>QEPC01006382.1:1009604-1068572 GCA_003113815.1 Sphenodon punctatus
CTGCCCCCCATGCCTGGAACTCCCTCCCTACCCACATCCCCCTTGCCCCCTCCCTCCGCTCCTTCAAATCCCTCCTCAAGACCCACCTTTTCCTAAGTGCCTTTCTCAATGCCTGCTAGTCGTTCCCCATATACTTACTGTCTGCCCTCCTCGGCAGACTGCTGCAACCAACCTGATTGTAACCAAGCCAAGCACACGCACCTGAGACTTCGCATCCGCTTGTATGTTTGTTGGTCTTCTCCCCTGTCTCTCCCACTGTGCCCTCTCCCTGTCTCCCCCTCCTTGTCTTTTAGATTGTAAGTCACAGGCAGGGACCACGTTTATTTCTATGTTCTGTACAGCACCAGGTCACACTACTGGTGCTATATAAATGTTTATAATAATAATAATAATAATAATAATAATAACAACAACAACAACAACTGTGGTCAAGCATACAGTTTATTTTTGGTGACCCTAAAGATGGGGCCTAATGAAGGGCACTAATGGAGGGTCAAGTAATGGTTATATGTGGAAGGGTATTAGAGCTGCTACCAGGTACCCGGCCAGTTGGGCACCCCATCAAATTTGGGGTGCCTGACTTGCCCCAGTCGTATTGAGGCACCACTGGTGCCCGAATGTGACCCGATCGGCTACCTGATTCCCTGGACTGACTCACCTCACCGCCAGAATGCTGCTCTTCTGGTCAACTGCTGATCCCTGCTTGCTGCTGCTCCCTGGCCACTGTGCTACTCAGCTGAGTGAAGAACCTCCCCACATGACTTTTTATGAGTGGGGCAGTAAGGAGGCCTCTTCCCATCTGTGTGCACCCCTAATGGGTCCCACGTCCCAAGAGAGACTCAAAATGGGGGACTGCGCAACCAGAAAAGCAGCAGCACAATGGTGAGGTGAGAGAGCCCGGGGATTCACAGGTGCTGAGACTGGTGTCCTGGGATGTCACAGTAATATACACAGTTTCGGGCAACAATGGAGGGCTAGGTACTCTGTCGGGTGCCCGTTGGGGGTGCCTGGAAATGCAGATAGGAAATATGCTGCAGCTCTAAAGGGTATGCTTAGTAAAGAACCTATCCCATTAAAGTGCAAGACCCAGGTGCAATGTATTTCCACTGAGCCCTATATTACAGGAAGTATTTTTTGATGAGGAAGAGTTCTAAGGAACTGGATAGTCCTTTGTAAAGGAAAACCTAGAAGGGATATTCTAGTGAGTTGTGAACTCAGGGATCCTGTGTCTAGGACTGGGCCTGTTGGGGTCCCTAGGGTACATGTGCAGAGACACTCAGAAGTCATGGGTACTACCAGACCGAGGCTATCCCAGGATCACCCACAGCTACCACCACCGGTTGTCCACAGCCCAACAATGGCTGGACGCCCGTCCACAACAGGTATGAGATTGTCACCCTCCCCCCACCCCTTTCCCCCATGTCACCAACCCCATGACACCATGAATATCCATGTGGATAACGTTCAGTGGGATAGTGGGATCTGAACTGTCTTATCCCCTGGATATTGTTATCCGCACAGATAACCATTTCAGCTCTCCTCTGTGGGCATCATGGAGCCCTGGTCTGCAATGGCTTTCTCAGTGGCATAGCAAGGCTGTGGCAGGCCTGGGCTCATGTCCCAATTATGGGCCCACCTAAGGGTAAGGGAGTGGGGACTTCCTAAATGGCAGCCCTCCCAAAGCTCCCAGCCAGCCTTGACCTCTTCCCACAGAGGTTGTGGTGACACCCAGGCTCCCAAATGAGGCCCCGTGGGAGTCATAGCAACCCTGTCAGGAAGAAAGTTTGAAGAGTCAACAGGGTCAGTACTTCACCCCGCCTACTCTGAAAACTTCCTTCTTGGTGCAGCCCTTTGCAAGTGGCCTGAGCAATGCTAGAAAATTTTCAGAGTGGGTGGGAGCAGAGTGTTAGCCCTCCTCCTGTCCTTGCCCAGTCAGAAAATTTCCTAGTAGTGCACAAACAGCGTACAGAGCACCCCTGTAGAGTCAAGTATCTGGACTCAATTGAGCCACATTGTTCTATGGTAGCTACATCCATGGTCTTTCTCCTTAGCAGTGGAGTTTTGAGTACACACAAAAGGGTGGGATGCAGATGGTCCAGGGGATCCACTTGCCTAAACATCCAGCTTAGGAAAGTGCACTAAATATGAAAAAAGCCACCGAGACAGCTAAACAACTGCATAACTGTTGTATATCAAGGTTGCTGCTGGATTTGTCTGGGATTTTCCCTTCTGCTCCTCTTTACATGTGCTCTGCACAAAGCCCAGAGGGCAGCATTCAGCCGATAGGAAGAGTCTGGTACCAGTAATAATTGTGGCTTTTTCCATTACATGAAGAACACAATTTCATCTCTCAAAAATACAATTTATTGTTGTGAAATGAATTTCTAAAACCATAATGGAATTTATAGAAAGCAATTTATTAAACAAGAGATCAAAGATATTATTTTTTAGCCATCTGCTAGAAACTTTAAAATATTGTACCCAAAGCAAGTCCAAATAAAATAACCCCCAGCCCTCCAAACCCCGGATTATCTCAATGGGACAGTCATCCTCAGCTTCCACAGACTTCTAAATGAGAGGAAGAAACTAACAAAGTGGGCCCAGTGTTCTAAGAGCTTAGCCGACTAATCAAATCCTGACAGCAAATGGCAGAACTCCTACTGATTTCAGCCATCAACTCTATTGCTGACATGCCCTTTCCTCTTTCCCATTACTTTTGAAATATCACAGCAACTATTAGAAAGAATGAACTTTGGCATCCTGCATGTAGCTACCATTTTTGCTTTCTTATTTTTATGATCACCAGTGTATTATTCAAGAGCAACCAGCAGATTACAGGTGGTAATCTAGATAAAAGTCTCACTGCTAAAATTGAATGAAAATAAACTCAGAGCATTACCGTATCATAATACACGTCCCATTTCCCATTGCAGCATAGACCAGGACTTGTTTCACATCATGTGGCATATGCTAAATCACATGCTTGTTTTTCTTCTTTCAGGGACACCTTTTGTGTGAGAATGAGAATTCCTCACAGGCCAGTTCCAACGACACAGAAATAAAGGCACTAAAAAGGGTTTGTAGCTGTTTTATTATATTTTTGTAAAGTTGTTCCACCTAGCTGTCCGTTTTCATGGCAATTAGTATTCTTTGTTGTCAACATTACAGTTTAAAATATACTCTTAAATAAAAAAAAGGAAAAAAAAAAGAATTGTGTTTATTTTACTCACCTGCAATGAACGGAGATTGGCCCATCCTGCCCAAACTGTTCTTTTGTTTTATGCACTTGGCCTATGAAGTCAATAAAACCTTCTCCAGACTTTGGCACTCCTTGTTCCGGCCAGTCGGTGAACTGGAACTGCCTCACTGTTCGGGACTGGCCATCCTTTAATCAAAGACATTCAACAGTACACCACAAAAGAATGTTCCAGGAAACAAAAGTCAGTAAGTCAGCAAACCAGAAAGGCAATCATGAAGGGAAAAAAGAGTAAAATTGGGAGGGGAAAAATCCACAAAAAGGAAAATGGCTAAGATCACATTTACGAAAATGTTTCCAGCTACAGCATTGATTTTTTCCCCTTGTTTTGCAGTTACCATGCCACATTGACATAAAAGCACAATTTCATTCACCATGACAATGCTCAAATTACTCTGTGTGCTGGATAGGATGTTGTCTGATATTTAGATCCTGGAAAAATAGAGTTTGAGGACAAGAAACTGTGAGCTGGTTAAGAGAGATTTATATATTTTTTTTAAAGTTAGTGTTTGTGAAAGGTGCTGGATTAGCAGCCAACAAGACTGAAATCCTTGCTTTATCCACAATACAGCTCCAGTGTGGCTAGTGGCAGTACATGTATCTAGCCAATATGCCTCAATTTCTGACTAGCAGGGCCACCTCTAGGACTGAGATAATAGTTTGTTCCTATTTAGACCTTGGCTTCTCTGCTCTGACTGCACTGCAGAATGCCAATTGTGAGGGTGGGTTTTTTTTTGTGGGGGGGGGGGGCGTTGTGATGGACACCTGTCCCTTATAAGTTAGGCTAAGCCCACTAACTCATTTCATGTTCACTAAACATTCACTGGTCTGTAATGATTTTCAGTCACTGGCAAATCAAACCAGTGAGCTAGAGGGTGAAAGCCTCCATCTTCCATTACAAATCAACTGGAGACATCCGGTCCCCACTGATTATTTTTTACAAAGCTAGAGTTATCAGCATTGTGCTAACTACAGCTGCAGAATACTGCAATTGCTGCATACACCTGGAACCCCACCTTAAGCAACAAACTCAGGTTTCATACTTTATCTTGTCTTTAGTGCCTGCTTAACTTTTAAGTAGCCAGTCCAATGTGTGCAAACTGCAATGTAACCCAATACCAAAGGATCCCATTGCTTTAAATTGTCAAGTGCTGCAACTGCTGATTTTGTGCACTGTCAATCTGTGTAAGCTGTGACATTTAAAAGAACTGACACAAACTGAGCTACTGCTGTTAACCTTCATGCCTTCTGGACAACTCACACTTGCTGAAGGCATCCACTTTCCTGCCATGGTAAGAGAAGCAGCATATGCCATGTCACCGTGCCTTGAAGCAGTAACTGAGGCATTGTACAAGGAGAGCAGAGAACAAAAACTAGCACCAGATGCCGATTCCTTAAAATGGTCTTTTACAGACTGAAGCCAATGAATTGCCTAAATGATGATAGGATGGGACCCCAAAATAGATTGGATGCTGAAGGCAAGAAGCATCTTTGTTTTCTCACCAAAGTGTTTAGCCATGATTGCCTTCACATGTGAAATATAGGTTGTTCAAAACAGCAGAACAAAACTAAAAGCAATAACTTGTTCCTATTTTGCCACTGGTACTTTTGCTTTAGCTTTCTAATGCTTCAGGTACATCACATAGCAGAACCATGCACTATTGAGGGGAGGGGGGAAAACAGAGAAGGTGCACACTGCCCAGTCCATTAAAGACCAATGAAAACTCATAGATGTGGTTTAACCTCAGAGCACAAGCCCTGCTCCTGCACTTCCCAAATATCTTAATGCGAATGGGACTGGTTCCATAGCCCATGGATCCTGCTCACACCCCGCCCGTGCACACATGCACATGGTTTCTGCACGGCACAGTGTACCCACAATGGAGGTGTGCAAGGTCCCTGTACTAGTGTGTGAAGGTGGGATCCACGGGCTGTAGGATTGGTTCCATTGAGTTTCATATTTTAGCCATATTAAAATAATATATATTTTACAAATGTACTAAGTAGTGTGTACTGGGTCAGACTAATGATCCATCGAGTGCAGCATCTGTATCTTACAGTGGCCACCTTTACTCTCCTTACAGAGTAAGGAGACTATACAACAGGTTATAATGGAATGATCCATTAACTGCTATTTACCATGAAGCTTCTGACAGTCAGAGGTTAGGTCTCTTAACCAACTTGACTAATAACTCTTTATGGACCTACCCTACAAGAACCTATGCAATTCGTTTTTAAACCCAGCTATGCTGCCGGCCTTAACAACATTCTCCGGCAACAAGATTTCCAAAACTTGTTTCTGGGAAGGATGATTTGCTCTGTTTCAGTTTCCATGAGCTATGGTTCATGTTCACTAGCCTAGCTGCACTGACTTAATGTAGCCAAAGAAGCTAGTGGATATGTCAGTCACTAGCTTCTATTTCTACAGTGTGTATTTGATGTTAAAGGCTTAACTTTAAAGTGGGTCTGGTTGTAGCAGCAACTATCTTGCAGAAAGTCAGTGTCATTTCTGGTTACAAGAGGCCTGCTTGCATAAATGTAACACTATTTAATTGTTTTAACCCAGTAAAGGTAGTTTGATGGTGTAAGACTAGCATAAAGTGGGGACTCACCTACATTTTCTTATGCTGTGCTGTCATACTGTTGGTATTATAAACAGTCCTATTATTTAATGAGATGGCAGCCTGTGGCAGTCAGCTTAGAAATGTCACATTTTATTAAAATATTTGGGTCAAGGGAGCTAAGCCACTTTGGCCCAGCTGAGGATGTGGCACTTTATTTAAAAACTCACCATTTAGATAGGCAATATAAATAGGCCTGCAACGAGAAATCTCATTGAGTGCTGCTTCTCTTGGAAGCAAGGCATTCACTAAGAACTGCACAACATAGAAACTTGCCAGCTTGCCTGCTGTTTACACCATTTCCTGTTATTTTTCACAAGTTGAATGGAGCTGCTACGGGGCTGGTCTCAAGCCCCGCGTGTGCCCCACCGTGCGCATGCATGAACGCGCCCACCCCCGGGGCTCTGAAGATGAAAACTTGCTGGCTAAGTGCCGAGGAAGTACTGGATATCTGCAATAAAACTGTCATAAAATTCCCGGAAAGTGACAAAAAAGTCCCAGAAAGTGAGGAAAAGTCCGGGAAAGTGACAAAAATGACAAAAAGTCCCGGAAAGCGACAAAAAGTCCCAGAAGGTGCAGAAAATGACAGAAAAAAAGGCAAAAGTGCAGAATCACCAGAAACTGATGTAGTAGCGACAGACACTTTGCAAGCTTTCCTGAAATGTCGGTATTAACACTTGCTCTTGTCTCAGCCCTACATGTAAGGGATGCTATTGTCACCATACAGACAGTTAGACAGCTGTGCTGAACTAAACAGTTGCAGATTTCTTTTCATATCTAGCTCTATTGACTGACTGACCATTTGGATTTCTATCTTGCCTCTCACAGTGGATATTCAATTGTCTTTTGATGAGGTTACTGAGTATACAATGCTCTCTTCCAGACATCATTACTAGAGTAGCCATGTATTAGGCTGCTCCAACTTGTTGACCCTCCTAATTTACAGCGAAAGTGGGTGTGCAGCAGTCAGAAATTGTAGACTGGTGAAGTTATGGAGGTCATCTGGACTCACTATATAACACATAGCTCCATATCAAATATTGCTGCTGACACCTATAAAGTCAGAGTATTTTTCTTTTACCTGCTCTGGAGAATAATTGCCAACCTGAATGGACCAGGTTGGTGCTGCTATTTGAAAGCTAAAAAAGAGTTTGGAAATCAAAGGAAGGTAGGGTGATTATGACAGCAATGTAGCCTATTCCTCTTCTCTGCTGGGGAATTAATCACATAACCTCCATCACGGCTGTGTGAGTTAAGCACAGAAGCACTCAGCACAATGAGAAGACAATACTGGCCTGATTTTCACAAGCTGTAAGAAATGCAATGAGAAATGCAGGAGCTCAGCACTACTGAAAATCCAGGCACTCCTGTGAATGTCACAGTTACTTTAACAAAATTGGGACCATTACAGGAAAGGTGTTTCCAAAAGTTGGGAACCATGAAGTGTCACAACAACATGTAGAGCTCAAGGGGATAGCTTAATTGCTACTCATGGGCAGCAAATACCCAAAATTCCGACTAGTCTGTCAGGAACTCATTTTCCCAAAATACCAGATATTACCTTTGCCGGGGTTCCAATTTCTAGCAAAATGATTGATTCTGACTTACCATTTTACATTTTTCCAGACAAATTTCTGTTTTACTAACCAATTCTGATTTACTGTTTCACTTTTAAAAATGTGTTTCTGAATGTTCCTGGCCATTTTCCACCTTGGTACATGGCGGAAATGGAAAAAGTATTTCAGTAAATCATTGCAAATGAATAAATACTTGAGCTGGTTTATGGCAAATAAGTTAACCAACTACTCTTCCTATTTGCAAATTATCCATTAACAGACTAATTTTATGAAAGTTTTCTTGGTACAAATATATTAGTGAAGATTCTATGTAGATATATTTTACCCCAGGAGTTGTATGCAAATACTTCTTTTGAACTATGTGACCAGCACTCTGCTACACATTAGAGTGGAACCTCATAGTTACGAACACCAAGTTGGAGTGCCTAGTTAACTGAACCTGTTACCAATGGTTGGTGCTTAAAGTAATTGAGGGGGTAAGATGGTGCGCTGTTGGCTACAGCAACTCCATGTGCATTCTCCTCTGTTTCATCTTCTGCTGCTCCTCTTGTAACTATGTACTCCCCTGCCCCTCATTCTTTGCCCTGCTCCCATCATACGGTGTGTGCAAGTATTCTGCCTTGCTTCTGCCACTTCCCTTCAGCTCAGGCAGCAATGAGTAGACTGGTATCAGACTTTGTCCTTCCTCAAAGAGACCAAAGCTGTGAGGAAGTAGCTGTGGTATTGCTTTGGCCAGGAAATTCTGCCATAGCTTTCAGCGCACCCTGAAAGACTGGATGTAACACTGCACGTCTCCTCGGGGATGGGGATACACTCCTGACCCTACTGGAGCTGTAGAAGTGGTGATTAGTGAGTGTGTGAGTGAGAGAGTCACTGAAATTCTCCGCTTGATTAGTGCTGGCACAAGTCCCATTCACTTCTGCTGGCTCTAAGGGCTAAAGCAGATGCTAAACAACCAGAGGAATCTATGCATGTGTGGCTGCATGTGTGTTTGAACCATTCAGTTTCAGAGATACAAACATTTAATGAACAACCTCCATGCCAAAGGAGGAGTTTGTAACTATAAAGTTCTACTGTATTTTGCCACGTAACTGGGCATCCATATCACCTTAGTTATTTTCCAACTGAAGAAGATACTGCCTTTGAACCGGATGCCATGGAGGGGTTGAGAACAGTTCTGGTGTCTCTCTGATTGTATGGTTTTACAAGTGTGGTTGCAATCTGCTGCTGTAAGCCGCTTATTCTCTACAAAGTTTAATGAGGGGTAGGTCAGAACTGGGATATTTCATATAACTCTGGCTTCACTTTTGGTGGCATCTGGATCCAAACTATGCTTGAGAACTGACTTTGGAAAAGCAAATTCTAGCATCCTTGGCCCAACTCTGGTTTTAATGTTGCCTTGGGGTTGGTTAGTGACCCTGCCATTTGCCTAGTTGATTTGTGAATCTGCCTTTATTTGTAGTCAACTTCATGAAAGAAAGCATGAAATCTTGGAGGGTAAGTTGGAGCTTATAATGGACCTTCATTTTGTTATTTGAAAGCACAGTGCCCTGCTAAGTTACTCTAATCAACATTAATACTACACTGCTTCCAAGAAGAGGAGCAGGGTAGGGATTTATCCTGCCATACAGTGTGAAGTGTTAGAAATCACAACTCAGGAACAGCAAAAGCTAGGTCTATAAAGACGAAGTTTACATACAGTTAATCTTACATCAATGCTGAACCTTGGACTCAGCCAGATAAGAAATGCGAAATGAAAATGAGCCAGTCCGGGTCACGGCTGTGTAGCTCTTCTCTGCAGACGTATTAGAATGCTCAGGAATAAGCTATGCCAAGAATCAAATTATAATGTGCAAAGCTTGTCAAGCTTTTCTTAAGAATGCTATTTGCTCTGCAGTTTTAAAATCGCACCACATTAACCTTCAAGCTCACATGACCTAAAGGGCTGGTACAGAAAAACAACATATTTACAGCCTTAAGTGATGGGGGGAAAAAAACAAGAAGGATCAAGAGAAATATAAAAGGTGAATGGCAGCATGGCCTTCTAATCAGCTAATGCTTTCCAACACAAACACTTATGCAGCCATTTCCAAAAGTCGTGTTGCTCAGATGTTAGGTTTCAAGCAGAGCCATTTTGTTGGCTTGAGCGGATGCTATAAAACCTTCCCTTTTGTTGGCTATGCTTAGGACTGGGAACCAAAGAAATTGCTATTAAAAAAGGAAAGATATTAGACTCCATTTAAACGAATGGAAAACAGGAGTGCTTGCCGCTTAACTCACCCTGGCATCTGTGACCTTGAATTCCCTCAGGATATACTGTGGCATGTTGTACTCTGCCATGGGATCCACCACAAAGTACTGATACCTGGCTGAGCGCTATGCTGGCCAATACTGGTGGCATTTTTCCTAGGGAAAAAACACATCCAATACCTTGTTATTCATGATCATCTTATCACCGCCTCGGACTGTTACAACCTGTTTTTAATTATAGCAAAGTGAGTGCTCAGGAAAGCTGCCATTGTCAATAGAACAGGAAGCTAAAGTTCTTTCCTTAACCCTAGAACAGATATTGCACTAGCAAGTCATGATGCTAGTTGCTTCAGACATCCCTTCCAGGACGGTATCACCTCGGTATCAATCACAGGGCTCATTCAGACGTGGTTTAAACAGCACTTACAAGTGTGCGTGGCCTGATGCGAAGGTGAGGCACGTGCGTGCGCAGATGACGTCTGAAAAGGCACCACGTGCATGCCTGACCTTGCCGGCGCACTGATGGGTATCTTCTACTGACCTGGTTTTTTCAGGTCGGTAGAGCATGCCTGTCAGTACGCTGGCAAGCAAAAGCATGCATGCTGCGCCTTTTCAGACATCATCTGCGCACTCATTCTTCACCTTCACATCAAGCCACCAGCGCATGTAAGTGCTGGTTAAACCATGTCTGAATGAGGCCACAGTCTCTGTAACAACACTTCAGAGAAACACTGCCCTAGCCATGAACTCACTGGGTGGCCTTGGGCAAGTCACAACCTCTCAGACTAGACAGTCAATGTGGTGTCGTGGGTAAGGTGCTGGACTTGGTCCTGGGAAGCCAGGGTTCGAATCCTGCCCTAGCCGTGAACTCACTGGATAGCCTTGGGCAAGCCAACCTCTCAGCCTCAGTTGCCCATCTTTAAAATGGAAATGTGTGTGTTTCTCTCTCTCTCTCTCCCTGCCTTCACCTCACCCTCATCTTAGACTGTAAGCCCACTGGGCAGGGACCTATCTCCAAAATCTGTGGCTGTAAAGTGCTGTGTATGCCTAGTATTGGTATACAAATGATTAGTAGTAGTAGTAGCAGTAGTAGTAGTAGCAGCAGCAGCAGATTTGGTCCCATCTAATTTCAAAGGGCTGGCATCAAGGAAAGGGTGCTGCTTAGCGCTCTGTGCTGCAGCCTTGTGCTGTATGGAAGCCTCAGACAGTAGCTCTCGTTCCTGCCCTGTTCCTTGTACCTGCTTTGCTTCAGACAGGATGCAAGCAAAATGACAGCAAAGGAAGGTAGGTAGGTGGCTGGTGTGGTTCAGGGCTCTCTATGGGCGACGCAGCTGCCCTGCTTCTTCATTCCTCCCCCCACTCCTGTCTCCAGCACAGAAGGAATGATCAGGGTCTCTCAGGGCTGCAGGCAGCCAATGTCAGTTGTAGGAGGGGGGATTCCTGTGCTGAGACAGCACTTTTTTTTTCCATTTGTGACTCAGTGGGAAGGAAGCTCTTACTGACACTGGGACTCTGGAATCAGTTTTGATGGCAGTTTTTACAGCACTAGCTGGCACTGTCCACTAGGAGTGTGTTCTTATTAGCATGCCAGATCTGGGGGTTTTACTCTGGAGGAGTTCCTCTGGAGTAATTAATGCTCTTTGCCCAAGGGAGAAGGGAAAGGGAGAAGCAGTGGGGAGCAGCAAAAGCAAAGGGGACAGAGAGGAAAGGAAGAGAGCAGTGGGAACTCTGGCTCTGGGGATTCTCTGCCTACCTTGCTCCCACTGCTCCGGCCACTAGGGTGCTTGCCCACGTTACTGCGCTGGGGGAAACTAGTGAGAAGTAAATTCCCAGCGGGGAAAGATACGTGAGGCTTGGAACGTGAGCAGGTGGTTAAACGTGTCATTTAACGCGACTCCTGTTATTTTCAATCACGAAAGGGAGGGCGCAAAATCCAACCCTGCCTTTCATGATTGAAAACAATGGGAGATGCGTTAAATGGCACTTTTAACCATGCACCCGCGTTCCAAGCCTCACGTTACTTTCCCCGCTGGGAGTTTGCTTCTCCTTAGTTTCCCTGGTGTGGTAATGTGGGCAAGCAGCCTCAGTATAGTAGAATTGGAGTCTGAGAGTAGCAGGAATGACAACAGCTGCCATCCCTGCCTGGGATTAAGGAAGGGAAAGGCAGTGGGGGCTAGGGAGGGTGTCGGGGGTCTCAGCAGGTGGAATTTCTGAGGGTTAGCAAAATTTGACCCACCCCGCAGATGATTTCAGATTTGCTAACCTATGCATTGGTTCAATCTATATATTTAACAGAAGTTATAATTGTTATTCTTTTCAGGGGTTTGCTGTAACTTTTTTAACCCCCCCCCCTTTTTTCCCCCCTCTCTTCCCCAACAATGTCCCCCTCTTCCCCTCCCTTCCTAGTTTTCACACCCGTAGCTATCTGGCCCTCCCAGACTCTGCGCCAGATTCTAACATGACTTACCTTCATTATTAAGCATGCTATAAACACATTCTTACTAAATATAAAGAAACAGTTGTATAATGCGGCTTTATAGAAGAAATATAGTTTTTATAATGGTAACATTCCACTGTTATTGTAAAACTGGCTCATTCCTTTCCTTTGCATCTGCTCCGAGGACGTTTAATGAAATTTACACTGTAAACAAGCTGCTGGAACCTCAAAGGTCAGCAGAAAAAGCACACAGGAAATATGGGGGAATAAAGGAAACCAAGATATGGAACAGCTAAGGCATTTAGCATCTCTTGAGATAATTTAATTTTATCATTCATCTCTGTTAAGAATATAATGTACTGTGTTTTCATTCAAAGTTGTAAATACCAAGGAATGAATGTGGCTTTCCAAATTAGAAATCACCACAGTTAGACAGATGACAATGTGTTTACAGCATGCTTAAGTTTGGAAGCAAGATGACAGCAGCAGAATTTATTAGCTTTTCTTTCAAGGCAACTACAGTACGTCTGGCGAGTCCAGTTTTACTACTTGTGCTGTAAGCTCCAGTCCCAAGTTGTTTGGTGCCAGTTCTTTTATTTTTGATAATGAAGAGGAGACATTTACTTTCTGTAGATAAATTCTACATTAAGGTGAGAATACACATAAGAAAACAACATCTAAACGATGAGAAGGTTTTAAATAAGACAAGACAGCAGGGGTTCGATTCTCCATTTCTCCAGGCATTGTTCGATTCCCTCAGGGTAGTGGTGTGGGCTGCAGGGAAAGGGAGTGTGAAGTGTGAGCAGAACATAGCACTATGGCCTCACTGTTCCTTCTACCTTCCAGAAAGCAGGGCTTGAGGAGGGGAGAATGTAGTGTACTAGGGGGGAGTGTAGAGGGAGGAGAGTCAGAGCTACCTTCCCCTTGTTCCATGTCTATCTTTTTTTGTGCCTTTCAAAGAGTTATACGTACTCTGCCCATTTCTCGTAGTTTTGTAAGCATGACTACGATTGTGGAATTGTGTTCCCAGAGCATCCTCCAGAAATCTTCAGTTGTCTCTGCCAAGGGTCCCTGTGTAGCTATATAGGCTTTTTGCTGCCTAGTTGGAGAACAAGAAAAAGATATTTAAAAACCAAAGCAATTCCAAAGGCTCTTTGTTGTTTGTATGTAAACATTATGTTGAAACACAGTCCTAAGAAAAACATGTGAAAGATATATATATATTATTAATGGCAAGCACATTAAAAAGCTATTAAGATTGTTTAATCAAACAATGGCATTTTTTTATTTTTAGAACTTTGGAAGGAAATTGCTCTGTTAATATTATGATGTATGTCTTTATCTTTATTATTTAAATTTTAATGCAACTCTAATAGCTCAATTTTGTGTGTCATAAAAAGCACTTAAGAAACACTTAGTTGTGCTGCTTCATTTTGTAGAAATGACTGTCGTACAATCTATTAAGTTTATGAATTATAGCGCCAAGCCACTTCAATATTAACTCTTTCAGTGGCCTAATGCCATCTCTCTTATAAAGGAAGAACGGGGGAGAGGCCTTTAGAAAACAAAAGCTTGTTCACCTGAGTGTACTGTCCGAGGTAGCAAACTCCTAATTCACTTTACCCTCTCTAGTAAATCCCCTGCCTCTCTAGTAAATAACACAAGAAGAGATGTTAAATTTTAAAGTAAGGATAAATGTGCATAACTAGTTCAGCAAGACAGCAGGCTTAATCAGGGGAGGCAGAGTCCTTCTTTTATGTGAACAAATCCAAAGAAAACACCTCTGATTGCGCTGCCCTCTCTTTTCCCAGCATTCAGCATTCCTTGTTTGTCTCACAGCTCATCTGCTGTCTGTGACGGTTTGCTTTTACCACCCCCTGCTGAAAGTGCTCACCTCCCGGCCAACTAGCAGAGCTGATTTCTGAACAAGTGCTGACACTCAAGTGGGAGAGGAGGACCTAATTAATGGGTGGTTAATTAACCCCTCACTGTTCGTGAGAACAGAAACAGAGGGTGGTATTTACTCCAGAGAAATTCCTCTTGATCGAAAACCCTGGAACAGGGTGCTTATCAGAACACATCCTGAGCAAGATGTGGGTAGCTATTTATTGTCTCAGTGGTGCCCTGATGAACGGCCCCATTTTCTCTTCCATGATGGTGGAAGCCAAACCTGTCAGGTGTGCACAAGGAGAGAGAAACAATTCTGTGGTGTTCTCCTTTCCCCCAGCCTGCCAGAAACCAGCCTGTAGGGCAGAATTCCATGGGGACTGGAGAGTGGGATAAAAAAAAGATGCCAATCTCTGCAACATAATGACCCAATGGATGTTCAAAGAAATGTCTGATGTGAAGTTACTGTTGTTACAAATACTATTAGCTCTATCGGTGTTCTTCTCATGGCTGTTTTTATAAAGCCTCAAGGTTAACTGGACAATGGCATATGGCTCTTCAGCAACCCTTCTTTTATGGTGGAGGTAACAAGTCTTATAGCTGTGTTAAGACAATGGCTTGGGTATGGATGGCCCTGGGCTTCACTGGACTCCCTTATATCTACACAGACCTCAGGATATCTACTGATTTAGGGAACAGAATCCCCTGCCCAGTCTTCTTCTGACTCTCTTAACTGAACAGCTGGAAAGAAACCAAGTCCCTGTTTAAGCAAATCATTTAAACATATGCCTAACTAATGCCTGTGGGACTACTCACATGTTTAAGATTAGGTACATCCTGAAACACCTTAGTGAATTAAAACCTAAAGAACTGAAAATCCAGAGTTTCTTATATTCAAATGGTTTTCTATCTAGTCTAGGTAAGAACATACCCACAACCTGTTGATTAAAAATGGAACTCAAATTCAGCTTTGAATGTGATTAATTCACTTTATTAAAATGGTTGGATTCTGGTTTTGATTCGAATTTTTTTTTTTAAAGTTCATGTAAATCACTGATTGTTTTAACCGTGTCACATGATGAAAGGGACAAAGTAATAAGCAGCAAAATTACTGAGTGATCAAGTAATGAAGAGACCAACTATCAAAGAATGAATAACCAAACTGCTGAGTACCTGAATTAAGTGAAGTACTAAAGAGCCAAACTGTTGTATACTTATGTTAAGGAATTTGGCAAACTTTACAAAAAGGCAAGAATTTTAATTTGGTATTGAGGTACATGACTACTCACAGGGAATTCATAATAATGAAAAGGACAATTTGTTTCGAGTTTTAAAATTTACTATAATTACATAAATATACATGCACATTTAAAAACCATGCCACAGTCAAATTTAATACCTGTATCCATCGATAAAACTGGCATTGATATAATCAGAGCCTTCTACCCCTCGGATTGGCTGCAAACATACCCTTGTGGATTCATATGGCATAATATTAACAAGGCGGTTTTTGAATTTATTACATGGAAGATTGGCACTGATGAATCTTGAAGTGTGAGCTTTAGAGCTAGCTAGACGCTGTTGAATGGAGAAAAAGAAATTGCAATGAGGTTTCAGTAAAACACAATTTCAGTGGCAGGTTTGATCAACTATACTCATGTCTAGTTTAAAATCATTTTAATTTTGTCTGGTTATTTTCCTATTATCCAGTTCCATCTAAACTCCATTTTTACAAATCTTCCTTTAATATCATATTCAATCTTTACCTAAGATTCAAGTTGTAAATATAAACAAGTTGAAATATTCAGTGGTGTTACGTACATGTGTAGCACAACCTGTTCCAACAGTGAAAAAATCAGAAGAAAGCTCATTATTTACACTATATAGTATATACTAATTAGTGGGGGGGGGGGACTCTAGGGGGATTTTGGATTTGGATTTTTCAGATTCGGTCCTTTAATAATTTCGGATCTCGATTCAGATTACGATATTTTGCATGCCTTTTTCCCCACTGAAGTCAATGGGAACAAACCGCAATGTTAAAGATCCGAATAAAAAAAATCAGTGTAAAAGACCAAATCACCCAAAACCGAAAAAGGTCAAAATTTTCAGCTAGAACTGAATCAGCCATTTTCGGAGTGATATAAATCCGAAATTCCCATCCCTACTAATTAGACAGGGAAAAATCCATGTAAAAAGTTTCTGTTCCACAACTCTGGCTCAACTATTCTAATACTTTATCCCTCTGAAATTACTGGGAACAAATACTGTAGGATTTAACACAACAAACCCCAGCACATTTTTGCTCTCCCCCATACCACCCACACTTCCATACAATACCTTAAATTCCAGCTCCATTCCTGTGACATTCTCTCCTGTTTCTATCTGTGTCAGCTTCTGAATATATGCATACAGGTTCCTGGCTGGCACTTCGGTATTTCCACATGTCACTGCTTCCAGCAGTGCATCATGGATAAAGATGTACTGGTCCTCTGTTTGAACCATGTAATTCCTCTGGGCTCTCATTAGAGTTACGTGGCCATAAATATCTACAGTTTTTTCATGCTTTATTCTCTCTAGCATGGCATCTATTACAATGAAACAGCCAGTTCTGCCAACTCCAGCACTACAAGACAATCAAACAGGAAATACAGGTCAAGGGAGAACATGTAATTTCTGTGTATGTTCTCATACCATTCATTTTAAGAAACTTCACAACAATCAAGTTTACACTTTGGGTCTTTTTACATGAGATGCTACCATGTATCGACACCCAGGAGCCACTCATCTGACCGCCCATCTGAAGGTGGTGCAGGGGGATGTATGCTCTCATGAGCCACTCAGCACCCACTCACGGTGCACAGCTGGCAAATCCGAAGTGCGCCATGTGGGGCAAGCCAAAAAAGTGCATGGCAATGGGCACTCACAGATCCCTTGCTCATATGAACTGGGGCAGCCATCCATGCTAGCAGACAGGTCTCTTGTTCATAGGAATTTTTCATGAACAATCTCTCATCATCACCCACTGGGACCTCCCCAACAGGAATGAACGGAACCACTCAAGAGCAGTCCCGCGCACCCCTGCCAGGTTCCACAGTCGCTTCAACAACACCCAATGGTCAATTGTATCAAAGGCTGGTGAAAAGTCTTAACAGGAATGGTGTCTTGAGCAGGGGTCAGAGAACCACAGTTTTGAACCTGTCAGCAGACAGGTGTCTTGTTCATAGGCATTGTGGGAGGAGGACACAGCCTTTCAGTTCCTGCAAGTCACAGGAACTGGCACAAGCACTGGAGAGCCCGGTTCCCCAGCACTCACACTGGGACATGTCAATTTTATTGGGCTGGTGGACCAAATCGAGGTTGGGCTGTCCCTGGAGACTAATGGATACAATCAGTTTCCAGAACTCTCTGGGGGATTTTTTTCCCACTGTCTTGGATGGCTACTCTGTCAATGACCTAGTTGCTTTGTGGAAAGATATCCTGACCATGGGCATTAACACAGTTGCGCTCAGGTGTCTCCTTTCATTGCTGCGACAGCAAGGTCCCCTTGGTATAAAGGGGGCCTAAGGCAGGTGAAGTAGGGGGGTAGGTGGTAAGATCGCAGGTGGCATTCAACTTGCACTGAAGCCAACCAATTGTGGCATAGATTATTTTTGAAGGACTATGCTGTGATGGTGGCGAAGAAAGCTTTCTTCTCCTTTATCATAGCATTTTTCACCTGCAGAAACAGAGTTTGGGGTTGTGGAAGCTCAGTCTTGTCCTGTTTTCTTGGATCAGTTTCAATTAGTATCGCACACTGATACAGGGAGTGTGCTTAGAGGGATGCGGGCAACCAGTTCTGAAGTAGATCCTTGCCTGTCCTGGCTGGTGAAAGCCAGTTAGGAGACACTGGAGCTATTGCTAGCTGGGGTTGTCAATGCCTCCCTTCAGGAGGCTAGGTGGTTGAACAACCTCAAAACTGCAGTTCTCTGGCCCCTGCTCAAGACGCCATCCCTGGATGTTGACTCCCCGGCTAGCTACCACCCTGTCTCTAATGTTCCCTTTTTATGGAAGGTTATTGAATAGGTGGTTGCCCAGAAGCTTCTGGCTCATCTCAATACTGTTGGATTCCTGGACCCATTTTAATCATGCTTTCATCCAAGGTATAGCACAGAGACTGCACTTGTGATCTTGGTCATTTATCTGTGATAAGGAGAATTGTGCCCTGCTGATCCTGTTATGACCTTCCACCGGCCTTTGATGAAGTTGATCATGGGGTGTTGTTGAGGCGACTGTGGCACCTGGCAGGGGTGCATGGGACTGCTTTTGAGTGGTTCTGTTCATTCCCGTCAGGGAGGTCCCAGTGGGTGGTGATGAGAGATTGCTCATCGTCCCCTTGGGACCTCCTCTATGGTGTCCCACAGGTTTCCATCTAGTCTCCCCTCTTGTTCAATGTGTACCTGAGGGAACTGGAAGAGATCATTCGGAGATTTAGAATGAGGGGCCATCAGTATGTGGATGACATGCAGCTCTACCTCTCTTTTTCACCTGACCCAGGTCCTGCAGTCTTGGTGCTTACTCAATACCTGGCAGCTTTTGGGGATGAGGCACAATTTGAGGTGCTAGTTTTGTCCTTTAAAGCCTTAAATGGCCTGGACCCCACATATCTAAGAGACTGCCTTTCCTTCCATGTTCCATTGCGACTCCTGTGGTCGGCTGGGAGTGCTTTCCTGTGTGTGCCATCTGCTAATCTTGTTTGCACAATAAGGGCCTGCAGAGAGGTGTTCTCGGCTGCTGTCCCTATGTGCATGGAACTCCCTTCCCCCAGAAGTCCATCAGAAGAGGGCATCTTTAGACATAACAAAGATCAAGTGTCAAAACCCCTAAGCACATGTTTGGCCATTGTGTGTAAGCACCATAACAATCCCAACACCAATTTGGCCACCCGTTGAACACGCGATGTGAACGCTATTGCATCACAAGGAAAATGTACGTGTTTCGGTTGAACACGTGGCCAACGTATCTAATGATAGCGCGTGGTGTGTTAGCAGGTACAACACGGGAAATGAGGCGGCAGCACTTGTGTACTGAGATCGGGTAGCGAGCAAAACACCGATTTGCCTCAAGATGGGCTGTGTCTCTAAACAGCACCACATTGGGGAACACGGGGCCAAACCGGTGTTCATATCAAGGTCAAAACAAACATTCAGACACTCAATGACATTATGTCTAAAGACACCTAGAGCATTTTCTGGAGGCAGTGCAAAACTTTTCTTTAATGAGTTTAATGGAGTTTTATTGTATTTTCTGCATGTTTATTGTTTTTATTATGTAAGCCGCCCTGAGCCATAGGGGAAGGGTGGGGTAAAAATTAAAATAAACAAACAAATAAATAAATATCAAAGGCCAGCCTGGCGCACTTCCCCCTCCCCTATGGTTGGTCCATGGCAGGGGGAGTGTGAGGCAGCTGCTGCAGTAGCTACACTTAGGCCACTTTCAGACATGGCCCCCCTGCACATATTTGGGCTGCGGGGTGGGGGGGAATGCGCACCCTGAATATGCGCGGGGATTGCACATATTCGGGCTATGTATTCCCCCCATGCAGCCCAAATATGCGCACGCGCGGGGGTGGGGGTGGGGGGATGTCTAACTCTCCCTCTAAGCTGTTGAAAGCACATAACACTTCATCAGAGCCCCTTAGCACCTTACAGGGTTAGGCATAAGGCAGCAGAAATTAAATACTCACAAATGACCAGAAAACGTAAATTATTCGACCACACTAAACTTGTTGCCTAACAATATGAAGGTTCCAGGCTATTGTTTTAGGATGATGCTTTATTTTTAAGTTACCAAAAACCCTGTTGTCTCAATATATGTCATAAGGATGGTCAATTTATTAGTAAAAACAAAGATCAAATATATTGGGCTCAGTCCTCAGGCATGGTCAGACTGCCATGAAGTTAGTCTTCCCACTGATTCTGGGGTTGGCCTATGTGCAATTTGAACTAGGCTTCAGCCCATTCCTCCAGCAAAGCCCTAAACATGCCCCTACAATACTTGCTGTGAGGGGTCAAAGACCTGACTATCCCTGCATTAGTTCCCAAACTTTTTGCCTGTGTGATCCCATTTTGAGTTAAACATGACTGCAGAGAATAACAAGGACATGTAAAGCATAGACCCCTTCACTGCCGCAATTGCGGTGACGGGAAAATTGTCGGCTCGCCCCCGGAACAGGACGGGGTTCCCCAAAGGAGAAGGCCGCAGCACAGCGCGTTAGAGCGCTCCCTGCTGGAGCAGGAGGGTTACTACAGAAGGCAGAACCCTCTGTGCAGGCGCAAAAGCCTGCACGGGGAAAGGAACGGCCCTGCCCTCTCTAGAAAGGGTGGAGCCGTTCCCGGCCGCATGGGAAGCAGCATTCGAGCTGGGGCAAGAGAAAAGCAGCAGCAAGGAACATTGCTGCTGCTCTCAGTGCTAGAGCCAGTGTGACTAGCCGGCTGGGATGGGCCGCACCAAGAGGAAGGGAGCAGCGGCCAAGAAGAGGACACAGCCCGAGGGGACTCACCCTCCACCAACTGGTTGTGGTCCCGAAAGGGAAGGGACAGGGGAGGCGGAGGGGGAGGGGCCCCCAACAAGGGAGGAATTGGAAGCCCGCCTCGCAGCATGTGAGGCCATGCTGTGGGCCCGAGGCCCAAACCCATAGAACCCCCAGAGAGACGCAGGAGGCACCCACACTTCAGGGCTGGAGAGCCCTTATACAGGGCAGGGGGCTGAGGAGCAAAATATGAACAGGATGCCCCCCGCCCTCCCCAAAGCCAAGATAGTGGCAGGGACCCGCCCCTCGCCCTTTTCTTAACAGAAGGGCCCCGGCGAGGCAGGAGGGTGGTCACCCTCCCCACACGGTATAGGGAAGAGGAAGAAGCAGGCCCCTCAGGAATGAGTGGGAGGCCCGGGCAAACCCGGACAGACTGTGAACAAGGAGTGAGGGATGAAACCCAGAAACAAAGGGCAGGGAACAGGTATGAAGCTCCGAGGCAGGGGACAGAGCAATGGGCCTCAAACAGGCAGATAGGAAGGGGTACAGTGGCACAAGGGGAAGGTACCACTAACCTGATGACCCCGGGGTTCACAACAGGCAGTGGGGGGAACTCTGGGACCAGGATGGGGTTCCAGGCCTCGCCCAATACCAGAGGCAGAGGTCGGGGTGGATAACCCTGGATGGGCGGGGTACCCCAGTAGGAGAATTTAACGCACCTTCCGGGCAAGGAATGCCCAGTGGGATATCAATGTCCGCAGGTGAAGGACCCCCGAGGTCTCGGAGGAGGATAGAAGATCGCGGGCAGCAGGATCAAAATGCAGATCACGCCATGTGGCAGAGGATAATTGCCCTTGAGAATGCGTTGGGTGGGGATCCACTTGGGCGCACGGAAGGCAGCGCTAGCGGAGGACCTGACGAGAGCATCCCACAACAGAACAGGGCATATGGTGAGTACACCACACATGAAGGGAGGACATCTGCCACCATAGGAAGGGCTCATAGGAATCCCCAAATGGGGGGTACGGGTAGGACAAATTCCCGGGAACGGGGGCTTTGGGACCCGCGTGTGGGCACAGGGGTAAGGGGAACCAGTCATGAAGGGTCAGCCCAACCCCTCCAGATAACACAAGAACAAGCCCCTACGGGGCCGCAGTTGATGATGGTCAACGGGGCATGGGTGTGCCCAGCCATGCCGCACACTGGTGGCGGCAGGGTTACCATGCTGCCCACGAGGAGCGAAGAAATTAGGAGCTTAAGTAGTGAAGTCACCCATATTACCACACGGGCAGGGGAAAACCTGGCACAGATAGGGGCCGGCATGCAGGTGGCGATTCGTCCCCCAGGCGGGGTCATTCCCGACGTGGCGGTTCCATTTGGAAGCCACTTAACGTTTGCAACTAAGGAAAAAATATGGAAGGGTGAATATGTAGATCTGTTTGCATTATTGTTTAGTGATCCACTAGTGGATCACTCGGAACCAGAAGGGAAAAAGGATAAAGACAAATTTAAGCGCCCAAAAGCGGAGAGAAATTGGGCAAATTGGACCTCTGCTTTCGCCATATACATGGGGGTAATAATGCAGGCGGACCCAGGGCGTGGCCTGGAACTCCATAAATATGCGGATATCGTCCACAGAGCCCAGGGAACTGGTCCCCCAGGGGCGTGGCTGCGCTATGACAAAGCGTTTCGTCATAGGGCAGCAAATACTCCTGGCCTCCGTTGGGACAGCCACGCCCCAGACATTTGGTTAGAAAGCTACGAAGGCACCAAGGTCTGATAGCGGACATCCCTTAGTCTGTGGTGGGGTCGCCCTAGCCAATGAACCATATCGGCCAGAAAGTCGTAGAAAGGGACAGGGAGGACCTGGCACATGCTGGGAATACAACACAGTCGGATGGTGTAACAGGTCACAGTGTAGGTTTCGACACGTGTGCTCCAGTTGCGGCGGAGGACACCCTGAGAGCACGTGTTATCGGCCCCGACAAAAGCGAGGGGGAGGACATTTCGGCACGGGGGGTGGAGCCGGCAAAGGCGGCCAGGGAGGAACAGCAGGCCCCCGACCTCAAAAGGGGGCCGATGCCAATTAGAATTGAGGCCTTGAGAAGGCCCTGAAGGAACACCCAAACAGGGCCGAAGTTGAGTACGTAGTGCAGGGCTTTCGGAACCGTTTCATAATCTTTGCCGGTCCGGTCGAACTGCACAAACAAGCCAAGAATCTCAAATCTCTAGAAGGGCGTGAAGAACTAGTCAGGAAGAAAATAGAAAAGGAAGTGTCCGAGGGCAGAGTTGCTGGCCCCTTTTTAACCCCCCCCCCATACAGGACCTGATTTTGTCCCCATTGCGCATTGTACCCAAGAAAGCACAGGGAGAATTCAGGATGATACACCACCTGTCCCATCCTCGGGGTGCCTTGGTAAACGATGCAATACCCAAAGACCTGGCAACCATCAGGTATGCATCCTTTGACATGGCGGTCGACAAGGCAAAGAGGATGGGAACTGGGGCACTGCTGGCTAAGTGTGACGTCAAATCAGCCTTCCGCTTGCTACCAGTGCACCCCAGCAGTTTTCACCTTTTGAGGTTCCATTTCGAAGGAAAATATTATTACGATCGAGTAATGCCCATGGGGTGTTCCATTTCCTGTTCGGCATTTGAACGATTCAGTTCTCTAGTAGAATGGATCTTCAAACGGCGGTGGGGGGGAGGAGACATGACCAAATATTTAGATGACTTCCTGCTGATTGGTCCCCCCAATGCAAAAGAATGTGCAATCGCATTACGCATATTTCAAGAAATGGCCGATGAACTCAGAATTCCCCTTGCACAAGAGAAGACCGAGGGTCCCGCCACAAGAATCACATACTTGGGCATAGAATTGGACACTGAGCAAAAATTGTCTAGGTTGCCCGATAGTAAATTAAAAGAATTAAAGACAAAAATTCAGGAATGCATCCTTGCCAAAAAGATCACGGTCCATGCTCTTCAATCCATAGTGGGCAGCCTTAACTTTGCATGCCGGATGATAGCACCCGGCAGGGCATTTTTGTCTCGATTGTACGACAAATTAAAAGGGGAGTTGCAGCCCCACTACCGGATTAGGGTCACCCAGGGCATGAAGCACGACCTCAAGTCGTGGCTTGATTTCCTGGCTGAATTTAATGGCGTAAGTTTTTGGAGAGAGAAGTGGTTATTACAGAGCGATCTTCAGGTGCATTCCGATGCCGCTGGGGGAGCGGGATTCGGAGTGTACTTCAGGACGTGATGGTGTGCCGAACCATGGCCGCATCAGTGGCATGAGGCTGGGATAACGAGGGACTTGACATTTTTAGAACTTTTCCCCATAGTAGTGGCAGTAATGCTGTGGTCGGAGCAGTTTGCCAATCGCACAGTGCTATTCTGGTGCGACAATATGGTGGTCGTTCACGTGGTAAACACTCTGTCTTCTCGTTCTCCACGGGTCATGACCCTGGTGCGGGCAATCGTAGGGGCATGCCTGAGGAACAACATTTTGTTTACAGCCCGGCACATCCCTGGTATTGACAATGGCATAGCCGATGCCCTCTCTCGCTTTCAGATCAAGCGATTCCGAGAACTAGCGCCGGAGGCCAAAGAATTTCCCGACCAGCTCCCAAAGGAGCCTTGGAAACTAGAACTACAGAATATTGTTCGGGGATCCTTGGCTCCCAGAACACAGGCAGCTTACGGTAGGGCATTCCGGGAATTTCAGACATTTAGGAATAGTAAAGGATGGGCGATGGGCTCCCCATCCCTGAGCCAGAAATCTTACAGTTTGCCATGTCGTTACGCCACAAAGGGCTAGCAGTGGGCACCATAGGGGGAAAGATAGCTGCCCTCACCTTTGTTAGCAAGATGAGTGGATATCCCTCCCCAGATAAAGGCTTTTATATCAAACATACGATGGAAAGCTGGGTGAGATCCGTACCAGCACCTTACAACCCCCGGGCTCCCATAACCACCCCCATATTAGTAAAGATCACGGGAGTATTGCCGAACGTTTGTCACAATGTTTTTGAGACACAGTTGTTTACCACTGCATATGCAATAACATATTTCGGAGGTTTCAGGATAAGTGAAGTGGTGACAGCCACCCGATACGACTATTCTGGCTGGGCACTTAGCATAGAAGACATTACATGGACACCCGAGACCTTGGTCCTGAGGCTTAGGCGCTCCAAGACCGATCAGAGGAGTAAGGGAACTAACATTGAACTGTTTAAATGTGGTACAAAAGGAATATGCCCAGTGGAGCAAATGAGGAGGTATCTAGAGATACGCCCACAGGTACCGGGAACCTTACTCAGGCATAAGGACACCACCCCATTGACAATTTACCAGTTCAACGCAGTACTCAAAGTTACTCTCAACAAATTGGGACTCCCGGCAGATAAATTTGGGACACACTCGTTCAGGATAGGGGCGGCCACAACCGCGGCAGCAGCAGGATTGCCAACTGCTGCTATCAAGGCGGTAGCGGTCGGGCGCCTACAAAAAGTATGTGAGGCCTTACCGGTAATAATCAATTGTGTTTTCTGTGCCCAGGCCCTAGGTACACCGAGGAACCGAAACGAGAAGCGTGGATCGTGGGGCACAGCCTGGTTTGTTGGGCCGGGAATGCGGCCAAAAAATTTGATGGGGGCGCCGAGCTGGGATTAGGAGATAAGGCAATTATTAGGTGGTTCAGCAAGGGAGGGATGAGATGGAGCCAGTTGCTCCCAAAGTTGAGGATGCTCCGCGACGGAGCACCACCACAAATAATAGTTTTACATTTGGGCGAGAATGACATCCCAGCAAGGAAGGGGGTGAACTTAATAATTAGAATCAAACAGGATATGTTGAAAGTAAAAAGTTTATTAGAAGGGGTTCATATAGTGTGGACTAGTTTTATTCCACGACTTACATGGACCGGGGCTAGTAAGCCGGCAAAAGTAGACAAGGCAAGAAGGAACATAAATCGCGAAATGGCGAAATGGATAGTGGGGTTTGGAGGCACAGTTATACAGCATGATATTTCATACACACGTACAGAACTGTTCCAGAAGGATGGGGTACATTTGTCCCCAGCTGGAAATGAGATTTATGTGGCAAATTTGACTTCACATTTGAAGCAGTTATTGAGTGAATAGGCTGTGGGTGTCGGGGGATGCCGGTGAACGGCTCCCCCTTTGTTGCGGGGGTTCAGTATGCTATTGTAGGCTAAATAGGTAAGAATAGGATAAGAAGAGTCATCTCCTTAAGAGATGGGGAGGTGACACCCAGCGCCAGGCGGAGGCAGAAAGCACTGGGGTTATGACCCTGGGAGGGGTACCGCAGTTCGGTCAGTAAGTACACACACTGTCTGCTGGCTTAGCGGGTACGTACCTCCTTACTCAAGCCCATAGTTGGGCCGCTCCCCTTTCGGCCAGAGCCAGGGTGCTGTCGAAGGGGAGATTCAGTTTGTGGAGACTGACATGGGAGGGCACATCCCTATCAGTAACCGAGTTAATAAGTTAAGTAGCTAGCATACTGGACCCATATTGCTAGTGCAATCACCCACTAGCCCCGATGATTATGTTCAATAAAGTGCGGCCAGTTTTAAACCCAGCAATGTCTCTGTGTCTCAATGGGGGGTGCGCCAACTATCAGCTATTAACCAAGTTTGGGACTGTTCCATATATGGATTGACCCCACTTGGGGTCCAGATCCCTAGCTTGGGAATCTCTGTGCTCCTGGATACAAGAGAAACTTTCAGGTGGCTATTTAGACCAACTTTGAGGCCAGCACATGTGTCTGCACTGCAGCTCAGTCCTAGCAAGGCTCAGATCATAATCAGGATATATATTTATTGGTATTTGTTAATTTATAGATAGGCGAAACGATGATAAGACTAAAAACATGCATCTATCAGTATAATTAAATATTGAAATGCTAAATATTAATGATTTCTGGAATTACAGCTGTTCACCATACGGTATCTGTTCTTTCCTATACAGTGTGTATGGTCCTGTAAGAGATGAGCATATCTCCTGCGAGTTTTTTTTTAAAAAAAGGCTCAGCTCTCATTACCTCATGGGAGCCAAGGCTCTACGGTACACCTTGCAGGACCAGGCTTTACCTCAAATCTACTCAAGCGAAATAAGCTTTGACTTGCTAGCTCCATCTGGCAAACAATTCATCAGCATCTTTTCAGTGCTAGAAAGGTTTGCTTTGTGTGTAAATGGTTGGGAGGAAAAATCAGGGGCACAGGGAGAGTTTTGGCAGAAGGAAATCAGACACCCCTCCAGCTCCCATGTCACATTAAACCCAATGGAAGAGGACAAAAAACAGATCAGAAATACGCTCATTTGCCAATAGTTTAGTTTATGAACTCAGCTGTCAAAACATGCCACATTTTATTATATTTATTTTTAAAAATCACCTTCTCTTTGTCCAAAGTATTTAGTATTATGTTTTATAGACTGCTTATATTTTATGACTCCTGGGGCAAATGTTACACCGCTGGAGCAAAGGGGGAGATTGTACAGCTCAACTGTTGTTACTGAACTTGCTCAGAGGAATTTCTCTGACCTCATCGCTAGTACACTTGCCAATAAACTATATCATCTGAACTATTCTGACCCCATCTCTTACATTTGGGACCAACATGGCAATCACGCACAATCTCACTCATTAATAACGGCTGCATACTTCCCATTTATATGGAAACTGACATAAGCAGATCCAAGTGATCTATGAGAATAAGCAGATCCAAGTGATCTGTGAGAATGAGAATGGGAGGAACGGTTTTGAGGAGACAATTTTGTCCATTAAAACGGATGACCTTCATCAAGGTCAATCACTAAAGCCTATAGAGCTACCATTGCTCCATTCTATGGGTAAAGGAAATTACTTACTGGGAATGATTTTTATTTCAGGCAGTAGATATTGTGGGTCAAATTTTCAAAAGCTTGGCCTTTTGAGAGGCATAATGTGTGCTCACGACATGTGGGTTTTCAGTTCAAAGATGTGAGTCAATTGGTGCTTACTATGGGATTAGATGTGATAGAGGTGTGACCATGTGAAATATTGCAGTTACTATCTGAAATTTACGTTTGTGGACATATCTTGTGCCTGAAAGAAGGAACAATAGAAGGAACAATAGACTTCAGTTTTTTGAAAACTTCCTGTAAGAAACCTAGGCTCTGAGTCTCATCTTCAGGTATGAAATTCAGGAAGCAAGTACCAACAGCAGTTTACAACTCACCTCTGAGATTTACAGATTAGGCAACCCAGGGTGTTAGCCTTTTCAGCACAGACAGTTGTAGAAAAAACAAACAAACCCAAGTCTCCATCTCCTGTGTAAATTACCCAAGAAACAGATACTTAATGCAGGGATGGGGAACCTTTCCCTCCTGTGGGCCACTTTAAACATTACAACAAGCTCCATAAACCAGATGGAAATTGGAGATGAGGGAATTTAAGGAATGAGCTCAGGGGGTGTAAAAGAAAGGAATAGTTCAGAACATGGATCTATGCCATGGATCCATCCCCTATCCTGGAGTGCACCCCCCAATATCTGCTCTCTTCCCCTGAACTCACTCTTTTAGTACTTGAAGGCAGGGGGCTGGATTAAGGCTGAAATGGAAGTATGGAGTAGATTCCGTTTTCAATACATCAGGCCATTCTGATCCATTCTGGCAAAACACTGACTAGAATACAATCCCGTCTGCATTTTGGCAGCGATCCAGATTGGTTTTGCAGTCATTTTGTGCTTGTGTACTGCAGGGTGCAAAATGCAGGACCCTGCAGTCGGAACGTTGCATGAAGTTCCACCACAGCTTAAGCCCACAATGGAATTCTGTCTGATATTCAGAAAGTGCAGAAAACTTCCATGAAGTTAAAAATGGTGGTTTCAATTCGTCCGTATGGTGGATTCAGGAACTGAAAAGAGGGCAAATAAAAAAGAGCCATGGGTTGGATTAGGCCCAGGGGTCAGAGTTTCCTCAACCCTGCTTTAATGTAATCTAATCTAACCTATAAAGCATCTATACTTAACCAGCTGCTAGGAAACCAGATTATTTAATCTTCCTTCTACCTCATGAGGAGCTAAAAACCCACTAAAATTAAGGCTTACTTCTGGGATGTACTTCTATCCCAGATAAAGTGTAGAGTACAGTGCTGTTTTATTCTATCCAGAGATAATTCTTGTCAGTAAACTAGTAATTAAACAAACGTTTGTGTAGACCATCTATCTGTTCCCAAAAGCAAACACCTCTTAAGCAGCTGTGGTAGAATAATTGTGCCAAAAGATCAAATCCGTCAATCTCCGATTTCTTGAATGCCAAGCAAATGGACACCTCAATACTAATTCTTTTAAATTCTAATTCTATTCTAATTGTTTTTAATGATTGTAAGCCGCCCTGAGCTACCTGTGGCAGGAGGGGCAGGGTAACAAATTTTGTAAATAAATAAATAAATAAATAAATAATATATTTACTGAGATCTTGTTCTGAATAAACATACCATAGGCTTCCAGACAGAAGGAAAAAAGTCTTATGTTTTGCTACCTAAATGGTAAGTCAATTCACCTTGGTTAATAAGGAAAATAAATGCACTCCAGCAAGAGCAGCTCTGTGAAGCTTGGAAGTCTGCATACTCTTGTCAACAGAAGTTGATCCAATAAAAGTTATCACTTTAACCACTTTGAATCTTGTCTCTCGCTTTCATACACACAAAAATAAACAAACTCTAGCCGTGCTACTTCACATGTTTTCTGCTGACTTTAAAAAAACAAAATCCCCTACCAAATCACAAACATTTGCACTGATGCATATGAATAATTTAATAATTACTCTCTTATTTGGTACCTCTTGGTCCAGTTGCATGAAGGGTTTGATTCAACTGAACATGTGGAGACAGCAAAATCTGTTGAAATGCTAATGTACCTAATTGCGTGTACTGAGGGAATAAGGCACGGAGGTACTTGAGAGCTCTCTACACTGAGGCACCTGGCTATCTTAAGCTGCTGCTTCTTTCAACTGTGAAAAGGTGCCAAGGCATTGATTGTTCAAAGAAACATGTGCCCTGAATGAGATTTAGGATCCAACATATCCATTTGCCATGAAGCACTAATGTGTGCCTCTGCTTCAGAGTGCTGATGTTCACCTGCTGTAAGGGGCCAACACATCTGGTTGTATGAATGTGTTCCAAGTTTCCACATCTAAGTTCCAAGCTTCCACGCCTAACTCTATCAGTGGGCGGTGCTGGTAGAGTGCTGCACACTGCACAACAGTGAAAAGCTTTGTTCTTCTTTTATTCCTTCCCTGGTGTTGTACTGAGACTTAAGCTTCAGAATCCCATGACATGCAATGTCAGCTTACCAAAACGTTGGCAGAAATACACCATGCATAGCTATCAAGTCCTTCCATCCCTCTCTAACAAACACTACCCTCTAGGTATAGCTCTTCCTCTTTCAAGATGCAACAAACAGTTCCTCTGGAAAGTAGTTTGTAAATCTTAAGGGCTGTGCCCACTAATACTTGTGGACCAAGCTGCAAATTACAATATATTGGGATACCAAAACCGTCCTGCTTCAAGGAAGTGGTCTCAAGAAGGATGCAGGGAGTGTACTACTAGAAATCACTCTGTAATGGGTGACCTTAAGTTTTTTGATGGCTTATCATTTAGAAGCATATTTCATCTGAGGAAAAAGAGGGACCGAAACAAAAATCCTGGACGTTTGAAATTTGAGTCCATAGATCCAGATTCAAACCTTGTGCATAGTTTCTTGTGCACAATAGCCTCCAATAATGGGCCAAATCTCATTCAGAACTCTTCAGAACTTTTACATTTCAGAAATTTGAATTTATTTGAGATGACCTCCAATAAGTTACTTGGGTTGTGGGGGAGGGGAGAAGAATTACTATTAGGGCTGAAAATAGAATCAGCTTGTCTCTTGCAAAAAATCTCATGAGAACTTAAAAAGGTCACGGGACAATCTAGGTAACAGTTTGAGATCTCGGTGAGAATCTCATTCATATTTACCATGTACTGTTTATTGTGATTTACCGCATACCATGTACTGATTTACCATGTACCGCATACTGTGGACTGCGTTTATCCTGGTAATGCGCATATGCAAAATGGCTTCTGCAGCTGTAAAGACCAGTTGAGAACTGTGATTCTCAGCAAGAATCGGGAGAAAAGTTTCAGCCCTACTATATTACTTCCAAAAAAGGTTTGCTGTTTTTTCTACAACCTGCCGCCTGGAACCACAAAATTAAACAGAGGCCAAGACTTAAGAAAAATGCTTTCATTCATTCTCTGCATAGCTGCTAGATGGTAAAGATATTTACTTCAGATCCAAACTTTAGCAGAAGAAAGGGAACACAGCATAACAAACTGATGCTTTGAGAGAGCATACTGTTTCACTCTGGCCACATGATGTTCCCAAGGGTTCTAACCTTGTATTTACTAATTGTTGTCTCTATAATGTACCCGAAGTTGAAGCCCAGGACACAGGAAGGTGGATCTACTATAATTTCCTCTTCCTTGGAAAGTGACCAACTAAATGTCACAACTAAACTATTTTAAAATACTATTTTAAAAGTATATTTTTATGTCTACAAAATGAACTCTACAGCCTAATTTGTAACCCTTTTTACTGTAACTAGTCCTGTAAAAACAAACATCTTTTGTATGTTTGCTAATGATTTCGAAGAGAGAGATTTCTTATAACTAGATGTGACACAGCCTGCTGACATTTAAGTTTCACCACAATTACCCAGAAGTGACATTACTCAGTGTTATTTGATCATTAAAAAAATTGGGAATGGAGTTTTGTTTCCCCCCGTAAGTTGTTGAAGCTGCATTTCTGTCTGACTTACCAAGTTTCCCTATCAACCTTTATTTCACTTATTTTATTTATTTATTTATTTTTTGCCCATCAGTATCAAAGTGCTGTGCACCACTCAAATTGAAGGTTTAAAATTCCAGATGAGAATGTGGTTCTCTTTGATCCTGGGGAAATAAGCTCCATGTCACAGTGATAATGACAGAACCCTATTTGTGCTTTTTTCGTTTTTCATCATTTCAATAGCCTTCAACCAAAAACATGATACGAACAGCACAGCTGATAAGCTTTCTCTATTTTATCTATGCTTTTTGCATTTTTGTTGTTGTTGCCAAACACCAAGAAGTCTCTAAAGTTGGAGAAAGGAATATCGAATGAAAATATCAGCTGAAGTCCGAGGACTCAGCAATTCAGTTCACTTATTTTGAAATCTTATTGCAAAAAACCCCCCAAAACATTGTTTTTCCAAAAGAATACAAATAAGAATGTGTAGGGGCCCAGTTTCACAAAGTGCTCTGCGCTGAACTCAACTTGGTACTTGAAGGTTTTCAGCACCTGCAGAAATGGTTTGTAAGTTTTCCCCAATAATTCAATGGCAAACTAAATTGTTCTAGTTACTTTAGACTGAGGAAGATGTTTCAGCCAACGAAAAACAGACAACAAATGAATTCTACATTTGTTATGTATTCCCTAAGCTCATTTGGCTCAAGCTAAATTATTGCCAAACTTAAACATTTTAAAAATAAAATTTCAGTTACTGATAGACACTACAATGTTTACAAGCTGAAAGACTATGCAGTCCATTAAATAGGCATGCCTACTAGGAAATTGTTATTGCTTCAATGCTATCTGTCAGCCAGTTACAACATTTGTTTTCAATTTCCAAAAACACAACTGAATCAGTCCCAAGAGTTGAAATATGCTTAATGTTCCATGATGTAATACAGCCGCAGTGTATGAAAAGGAAAATTAGGAGGCATAAGGGGGCCATTCCATGCAAAAATCATTGTATGGCTGTGTTCAAAGGTTGTATTTTCCGATTAATTTGTTGCTGTTTTAATGCTGACCCTTTACTGATAATTCAGTGATCTGGCAAAGGAAGACAATGTAATTACTAGATTTCACAGATCATTTAATTGGAAACAAAGATAGTAAAATATAGACCAAAAATCATTTAGGACATTTCTGATCTACATCAGGGGAAAATCTGATTGAATATTACAGTTTCAGATGGAATGAGACTGGCATTTATGAACTGAAAGTAGATAAAATGGAATTTGATCAGGGAAATATCTAAAAATGTCTGGGATTTTATGGGAGATCTTTGAATGATTAATTAGATGACAATTCCAGTTAAACTGCATATTACTTCTGACAAGGACACTATTTTGACAATTTCTTAAATTAGTATTGCTGAAATTCCCCATCTGTGGAAGAACCTGCATAGGACTTGTGCATTACACAAAGCCTGTATTGGTGGCCATGGCTTGAACGGGAATGGGGTTGTACACAGAGCAGACCGTGACCTAGCCCTCATAGGAGTGGATTTCATTCCCTGAGATACACTAGGTAGCTTGAAAGATTCTAGCATATGCCAATAAGAATGCCAATAAGACAAAATTCTATAAATGAAGAAGGAAACATGCAAATCTCATAGTAAAGTGACAGCCTACTGGTTGATTTCGCTAACAGGGGAAATGGCATAATACCAGTTTTGTTTGCAGAATGTGACCTGTAGCTATCAACCCTGGGAACTTCAATGGCTATCTTTTAATGTAGCACAGTGGTAGGGAACCTAAGGTCCATTGGCCAAATCTGGTCCACAGCCCTTTTTTAAAATTTGGCTCACACTCCTGGATCATTCCCCTCAAATACGGGAAGAGTCAGTACAGGGGAAGGGAGCAGAGTTGAAGGCATGCAACTCCTTCGCTGGAGGTTTTCAAGGCGCTATAGCTGCGGATTTCCTGCACTAAGCAGGGGACTGGACTAGATGGCCTTCGAAAACCCTTCTAACTCTACGATTCTATAAGGACAAGGGATCCACAGCATAGATTCATGATCTGGACTATCCCTTTATTTCCTACATCCAGAGCACATCCCTATGTGCCCCTACTCCCAAATCCTATCTGGCCTGTGGAGCTTTCAAGTGGCTAACAGAGGGGAAAGATTCCCCACTCCTGTCTAGGATATGACCATCCTTCATCCTTTAATGTATTTTCCCTCAAGATACTCCTATTAGGATCGTAAGTATAACAGTGGAATTCACTTAAACAAAATTTGTATCACTTTGAATTTCTGGATAAGTTTTAATTTATTTTCCCTAGCTCCAGGTTCATGGGGATGTATTGCTGCTTGATCTGGATATGTCAAATTCTAACCATGATAACTGGCATACAGTGTACACCCACCCAGTTAAAAATATGGAGGGGGTGCCTCGTGACTGTCGGCTCTGCCACAGAAGACCCACGCATGTGGACTGCGTGGGGAGCGAATCAAACATGCAGCTCCCAGCGTGGCTACCAGAGCCACGTAGGCAGCTGCCGCACGCACAGTTGTCTGGCCCCACACGGTGCGCTCTGGATTTTCTGGCATTGCTCTGTGAATGACTGAGAGTGGGTGTTCCATGGCTTGCAGGAATGCGTATCCAGGTACTCCACCTTCAGATGGGTGGTCAGATCCATGGCTCATGGGTGGCCATGCGGGGTAGCATCTTGTCTGAAAACACACGCACCTTTTTTCTCTGACGTTTTTGCCTTGCTTTTTTCTCTGACTTTCCTACTGAGAGACGAAAAGGGGACTAGAGACAGAGAAACCTGATGGCAACTAAATCTGAGCATCAGTTTTCTCCATCCCCAGGTCCATGTCCTTAAGGTTGGAATAAGCAGAATTTCTGAAAAATTGAACTTTTTTACATGGCTGGAGAAATTCAACTTAAGCAGACTCCATTATCTCCATTTTACAGAGAGGGAAACAGAAGCATGGAGAGGTAATTGACTCTCTGGATAGTGACAGAGGAAATCTGCAGCAGTCTGAGAGTGGGCAACTGAAGGTGGGACTTAGGAATCCAAGGGTAGCATCATAACCATAGGGTGATACTTCCTCTGAAATGTTTAGCCTTAGCTGGCCACCTGCCTAAACATTTCAGATTGTTTTAATATTCTAAAAGACCATCGTAATTGGGACGCAAGTTCCCTTTGGATAAATGCACCATGAACGCTGCAATATTACTTTCTTTCTCATCTTTGTTATTCTAATGAAAGCATACAGCCACTGATGGCTTGTGAGACTGATACGGGCAAAACTGATACGTGAAGAAATACACAGAACAGGCACAGATCGTACTTGTTCCATATGCGGTAAGCAAAACTGAGCTTGCAGATCCCATAGAGGTTTCACGGGTATCTGGCTGAGGGAGAGGAGAATGAAAGCCAAAGCCAGCCTCCAAGCTCTCTTTCCTTGTGTTAGCTTTACAGAGATTTTTCTTTCAGTCTTCACAAGGATTCTGGATGCTCATACAATTCTATCATTAGCTTCTTTAGACATATACGTGGCCACGTGATATCACTGATCTTTGGTAGCAGAAGCCTTGCAGCAGTGAAAGAATGTTCAAGAGCTATATTCTTGGAGAATTTAGTGGATTCCAGAGCAGCTCTACTGCTCAGCTCTGTGGATATCTAAGAGAAGAAGCTGTCCTATCTGATTTTTAAAAGAGTTTTAAAATAACAGACTTTCTGACATTAAAAAAATATTCAGAATAAGAAGAATTCAGCTTAAGTTTCAAATGAAACCAGTTGGTCAATAAGATTTTTTTTTTTTTTTTTTTTAAATTGTAACACATTTCTGAATCAAATGGCAATTACATGAAAGGATAGTTTCAGCCTATGGAGCTCCTAAACTCTGCAGAAGAGAGGACTCCGTCCAGAGTTTATATAAGCAATACATTGAGTAGCAGAGAATCTTATTCAGTAGGTGATTACCAGGAGGGATTCTTTGCAGGTTTCCAATGTACGAAGAAGAGAGCTATTATTTTAATATGGATGCCAAAGATGTTACTCCACTAATTAGCACTTCATTAACTTAACGAAGTGAGGGAGTTTGCTATAACAGAGATCAGAAGCACAGGTAAGTGTCACCAGTAAGCAACACCTTAACATTTCATTTACCAGTGGTTACGATTTGCAAGTAGACCAGGAAGATTTCAGCATGACAGCTTCGTGGGATTTTGTATGACAGCTTTATTCTTTATACGTGTATGACTGCAGACATCAAGGGATTGTGCATGGTTGTTCCTATTGTTGCTTTGTTCCTCAAAACAGGAGCCTTGAGGGGAAAGATTGATCTACCCCAGAATGTGCCAGCAAGGCAGAACAGAGTGAAAGACATGGTCTAACGAAAAGTGAGTGAAAAGTACAGACTCCTTTCATGCTTCTAGTTTTTCCTGGGTAAAATATTCAAAGGCATCTTGTTGGCCCTTTTCACACAGACATTCTAACATTGATAAAATGTAACACCCATTTTATTATACACATTGCAGGGCTGAAGGTGTGCTCTATGGGTGCCCTGCAACATGTATAATAAAATGTAACACCCATTTTATCAGTGAATGTCTGTGTGAAAAGGGCCGTTGTCTTAGGTACTGGAGAGTTAATTTTTCAAAGGCAAAAATGGTACAAAAGCCTCAGTCTTAAATACTTACTCATGAACAGTCCTCCTGATTTAAGGACTGGGGTCCACAGCTACCTGATTTCCACTGAATGTAAATGGATTTAGATTCCTAACTGCATGTTTTGCCTTTGAAATGCTACCCGCTAAATTCCAGGTAATGGAACTGGCACCTAAAGTTTGGCTTCCATAAAACATCCTTTGGTAATAGTTTTGGGGTAACATCATGGGTGTAGGGAGCATTCCTGCACAAAACCTTTGGGGGGTGGGGGTGGAACATAAATGCCACTATATTTTCCAACTTTTGAGTCCCATCCCCCCATCAAAAAAGCTGCCAACAATTCTGTGCTTCAGGTTAAAGCTCTCAGACATGGGGATAAGGGCACCTGGAGAACCCAGTCACCTTCACACTAATTGATTTAATCTGCAGGCCAAAGGTTTGGGGGGCAAGAAAAAGATTTCTCATTGGCACTTTAGGAAGGAGGGGAAAAACATGCTGTCAGAGAAAACCTGTCTGTGGTGTATCTTCCAGATGACAGAGACTTTGGGTGATTTCAGACGTGACGGCCGGGCGTTTTCCCCACGGGCGTGGGGTGGTTCGGACCACGGCTGGGGGCGAAGGGGCACGCCAACAGACGTGCGCCCCATTACCCCCGGCTGTGGTCTGAACCCCTCCACGGCCTGTGGTGAAAGTGCCTGGCCATCACGTCTAAAGTGGCACCCCCCCCGGAGGGGGCGGGGCCGTGTGGCATAACGTGCTGCCGCACGGCCCTGCACCCTGCGTTCCTCGGCAGCCCTCCGCCTCCTGACGGGCAGCGGCCAATCCGGCCGCTGCTGCAACCACGGGCGGGGGTGACTCCCATTGACCGCGGTGAACGGTACGTAACCAGACGTTACTTTCCGTTCACCACGGCCGTGGTGGTCTTTCACCACACTTCTCGACCTCCTCGCGTCCGGAGGTCCAGAAGTGTGGTGAATGCAAAAACGGGCTGTGTTTGACTGTGGTGCACATATGGCGGCGAGCCAACAGAGGTTCACCTCATTCAAAAACGGCCCGTGTTTGACTGTGGTTCAGCCGGGGTGAATGTCAGACGCGTAATGTCTGAAATCACCCAAAGGGCCCCTCTCTTTAACAGAAAATTTATCTATTTATATGTTATTTATTTTTCAAATTTCTACCCCGCCCTTCCCCTATGGCTCAGGGTGGCCTACATAATAATAAAAAAAAGGTACATAAAAATACAATAAAAATACAAATACTACAATAAAACATACTTCATAAAAATACAATAAATACAGGGTGGCTTAAATAATAAAAAACATACATAATAAAAATACTGAGTGGAGAGCCAGTGGGGCTGATCCCATGCCCTGCATGTGCCTCACACAACTCCCACGCATACTTATTGAGACTACATTGTCATACGGATCCCGGACAGAGGGAGTTTGGTATTGTGGCCACTGTAATACAGTGGTTAAGAGTGCTGTATTGGGTTGGCGACATAGCAGGAGGCCCTGGTTCGAGACTTGCCTTAGCCAAGAACTCACTGGGTGACCTTGCACCTGTCACAGATCTCTCAGCCTAACCTACCTCATGGGGCTTATTTATTTATTTTAAACTTATATCCCACCCCTCCTGCCCAAAGCAAAACAAATCCACAAATTTTAAAACAAATCATAAAAACTCACCCGCCCGCCAACCCCCTACCCCCCCCTCGCCAAAGGCCTGGTGGAACAGCCAGGTCTTACACAAATGTCGAAACGACAGGAGGGTGGGGGCCAACCGAGCCTCCTCCGGGAGTGAATTCCACAGCACAGGGGCAGCCACTGAAAAAGATCTCACATCAGTGGCCACACGTCTCACCTAGGGAACCTCCAAAAAGGTCCCCATGGACGATCTCAGGGGTTGCATGGGGACATGGGGAGTGAGGTGATCCCGCAGATAGGCAGGGCCCAGGCCGTGAAGGACTTTGAAGGTCAAAACCAGCACCTTGAACCTAGCCCGGTGCTTTATAGGCAGCCAGTGCAGAGCCCGGAGCACTGGTGTCACGTGCTCCCTGCAGCCTGCCCCAGTAAGGAGACAGGCCGCAGCATTCTGCACCAGCTGCAGCCTCCGGACCAGCTTCTCGGGCAGCCCCACATAGAGCGTGTTGCAGTAATCCAGCCTCGAGGTGATGAAGTCATGGACGACAGTGGCGAGGTCAGAGTCTGAGAGATACGGCGAAGCCGCCGGACAAGATGTAACTGCCGAAACGCACTCCCCGCCTCGGCCACAACCTGAGATTCCAGGCTGAGCCACGAATCGAGGAGCACACCCAGATTCCGTACCTGTGGGATCATGGGAGGGCGAAACCCCCCCCGAGGAGATTTAAGCATTCTGAGGCCCCCCAGGTCCTCACCCACCAACATCACCTCCGTCTTGTCAGGATTCAGCTGCAGATGGCTCAACCTCATCCAAGCCCCCATAGCCGACAGGCACTGGGAAAATAAAGAGACTGCATGGCCTGGGTCGATGGAAAAAGAGAGATAGAGCTGAGTGTCATCAGCATACTGATGACACTGCATGCCCTGAAACCCTCTCATGATCTCCCCTAACGGCTGCATATAGATGTTAAAGAAGAGGGGGGACAGAATGGCACCCTGCGGGACTCCACACGTGAGGTCCCGGGGGGAAGACGTACACTCCCTCAAGACCACCTGGTGAGTTCTCCCGGCTAGGAAAGAACGAAACCAGTCCAAGACCATCCCGCCAATCCCAGCACGGTCACGCAGGTGAGTCACCAACACCTCATGATCGACTGTTGAACACAGCCGAAAGGTCTAGCAGGACCAGTGAGGTCTGACGACCCTGATCCAACGCCAGATGGAGATTGTCAACCAAGGCCACCAATGCAGTCTCCGTACCATACCCAGACCGAAACCCGGACTGAGAGGGTTCAAGGAAACCGGTGCGGTCCAGATGTTCTTGGAGCTGCCATGCCACAGCCAGTTCAATAACCTTCCCTAAAAAGGGAAGGTTAGAGACCCGCCGATAACTGGCAGGAGCATCAACATCAAGAGATGGTTTCTTGAGCAGGGGCCTAACCACAGCCTCCTTCAGGCATTCAGGCACCCTGCCCCCCCGAAGGGAGGCACTAACCACCCCAGCCAGCAACGGACGTAACGTCTCCTGGCTGGCTTTCACCAGCCAGGACGGGCAAGGATCTTGTTCACAAGTGGTGGCATGAACAGATCCCAACAAGGATTCGACATCGGCAGGCGACACCATCTGAAACCGATCCCACAAAACAGGACAGGACGGGGCATCCATAGCCCCAAGATGATCCTCTGCAATAACTGCGGAACTGAATCGTGGCGGATGCGAGCGATCTTATCTACCAAGTACTCAATGAACCGGTCAGAGCAGTCACTGGATTGCTCCAGGTCCAGGCAGAGACAGGCAGGACTGACCAAATCTTTCACCACCTGGAAAAGCTTCGCTGGACGTGACTTTGCAGATGCGATAAGGGCAGCAAAGAACTGCTTCTTTGCTGCCTGCACCACCACAGCATAGGCCTTTAAACTGTTCTTATGCTGCGATCGATCATACTCATCCCGAGTCTGGAGTCACCGTCGCTCCAACCGCCTGCTCTCCCGCTTCAAACACCGCAGACCCTCAGTAAACCAAGGAGATCTAAGGGAGACTTGGGAGGGCAGAGGACGCCTGGGAGCCACTCTGTCAATGGTCTCGGCCAACAAGGTGTTCCAGAAGGCTACGAGATCATCGAGTGGGTATCAAGGTCCAGGGGAAACTCCCCCAGAGCATTCCGGAACCGATCCGGTTCCATAAGTCTCCGGGGGTGGACCGATCTAATAAGTCCTGCAACCCGTTGGGGGCTGACATGTGCCAGGATGTCAAATTAAAAAAATCTGCAGGCCAAAGGTTTTGGGGGCAAGAAAAAGATTTCTCATTGGCACTTTAGGAAGGAGGGGAAAAACATGCTGTCAGAGAAAACCTGTCTGTGGTGTATCTTCCAGATGATAGAGACAAAGGGGCAAAAATGCCCCTCTTAGTAACAGGAAGTTTATTTATTTAGGGTTGTTGTGAGGATTATTAGCTCAGTTAAGTAGTTGAACGTTAATGGCTAAGTGTTAATTTTGAAAGTTAGTAAGTTGAAATGTGAGGCACCCTGAGCCTAAAGGAAAGGGTGGGATACAAATTTAAATAAATAAATAATAAAACCCCATATAAAAATCTCATTCAAAAATCCACTCCCCTCCCCCCAAGCCCGCCTACCAAATGCTTTGTGAGAAAGAAAAGTTTTTCACTGCCTCTAGAAAATGCTCAGGCTTGGGCTCTGACAGACGTCCACAGGGAGGAAGTTCCACAACGTAGGGGCAGAAACTGAGAATGCCTCTCTGTTAGCCATACTAAAAAGATTAGCAGGTGGTACCCGCAAGAGAGCACTCCTGGATGACTGCAGGGGTCGCAATGGAAAGGTGGTCTCTCAAATACATGAGACCCAGTTTAGGGCTTTAAATGCCAGAACAGCACTTTGAATTGTGCCTGGAAAGCACAGGTGAAATGTGGTCGTGGACTCGTGGTGACACCAACCCACCCCCCGAAAGGAACTGGCCCGCCGCATTCAGCACCAGCTGCAGCATCTGGACAGCCACCAAGGGCAGCCCCACATAGAGTGCATTGCAGAAATCTAGCCTGGAGGTGATAAATGCATGGATGACGGTGGCCAAATTGGAATCAGAAAGAAAGGGACGCAGCCTCCTCACCAGATAGAGTAGGTGAAAAGCACTCCTGTCCTCCTCCACAACCTGGTAGTCTAGGCGCAGCAAGGGGTCCAAAAGAACTCCAAGGCTGAAAACCTGTGTAACCAACCAGAGAAGGCTGGCCCCTTCAATAAAAGGGGTCCCAATCCCCTCCAAGTCACACAACTGGCCAACAATCATTACTTCAGTCTTATCTGGATTCAGATTCAGTCAGCTCACCAGTCCCCAACAGCTGCCAAACATTGGGTAAGACTACAGAACCTGGGTCAGAGGAAAAAGAAAGGTAAAGGTGGGTGTCATCCACATACTGATGGCCCCTCATTCCAAATCTCTGAATGATCTCGCCCAGTTCCCTCAGGTACACATTGAATACGAGGGCAGACTAGATGGAAACCTGTGGGACACCGTAGAGGAGGTCCCAAGGGGATGAGGAGCATTGTCCCATCACCATCAGCGGGGACCTCCCCCACAGGAACAAACTGAACCATGCAAGAGCAGTCCCACGCACAGCTGCCAGGTCCCACAGATGTGTCAACACCACCTCATGATCAACCATATAAAAAGCTGCTGAAACATCTAACAGGATCAACAGGGCACAATTCCCCTTGTTGATCTTCATGTTTAGATTATCGATCAAGGCTACAAGTGCAGTATCTGTGCTATATCCTGAATGAAACCCTCACTGAAACGTCTAGGTCAGGAACCTGATAGCACTGAGATGAGCCTGAAGCTTCTCGGCAACCACCTGTTTAATAACCTTCCCTAAATAGGGAACATTAGAGACAGCTGACTGGGGAGTCGACTGGTAGCTGACTGGGGAGTCGACGTCCCAAGATGGTTTCTTGAACAGGAGCTGGAGAACTGCAGTTTTAAGTAGGTACAACAACCTACCCTCCCAAAGGGAGGCATTGACAACCCAGCCAGCAATGGTCTTAATGTCTCCCAGTTGGCTTTTACCAGCCAGGACAGGCAAAGATCTAATTTACAACTGGTTGCCCGCATCACCCCAAATACATGCTCAGACTCCCTGCCTTGGTGGGCAATACTAATTGAAACTGATCCAAGCAAACATGGCAAGGCTGAGCTTCTATAGCCCCAAACTCTGACTGCAGTTGAAGTAGACGCACCCAAATCATGGTGCATACAAGTGATTTTGTCTGCAAAATAGGTAAAAAAAATTCACAGCGGGCAATAGATGACTCTGGTTCAAGGGAGAGACCAGCGGGATTAAATCAGGTCATTCACCATCCGGAAGGTGAGGTTGGGAATCTTTATTCAGTGCCGGAATAAACAACAGGATTGTGGGCATTGGGCATTGGGCATAACTCTATCTCCCAGACAGGTGTCCTGACTAGGCTAAGGAATACTGATCTCTGAAATAGGGTCCAAGGGTCTAGTACTAGAGTGTCTTTGCTGTACCATTTTATATTTCCTGTACCAAATCTTCTTGTGTAAACAATCTGGAAAAAACAACGGTGTGAGTTCTACCTGTCTTTTTAACAGAGTGTGTGTGTTTACCGTGTTGGTCCCAAAAATAGGTCGTAGATACAAAGTAGTGTAGAGATACCTTTTACTGGACAAACTTAGGTTGGTGGAGGTTTGCAAGCTTTCGGACCTCACAGGATCCTTCTTCAGGCAAGTCAGAAATCCAAGCTGTACACTGAGCAAAGCGAGGCACGGGTGTTATATGCAGAGCCTGGGGAGCATTACATCATGGGAGGGTAAGGACAGAGAGGGGTGGGGGAAGAAGGATCCTGTGAGGAGCCACAGGGTCCAAAAAGGATCCTGTGAGGTCTGAAAGCTTGCAAACCTCCACCAACCTAAGTTGGTCCAATAAAAGATATCTCTACACTACTTTGTCTCTATGACCTATTTTTGCGACCAACACCGCAAACACGCTCTCTCTGTGACTATGGATGATATCGAACTTCATCGCTTAAAATGGAAACTTCACAACCTGAAGAAACAGGAAGCCAAACTGAACAGCAACATCTGCTTCTTGAGCAAATGCAAAAAAGACAACATCATCCCGAATGGACTGAATATATACTATCCTCTAACCACCACATACAACTCGACATACGCAGAACAACTCTGCAGAAGGACTGCTGAGAAACTACCTAATACACTTAACATACTCGAAAAGAGACCTACTAAAACAAGAAATCCTCTCATACACTAACATTCTGAAAGAGAAATACAACAAATCCCACCTGGATATCCTACAAGAAATCCAAGAGAACTACAACACAAAACTGACCACAGCCATCCATCTCAAAAACAAAAAACTGAGCAAACTAAAACACCTGCACAGGACACAAGACACCACCGCCAAACTCCACAATGTGATAAATCTGTCCAGACAGTCACAAACCGAAGCCGAACTATCAGTACTCTCCAAAGGACTCAATTTCTGCCCAACAAAAAAACCGGACGACATACTAATATGTGGCGAACTGGAAGAATTCTTCCACCACTTCCACCTTAGAGAATACTTCCACAAAAAGGATGGGGCCCCAAACAATCCGTCCCAACCCCAGAACAAGAGAAAACACACCTCTGACTTCACACCCCGAGCCAGACGCAACCCTACACTGGACCACTATATTGATTGCTTCAGGAAAAGAATGGACTGTCAAATCCTGAACAAACACCACCCTCAACACAACCTGTCCAGGGCTGAAAGAAATGCCATCCAATCGCTCAAATCCAACCACAACATAGTAATCAAGCCGGTTGACAAAGGGGGCTCCATAGTTATCCTCAACCGAGAAGACTACATATCCGAAGCAAACAAACAGCTCTCAAACCATGACTACGACTAAGAACTCCCAACAGACCCCACATCACAATTCACCGTAGAAGTGAAAGACACCATCAAAACTCTCACCTGCAATCTACAGGAGGAACTGTTTAACCTCATTCCCCCTAACCCAAACCCAGGAACATTCTACACACTTCCCAAAATACATAAGGAAGGGAACCCAGGAAAACCTGTCATATCGGGGCATGGCACACTCACTGAAGGGATATCAAAGTACATAGAAAATATCCTAAAACCACTGGCCATGCAAAGACCCAGCTTCATCCAGGACACCACAGACCTCCTTTGCAAACTGTGCAACATAAACAACCTCCCAGAGAATACTATCCTGGCTACCATGGATGTTATCTCACTCTACACCAACATCCCCCACAACGATGGTGTTGCAGCATGCCTCAAATACCTCCAGGACCAAAAGAAACACACGGACACCGATCCCAAGCACTTTGGAAAATTCATAAACTTTATCCTCACACACAACAACTTCACATTTCAAAACAAACATTATGTACAAACTATGGGAACAGCGATGGGAAGCAGCAAGGCCCCCCAATATGCCAACTTGTTCATGGGCCACCTAGAAGAGACCTACCTAGAGGAATGCACAACCAAACCCTTCCTCTACCTAAGATACATAGATGACATCATCATATGGACTGAAGGGCTAGACTCCCTATTGGCACCAAAATCTCAATAATCAACACCCCTCAATCAAACTAACACTGGAACACTCCCAAGACAAGGTCAACTTCCGGGACACCACCGTCAGCATAAAAGATGGATCCCTACAGACAGCAATATACAGGAAACCGACAGGCCACCATACATATCTCCACCAATCCAGCAACCACCCCACACAAACCAAGAAGTCCATCATCCATAGCCAAAGCCCTCAGATATCACAGGATCTGCTTGGAAGAGAGAACCCGGAATTCTCACCTATCCACACTAAAGATCGCTTTCACCAAGCAAGGACACTCAAGCAGAGAAGTGGACCACATAATAGAATGGATGATCCAAATACCCCGTAACAACCTACTACAATACAAGAAGAAGGAACCCTCCAACCGCACTCCTCTAGTCCTCACCTACCACCCCAAACTAGAACCCATACGTGGCATCATAAAACAACTTCAACCCATACTTGATGAGGACCCCACCCTAAAAGAGACTTTTCCTGACCCCCCCTCTTCTGGCCTTCAAGCAACCACCCAACCTCGCCCAACTTATCATCTGCAGCAAACTACCCAACACCGAGCACAGCCCCACTTCCACAGGAACAAAACAATGCCTGGACAAAAGATGCAAGACCTGCACACACATCTCTGCTGCTAACAACATCCCAACACCCTGTGGTAAACCACTCCAAATACAAGGAAGCTACAACTGCAAGTCCAACGACCTGGTCTACCTCATCCAGTGCACCAAATGCCCCCACGGGAACTATGTAGGGGAAACCCACCAACCCCTACACAAACGTATGAATTCCCACAGGAAGATGATTATGGACCAAAACACAGACTCTACTGTTGGCATCCACTTTTCCCAGGATGACCACTCCATCTCTGATCTCTCCATCCTAGTCCTGAAAGGCAGCCTCCACAACACTTCCAAAAGGAGTGCCTAGGAACAAAAATACATCAGCCTGCTGGATACAAGAAACAATGGACTTAACCAGGACATTAACTTCACAAGCCACTACAGAAATTTACAAGCTTAAACCTGTCCATTTGCAGCTCACCACTTATACTATCACAGGCATCTTTAACCCCTCCATTCCCCATTCCACGCACCCTCTCAATTACTCACCCACCCCTGCTAATTGGATTTGCACCACCCCACATCCTCTACACTATCATCTCACAAATCCAGACACCTTCCACTCCCCTTTCCAGGCACCCTCTCAATGACTTGCCCCATTATACCACACCTACTCCCTTACAAATGCATACTTCTTCCCCAACCCCTCTCTGTCCCAGCCTCTGCATATAACCCCATGCCTCACTTTGCTCAGTGTACAGCGTGGATTTCTGACTTGCCTGACGAAGGATCCCGTAAGGTCTGAAAGCTTGCAAACCTCCACCAACCTAAGTTGGTCAAATAAAAGATATCTCTACACTAATTTGTCTCTATGATCTGTCTTATTTAAAGCTATGAATTGCACAGGAGTGCCTTCAAAGAGTGGTGAAACCGAAATGCAAAATATCAGAGTTTATTTTTCAAATGATTTCACTGTTAGAGGATTCTGAGCGAGAGAGGACCATGGGAGGGTCCTTCTGGGTCAGAGGCTGGGGCTTCTGTGAATAAGGGCAGATTCCCACACATTCAGCCCAAAGATATGCCATTGGGTTATGTAGGGGTATTCCTATGGACAGTCCAAGGGAGGAGGGATGTTATGTCCAGGGTAATTATTCAGGGCGTACCTGGATTTGTTGCCCCTTGGGGTGCTTTGTTACAGGGTTAATATGCCCATGAATGTTCCTGGAGATAATCCCCCTCCTGTGGACGTACACATTCCACATCATCTCATAATTCCCATGGGAGGCAATTATGATGGACACACTTCTCCCTCTTCATGGTCTTTCATCAGATCTGACTTTTCAGTGCTTGGATTCCACTTAAGCATTTCAGTGCTTAGGTTCCACCATAGACTCTATTCAGCACTGGACCTTTGGTGTTTGTTCTAACCAAGTGGGATGTATCTACCACTATGCTCCTTTGTCACAAGCATTCAGCTGCTTGGGGTCATGAGGAGACCCTCCATTTTATTGGTCAGTAAGGTGTGTCTGTGTGTTTCCCTCACCCGTGTCTAACTTAGGCCCATTTCAAATGGGCCACAGTGGGTGGAGGTGGGTGAGCGCCCATGGGAACGGGTGCACACCCACCTCCACCCACGGAGGAACCGGCATTGGCGCCCATCGCTCCGTGTGTTGGAAATGGGTGGAAATGGGTGTAGCGCAGAAGCACGTACACCCACTCTTCCTCCAGGGCATTCCCACTGGCGCTTCCACCCATCTGTATGCAAAAAACTGTGTGGAGATGGGTGGGGGTGTCTCATGTGAAAAGAGCCTTAGGGCTCATTCAGACATGTGTTTAAATCGCACAGCTGTGGCGGCGGCATCATGTGATTTAAAGAACCCCGCACTTCCGGGTTGGTGTGAATGCGGTGAGCGCGCAATTTTTGGAGCATGGTTTGAAAAGTTGCTCCAAGCAGCTTTTCAAACCGCGCTCCAAAAATTCGGGCTAGGTGGAAATGTGCGCGTCACCGCATTCACACCAACCCGGAAGTGCGGGGTTCTTTAAATTGCAGCTGTGTGATTTAAACACACGTCTGAATGCCGCCTTAGATTGTAAGCCCATTGGGCAGGGCCCTGTCTTTGAAAATCTGTGACTGTAAAGCACTGCATACGCCTAGTAGCGCTATAGAAATTATAAGTAGTAGTAGGGGTGGGAATTCCAGTTCTGCTGAGATCCGATATTGCCAGTATTTGGCCATACCGGATTTAAAACCGAGATCCAATAATACAGGATGTACCGTTTTTTGGTATTGGTCTTGGATCTCGGTTTTTTTTAAAGGACTTTTTCGATCTTGGGCAGTTGGGCACAGGTTTTTTGTTTGGCAGTTGAGTTGAGTCCCTCCCTGCCCCCTCCCTGTGTAACTAACTGTTACATTTGGTGTTTTTTTTTACTCTGCCTGCCTTGGATTGGTTGCATTTTTTGAATTCAATCAAGGCATCCAATCCTGAACGTTCCCTAAGATTTTTAGAGGGGGTAGGGATGTGATTAGGAGGTTGGCACTTCCTTCTGGGGCCTTCTGGATCTTGGGCTTGGAAGCCATTTGTACAGCAGGCTTGGCATCTGGAAGGACTGCCACAGACTCTGTTGGAGGCGTGTGTTCGTACGACTGTTGGTAAGTTTGATTTCCTTTGGGGTTTTAAGTTATTTTATTAGGGATCCCCTGGTGCCCCTTAGCAGGAAAGGAACGCAATTGAATGGTGACCTAGTAGGATCCCGTGGGGGGTGGGGGGGAGTGTGCAGGCCATGAGGCCAGGCCATGAGGGCAGGCTATGTTAGAGCATGCAGGTGGAGGCTTGGAACTTGAAGTTCTGCCCATGGGGGAGGGAGACATGTGGCTGGCTCCTCCATAGTGGTGGGTTGACTGTGTGCCATCTTATGTTTGGGGGTGGGGGTGCACCAAGGCAGTGGTTTTGTTCTGGCCTGTTTCCTTTTGGGGGGGATGTGGTAAAATAAATGTCATGATATATTTTTGTGGGGGGTTGAGGGTTGCTCCAAAGTGGTCCTTTTGGTGTGGACTTTGGTGGTGGGGGTTTTTGGTCATTTTTTTTTGTTTGGTTTGAGGGGGTTTCTTTTTTGGGGATGTGGTAAATGTATTTTTGTGGGGGTGGGTTGCCTCAAGGTTGTTGTTTTAATGTTTTGGTGTAAACTCTGGTTTTTTTGTTTTTGTGTGTGTGTGGGGGTGATTTTATTTTTGTGTGGGGGTGCCCTTGCAAAGCATTGCAGTCTTTGCATAAGCCAAGCCAGTTGCAAAACTTGTGTTTTGCAATGTGTGTTGTGGAATTGGGGGTGTACTTTTGCAGCCTGTGGAACTCCACGCCACTGTGTGTTCTGCAGCAGTGTGCATGCGACGTGCGTGCTGCTCACTTTGGTTGCTTGCTGCCGGGGTCCTGTCCTGGTGGGGGTGGAGGCGCCCCCACACACACGAGTCACCCCAGCCCCCCAGCCCATATACACACACACTGGAGTGGAAAGTCCCAGCAGGGCTCTTTCCGTTTTCCACACCTCTGTGGAGTGGAGCACCCCAGCAGGGCCCTTTCCACCCCATCAGCCCCCGATCTCATATGCACACACTTAAAATTTTCCCGCTCCCACCCCCAGGAAGAGGTGCAGTAGGCTTTGGGAGGGTGGAGCGTCTTCCTGGGGGTGGGGGCACCCCCACCCCAGTCACACACACTTTTATTTTATTTTATTTATTCAAAATTTATATCCCGCCCCTCCTGCCCACAGGGCAGCCTGGGACGGCGAACAACATTCATTAAAACAGTATAAAATTTTAAAACAATTTAAAAATACAATATGTGGGGAAAACCCCCACTCCCACCCCACCCCAAGTGGAAAGCCACAGCCGGGTCCTTTCCACCCCATCACCCCCACCATCCACACACTGGAGTGGAAAGCCCCAGCCAGGCTCTTTCCACCCCATCAGCCCCCCATCCCATATGCACACACTTAAAATTTGCACGCCCCCACCTCCAGGAAGAGGTGCAATGGGCATTGGGAGGGTGGAACGTCTTCCTGCCCCCCCCACATGAGTCACGCCAGGCCCCCATCCCATTATACATACACACTGCAGTGGAGCACCCCAGCAGGCCCTTTCCACCCCACCAGCCCCCCATCCCATCATATACACACCCCAGCAGGGCCTTTTCTACCCTGGCAGCCCCCCTCCCATATGCAAAACGTTGCCTGCCCCCACCCCCAGGAAGAGGTGCAGTGGGCATTGGGAGGGTGGAACCTCTTCTTGGGGCGGGGGCACCCCCCCTCCACAATAAACCCCAGCCTCGCAGTGGAATTCCAAGCCGGGCAGAAGAGAGAGCTGCAGCAGACAACGGAGACAACGGAGCAGACAACGCACAATAGAGTCCCGTTTCCCCTGTTCTCCACTGGAACCCATCTTCCCCTTCCTCTTCTCGTGCACCCACAAAAAACTTTCCCCTCGTATTTCTCCACTGTCCTGTCCCCTTCTCTTCCCTTTAATCTCTTCTGATTTGACTTGTCACAGGACTGGGAGCTAACTCAGTCCTCCCTGTTCTCCAGGCCTGAAGTTTAGGCTTGTGTCCAGAAGCCTACACCTTAAGAAGAGGTGGCCAAGGAGCGAATGAAAATTGAGGATTCCGAAGGTTCATGATAAAGGTAGGTGATGGCAACGTGATCTATTTTGGGGGTCTGGTTGGGAGGAAAACACTGCTGCAATGTAAACTCTGAACTGCACTTGCTGGGCTGCTGGTTTCAGCCCTGTCTCAGGGGAGATGGAAAGCCTCCACTGCCTGTCCCCATGGGGCTATGGTCAAATGGGGAGAGAGAGGGTTTATTTGTGGGGATTGAGTTGGGATTGTTGTTGTGTTCGTTTTGTAGGCAATGGCATTGGAACTGTTGGCATTGCCAATTGAATATGTGGTTGTCAAGTAGGATGGTAGATTTGGGATTTATTGACCTCTCTCTATGCAGTTCTAGTAGCAAACTAAACTGCATGCTTGACTGACATCACGTGCCACTGTGCGAGTGTCCTGGCAGGTGCTGTGATTATGATACTGTGAGATCTGACTTCTGAGTGCTGTTGAAAAAAATCCCTATTTTTTTAAGAAAAAAAAGTAGCAGTGGGCACTGCTGTGTGGGCTACGGGGGCCATGGGGGCTACTGGGCACAAAGTGTAGTCTGGTGGTTAGCAGTAGTTAAGGAAACAAGTGAATCTGTTCTTTACATGTTGTCTTTATTAGAGGTAATTTCGGTGTTTTTTTTTTACTTTTTTCTCCCATTGATTTCAATGGGAAAACTTCCCCATTGATTTCAATGGGGGGGGGGGGAGAAACTGGTACCGGTATGCCGGTTTTAATTCGATAATCCGATATCCGGTAAATCGGTATCTTCAACCAAGTCCCACCTCTAGTAGTAGGTGTGCACTAATAGAAGTATCCTTCTAAAGGGAAATAGTTGTTCTCAACTTGGCTCTGGTCAGGCCTCATTTAGAGAACTGGATTGTTTCAGGTGCCTTATTTCAAGGATGACACTGACAAACTGGAGAGGGTTCAGAGGAGGGCAGCAAAGGTGATAAAGGAATTGGAAGGCAAGATCTGTGAGGAGAGGTTGAAGGAAATGGGAATGTTTGGCCTAGAGAAAAAGGAAGTTTCAAAAACATAAAAACCCTATACAAAGAAAAATGGTACCTAGTTGTTCTCTGTAGTCACTATGGATAGGGCTAAAGGTAATGGACTAAAAGTAGAGGAGAAAAGATTTAGGCTAAATATTAGGAAGAATTTTTTAACCATAAGAACATTTGGGGTATTTATTTATTTATTGGCCGCCCCCTCATGCGTACGTGTTAACGGAAGTGATGGCAGAGCACTGCCACCACAACCCAACCTGTGTCTGGAACCCACCAGCAACATAGTCCTGACCAGGTTTGGTCAGCCAAAAAAATGTGCTGGCAGCTGGGCTACTGGGGAGGGCGGGAGACGCAGGAATGTGCGGCTGGCCAGTCCCGCCCTTGTGCTGAACCCAGCGCCCCGTCGTGATGGGCTGCCATGGTGGGCTGGGTCACGGCACACCATAAAAAACATTATAGCCTGGTGTTGCCCGCTTTGGTCCTATTGGGTGGACAGTAGCCCAGAGGTCTCTGGGATTACAGCCCGGGCTCACCGCTAACATGTCTGGGAGCAATCTTGTGTGAATATCTGGCGGGGCACTAACGAATATGCCGGTGGCTGGCAGGCCAAAGCAGGCCACAATCATGTTTGTTAACACCTTTAGGATCAAATAACGGGGAACAGTATTGAATGGTTTTGCCATGTTTTTCTCCCTAGGTCTGACAAGTTTCAGAAAGCATCTTACACTTTATGATATATACGGTACATTCTGAAAGCATTATTGTGGCTACACATTCCAATGATGCATGAAATAAAGAGCTGGAGTTCACTGAAGTTGAGCATTAAGATGGAATCTGAACCAGGGAATACTTTTGAAAATGCACCTTAATGTGAATAATTTGTTTCAGCTGAGTATGTTGCCTCAAAAGCAGTTTTAGTTGATTCCAGAAGATGACTTTTTGTGGGTAATTTATGAGGAAAATCAGCACATGGGTAAAGGGCAAGGTCTAAAATTGAATCAAGGCAAGTGAGGTGTGAAAACAATGAAGCGTTGCGAAGAAACAATACAAGTGAGCTCCTTACAGTCCATAAGGGAGTCTATCTGATCAGCGAGTGGGGGGTCTCATGGTCCATCTGGATTCCTCACTGCTCTGTGTAACCAAATGTTCACTCTGGCTGAATGCCTTTTCACATCTCTGGCCAGGAGATTTCTTCTCTTCCCATCAGGTACTGACTCTGCACTCTCTACTTCTAGGCCAGAATACTGTGCTATACTTGAGGAAGTAGGGGGACACAACGAGGAAGCCTCCTCTGGTTCAGCACACAGAATACCCATATTGGAAGCAACACAATTAGATGGAAAGTACATTGTTCTGGAACTCAGTATTCTGTTCCATCCATCTTCCTGGATACAATTTAATTCAATGAGACTGTTTCCCAGGATCAGGCATGATTTCTCTTTATTGCTTTTTGATGTTAAAATCTGGTACCTGCTAAGCTGAGGAAGTATCTTTGCCCGGGAGGAATTTACTAAGTGGTAAATAAAAACGAACTGTGTGTTTTGTGTGAACACAGATTCCCTGGTTGCCTTGCTTTCTTTGCATCCTTGCATGGCGCTTAGAGTCAGCAGATCAAGGAAAGTGACAGTGCTAGGAGAGAAGACTAAAGGGGCAGGCCCACAGCCTTGGAACTTCTTTCCACATTATATTTATTTACCTTCCACTAATTAAATATGTGAATGATTGATATATTTGAGAAGCGTGCACCTCCACATATGCAGAGTCTACCCACACCCTATTAACAGTTTAGAGGGGGAGGAGGAAAAGAAAAATATAGTCTGGTAGATTGAGCTTTGTTGTAAAATGTGTTCTGACACTAGTGTGCCTTAAATCTCCAAGAACTTATACAATCCTTTTTAAAAACCAACCTATACTACTGGCCTGCACCACCTCCACTTACAACTCTATTAGAGAGATAAGTTAAAGGAAGAAAAAGCAAAGATCCTGCACAAACCACACGTCTGAGGATCTCAAGCCAGTAGATGGTAAAATGTTATTTTAAAAACATTTTTTTTAGCTAGGTTTCCAAAATGTGCAATTGATTTTATATAAGAATATCAACATAAGAATATCAATTATAATCTAACTACATATAATCAATAGTTACGAATATCAATCAGATTTAGCAATGTATACTAATACATTACTAAATATATTTTAAAGTATTGTATTTTATATTAAAAATACATTATATGTATATATTCTTATACCAAGATATTTCTTGTCCAATCTACCAAATAAAAATTTGTCCTACCTAGCCTGATTCTCTACTTCATTTAACACGTTTTACAGCTTTTGATTCCACTGGGGTAAGTGCATAAGGACATAAGTAGTGCCATACTGGGTCAGATGAATAGTCCATCGAACCCAGTATCCTGTCTCCAACAGTCATCAATCTCAGTTGCTTCGGAGAAGTAGTCAACAGGTCATAATGGAGCGATCCAATCCCTGCTGTTCACTCCCAGCTCCTGACAGTCAGCGGCTGCATCCCCAATCTACTTGGTTAATTAGTAGCCATTTGGGAAGGGTGGGGTATACATTTAAATAAAAAATAAAATAAATAAAAATAGTCAGTAATGGACCTATCCTCCAACAACTTATCCAATCCTTTTAAAAACCCACCTATACTACTGGCCTTCACCACCTCCGCTGACAACAAATTCCACAAGTTAGCTGTAAGTTGTGTGAAAAAAGTTCTTTCTTTTATTTGTTTGTATTCTGCTGCTGGTTAGTTTAATTGAGTGTCCCCATGTCCATGTACACAATCAATCATAGGATGCAATCCTGACCTAGTAAAGTCAATGGAAGTTTTGCCACTGGTTTCAATGGGACCAGGATTGCAGGCACAAACCAGAAGCCGGTGGGGCCAATCCCATGTCCTGTATGTGCCATGCATGCCCGGGGTGTGTGCAACCTGTGTGCACATCCATCAGGAGTGCATTGTGCCACACGGATCATGCACAAATCCCACATGGAGGGGGGTTTAGGATTGTGGCTAGTGTGATTACCCATTATAAGGAGACTTCCCTCGGGGAGATGGACTCTCCACCATTGCCAGATTTCATATCAGGAATGGATAGCTTTCTAAAAGGTATGCTTTAGCCATTCACAGGTTACTGGGCTAGATATAGTAATAACTGGAGAAAACTGCATGGCTTGTGTAAGTCAGTCTAGATTATCTTAAAAGTACCTCCTTACTATAGGAATATGAATGTACAAAGCTAGTATAATGTAGTAGAAATCAGGCACATGTTGTTTAAGTGCTGTAAGCATTTCTCATAACGTATCTATGGGGGATTATCTAGTGATTACACATTAATTTCCTTCTTTCTATAAAACTTGCATTGTTATAGAGGGGAAATTGCATATGAAAAGCAAAAAAATCTTTTTGGTAGCAATAACAGGACAGCTGTAAAATGGACCACAATAGTATTGTAATGAAATCAGATGCCAAAACTAAACAAACACCACAATGCAAGATTCAGTTGGAAGGAACAATCAGAGAGAAAAATCTGATACCGCATAACAAAACCCTGAAGTATTTTATTGAAATACAAATAAAAAAGGAAAGAAAAATATTCAAGAAATGGGACAGCGATTGGAAAGCCTCCATGGAAAGATAACAGAACTATTTTTAAAGCTACATTTTATTTCTAGCGGGCACAGGAAAACAATTTGAAAAAAAGAAGGCTTTCATGCTGATTACTTTAGATCAAAACGTAGCCTGTTCAAATGCAGCCAAAAATGTTATGTAGCCAAGTTGATGCAATGTGTTCTAGTGTGCTGTGTCCATGGATATTCAGGAATATACTGTAGGTACAGCTGGGAAATCTCACTGATACCCTTGTCCAGATCTCAGCTATTAGGTTATAAAAATATTTTCACATTTCCTGCAGATGGCTAGATTCTTTTCTTCACTAGTAATTTTAATTCGGAATTCATTATGGACAGCTGTTGGCTCTGATAGAACCTAATTGCTCTTTTACCAGACTCAGCTGCAGGCAGTCAGATTTCCTTTCCCTTATAGAGTATATTATATATAAACACAGGCAGGGAAAAAAAGTAACCAATTAACTAAATGCACGTGGATAAAATGACTCATTGAGAATGCTGATCAAATAATACAACAAACTACACCATAGGTCACAGGAAATTATAGGACTTGTAGGACATGATAAATTTATGGAAATAATAATCACTACTAACTTATATTTATGATATGATACAACCTAGAAACAAAGGTATTTATTTTGTTTAAAGGAGTATATACATGAATATATTTTAATGGGCGGCTGGTGATTTTACTCACAGAAAGAACATTCATTCCCCAGAGAGTTATTACAGCAGAAATTCTTTGCAGGCAGAAGCCAGAGTAGGGTTTCATCCACCCATAAGGCAGTTCAGCAGAAAGTCTGGCCATGGAGCCATTTTTGCTGTCCTCCTCTATTGCAGAATACTGCTCAAGAAGATGCAACTCACTGTTCAATACCATGCAAAAACAATGTAGAAGAATGGAATTGCTAAAGATACAGAAAAACGTCCACAGGAAAAAAGGAGTAAAAAGATTATAGCTGTAATCCACAGACTACGGCCCTTTTTACACAGACACTCTAACACCGATAAAGTGGGTGTTACATCTTATTATACATGGTACAGGGCAACACTGCAGCCCTGCAACATGGGCCCTTTTCACATGAGATGCCTCCACCAGTTTCGCTGGGTGGAGGCATCTGTGTAAACAGCACTTTCAGTGGGTGTAGGTGCATGCGTACTCCCGTGCAACACCCATCTCCACCCACCACAGAGCAATCGGCATTGGAGTCCGTTGCTCCGTGAGTGGGTGAAGATGGGTGTTACGAGGAAGCACGCACGCAACTACACTCACTGTCCGTGGTGTTTACACAGACGCCTCCACCCATATCCACCCAGCAAAATGCACCCCACCCACCACCCGTGGTGTTTACACAGACGTCTCCACCCAGGGAAACTGGGCGGCGGCATCTTGTGTGCAAAGGGCCCATGTTGCAGGGCTGCAGTGTTGCCCTGTACCATGTATACTAAAATGTAACACCCATTTTATCGGTGTTAGAGTGCCTTTGTAAAAAGGGCCTACTTATTTTGGAGTTGCCCCAATGAAGCCTAGCAGAGTATTCTGCTATAAGTGGTTTGTGGACTGAGATCCAAGACTTCAGTTTAGAGAGGAAAAGGATAAGGGGGGATAATAGTAGAAGTGTGTAACATAATGAGTCAAGCCAGTTGACTGCTCTGTATTAATCAAAATTTAAAATACAAGAACAAAATGTGCCAGTTGCATGAAAAGCCAAGTCATTTAAAAATGCTATGAGGAAATAATTTTTCAATGGAGTGTATGTCAAACTACTTGCTGCAAACAGCATTGACTATTCAAATTTCTGAAAAAGGCTGGATAGTATAAAAAATACTCAGTTAAAGTGGATAGTTTTAAAAAAAGGGACCAGAATCCTTCTACATCAAAACTCAGCCAAGTGTTTGCTGTTAGGAAGAAACTTTCCTTGTACATTTTATTGCAAAATGGTGAAGGGGAATTTTACAACTTCTTCTAAAGGAACATAGCCCAGAGGAAAGATGACTGGCAGGGGGTGAGGGGCACGTAGATGTTTTCAAACATAAAAGGATGCCATAAAAAATATGGAAAACATCTTTTCGCCTTTCCCACAGAGACCACATCAAGAAGCAGTGGGCGTAACTTACAAGTAGGTAGGGTTAGGTTAAGTATATCCTAGCTTCCCAACTGTCAGAACAATCCAACAGTGGAACAGGCTGCTTAGAAGAGGTTGTGGAATCTCCTTCCCTGGAAGTATTCAAGGAACATCTAGGGAAGAATATGCTTTAGGTATAGAGAAAAGGGCTGGACTCAGGGAATAGGGTTGGCTGGATGACACTTGAGGGCCATTGCAACTCTTCAGTTCTATGATTCTATCCATCTGTTGCTACTATCAAAGATGATGGGAGTAGAAGTACTGTTGATCTGACTGGGTGTGGCATTTTCTCTGTTCCTTTAATCTATTTACTGCCCAGGTGAATGACAACATGCTGACTTTTACTAGAGATAACAATCTTGTCTTATGCTGCCATGCAAGTTCCTTTCGGGTTTTTCAATTTAATTCTGCCATGAGTCACAGCGCTAGAGACATAACCCTGTGAACCACAAGCTCAATGCCAAAGGAAGATGTGTTTAAATAAACACAAGACTGTTTTCATCAAACTAAACTCAAGTACATATTTGTTGTTGTTAGAATATGACTGAGTAAATAGCATTTTTTCTTTTTTTTCTTTTTTTCTTTACGGCATTATGTCAAAGAAACTGTTTCTTTTTATTTATCTACTTTCAGCTTTTAATGAATGTTCCAAAGGATAATTATTACTTCGTTTCTCTGGTGAAAAAACACCGGAACGCATATAGTACATGGGGCAGTCACAATTTAATTACCCCTTTTAAACAAGTGGGGGGCAGGCCAGGTCCGTGGGTGGCACGCCGCTCATGCGGGCAGCGCATGGGTGCACGTGTAAATGGACGCACACCCATCCCCCATGCATGGAGCAACCGGCATATTTGACAATTGCTCTGTGCATGGGTGGGGATTCATGGAGTGTGGGAGCGTGCACTCATGCACCCCTGTATTTACATGAGACCTTCCCTCACATGGACAATGGGTGTCCATGTGTGGGAGCGTCTCATGTAAAAAGGGCCAAAGTTTACAAGAAATCAGGGCTTCTTTTATATAAGTTTGAAAAATAGGTTGAAATGAATGCCAGTGAAGTGTGAAACTAGGGCCACTTTCAGACCTTTCCCCTACCCCGTGCATATTTTGGCTGCGGGAGGGAATGCACAGCCAGGATATGCACGGGGTGCTGCTGGTCTGAAAGCCCCCCTGTGCGGCTTTGCCGGCAGACATTCTCAGCGATGCAGAGCAGGAAATCCAGCTCAGCATCCCTGCGTGCCTGCTGGCAAAGCTGTGCGGGGGAGCAACTTTCAGGCCGATCCCCGCACATATTCTGGCTGCGCATTCCTCCCTGCAGCCAAAATATGCACTGGGGGAAGGTCTGAAAGCGGCCTTAGTGGCAAACAGTAATGTACCTAGAAGGCATCTGTAGAATCAAGCCACTTAGTTAGAAGTATTAATTTTAGAACCTAACTTTAAGCGGTTAGTAATGTTACTACAGAGGACATCTGTGGAATCAAGCTGCTTAGAGATGGGACTACGGGGCAAAGTTCAGATTCAGTTCTCCGAGAATTTCGATTCTTGATTTGGTTTCAGATTCGGGTTTTTTGCATTTAAAAAAAAAGCACTGAAAAAAAAAATACCATGAAAAAACCCCGAATTACCCAAATTAAATCGAGAACTGAAATTTCAGGAGAACTGAATCAGCAATTTTACAGGCGAATTTGTTCTAACCGAATCAGAAATTCCCACCCCCTTGCCCCCCTTTCCTCCCACCCATCTCGCTCCCGTAACCCTCGCCCTTGGCTCACCCCCACCATTTGCCATCTCCACTCCTGTACCTGGGCTGCTGAACACCTCTGGCGCAAATCCCACTACCTCACTGACTTCCTCCACTTCAAATTCTGGCTCTCGTTGCTCAACTCTACTATCTCCCTCGCTTGATAGCAATACTATGCCTCACGCATTGAGTCCTGCTCCCAGGACCCTCGCCACCTCTTTTCCACCTTTGACTCCCTTCTCAAACCCCCCTGTCCTCCTCCTCCCTCTAGGGATGGGCGAACGCGGTTCAGAAGTTCGGAGTTCCGTCCGAACTTGGCCTGTTCGGACGACCGAACACGAATCCGAACACGAACCGACTGAAACAGACTCAGTTCCGAACGTCAAAATGACTGAACAGTTCGGATCATGTTCGGGTGGCAAAAAAAGTGTCACTGGAAGGTCAAAAGTGACAGGGAGGGGTAGTCAGCTGAGGAGCAGACTTCCAGGCACCAGGGATGGAGAGGCTTGAAGTAGCAGCCAGCCTGCCCAATCACCATCCCTTTTCGCCTCAGACCACTGGCTTCGCAGTCTGCAATTGGCCACAGGCTAGGCTGCACGGAGCCAACGGGGCTTGCGGTGAGGCAGACGCAGCAAGAAACAAAACTGTCTGCCTCCCCCTTCCCAACACCTTCTGAGCTAGTCACTGTTCCTGAACAGCAGGTGTTTCAGAAGGCTCCCTCTCCCAGCATTTCCCAGCTCCCCAATCCATTGCCATCCTCCTCCCATTTCACCCATCCAACCCATCTACCCCCATATTCTCATTCTTTTATTTAGCTTAGCTTAGATAGATTTAGTGGTTATTTTTTGTTTTTACCCCTCCTTGTGTTCAATCTTCCTTCCTCCCTTCCCCCTCCATTGAATCCTTTCCCTCTCCCATATATTCCA
>QEPC01006382.1:1068615-1182633 GCA_003113815.1 Sphenodon punctatus
TATCTATCTATCTATCTATCTATCTATCTATCTATCTATCTATCTATCTATCTATCTATCTATCTATCTATCGAGAGAGGTTAGAGATAGTAGACAGTTGTAGGAGTTAGCTTAGTGATAGAGTTAGCGTTAGTGATTTAGTTTTAGCGTTTGTAGGAGTAGGCCTGTGTACTTATTAGATAATACATTTAGTTCATAGCATTTAGAATAGTTAATAGCAGTTAGATTTAGGGCAGATAGATATATATAATATTAGATAAAAAATGTAAATTAAAAAAACCCATATAAAAACCAAAAAACACAAATAAAAAACCAAAAAACCATATAAAACCAAATAAAAAACCAAAAAAACATATAACCCACCCACCCCAAAACAAAACCATATAAAAACATTTCCCGAATGGCCGAACCGAACGGCCAAACCCGAAGCTGGCGAACGACTGAACCGAATGCAGCCAAACTGAATGGCTGATCCCGAACCGCGATGTGTTCGCCCATCCCTATCTCCCTCTTCTCTCTCTTCTCAGGATCTTGCTTTCTTTTGCACCTCTAAAATTGACAAGATCCGCCTGGATATCGCTTCCAAGTCCTCGCCCTCTACCACTTAACCCCACTCCCTCCTCCCCAACCTCTCTCCTGTCCTCCTTTCCTCCAGGGAGGTTTTTTTTTTTTACTTTTTTGGTGGGACTTACATTGCAGCCATTCATTTAAATGGCTGCAATGTAAAAAAATCCGGTATCCAGAATCCGGTAACGGGACCGGATTTACCGGGTTGAATCCGATAATGCCGGTACGCCCAGTACCGGCATTATCGGATACCGGATTTACCAGCACGCCCATCCCTAGTAACCAAGCCAAGAAAGCGTACCTGAGTTCATGCATCCTCATGAATGTTGCATCCCTTGTCTCTCCCTCTGTTCCCCCTTCCCTGTCTCCCCTCCCCCTGTCTTCTTTAGATTGTGAGCTCTCAAGCAGGACCGTATCTATCTTGTTCTCTGTAAAGCACCAGGTACATCACTGATGCTATATAAATACTAATACTAATACTAATACTACTACTAATAATAATCCCTAGTTCGAAGTATTAGTTTGAGAACCTAACTTTTTAATTTTAGCAGTTAGAATTTTTTACTTAACCAGTTTATGGGCTCTTTTAAAGAACAGTCCTCTGAAGAAGGCGCTCACAGCGAGCACAGCCTGTATGTGTTTCTCCATAGCAAAGAGGGGCATTATGTGAAAAAGATTTGTAATTGTATGGCATGGAAAACCATGCCTGACAATGGCCTTTTTCACACGGATGCACCCGTCCCCCCGCCCCCCCGGGTGTGCTGGTGGGTGTGCTAGTGGGCATCCATGCGCCTGTGGAAACACCACGGGGGGTGTGTGTACACGCGGTCCTGGTGCACACCCACCTCCACCCATCACCCACCCACGGAGCCATTCGACAAAATGGAGGAGGCTCCATGGGTGGAGATGGGTGTGCGCCCATGGGAACGGGCACACACCCACCTCCACCCACCGCTGATGCACACCCATCCCCCACCCTGCAGCGCTGTGTGAAAATGGCCAATGGATGTTTTTAGATAAGCAAGTCAACTAAAAAGCGGGGGGGGGGCGGGGGGAATCCATGGCTGATGTTTGGCTCTACTATGGAGCACCAATACATGTGGACTGTGTGGGAAGCGATTCAAATGGACAACTCCCAATATGGCTACTGCGACCACAGAGGCAGCTGCCGCACATTTGGCCTGCATTCCAGGTTTCCTGGCAGTGCTCTATGAGTGAGTGCTCTGTGGCTTATGGGAGTGCATGTCCAGCTGCTCCACCGTCAGATGGGCAGTCGGACCCATGGCTAATGGGTGGCTATTCGGGCTAGGTTCTTGTCTGAAAACACTCATGGGCCATGTGGGGTTGCTTTGCACAGATTTCTGTGCCTTGCAAATCCCCTCCATAAGACGCCTGAGACACAAGCACAGGAGAAGCCCACATGGACTGTTATCCCTGTCAACCCTCCTTTGGGGAAATATTGGGTGAAGGAGGCCTAGGAGTTCTTCACTACTTAAGATCTTTGGCATTTATAGCCATTGCTTTTTGTTTACATAATTCCAGGGATTCTGACCCTACTGATGATGACAATTAGAAGTGGACACCACACACGATATACATCTAAAATTTTAGTGTACCATCACAGTCATGCGAGTCTCTAAAATATAGGAAACTAAAATGTCTCAGAGATTTCAGATAAAATAAAGTCAGCCTTTCTCCTTCTGTTCTGGGGTGCTGCTAAACACTAGATAGGCTACTATTATGAAATAGCGCCTGAAGATGCATGGAACTGAGGAAAAGTGTTTTGGTCTTTTAAAAGTTCTTGTTCACAGTAGTGCTGTTGGTTACCATTTGTAATTCCTCTCCTGGCCTTTTCATATTGCTGTTGCAGCATACAATCCGTTAATGCCATGACATACTAATCAATATATGAGCACATTACAATGTTATATGAAGACATCATATCTATATGAACATAATAAGGATGATTCCTGTGTACGTGATCTCTACTGGCACTGAGATTATTGTGAATGAGGAAAGCTTCTTAGTCTCCTGAATTTAGCTTAGGCTGCACAGGTACCACACTGTGGAGGCTTGAAGCACCTTTACGAATTAGGTAAATCCAATTTCTACTGAGCACATCATCATTGTCAACATACTATATTGTCAGACATTCAGACGGTCTGAAAAAAAAGCATGTGCGTGGATGAAAGCAATTAGAAATCTAAACTGACTGTTACCTGTGAGATAGTAATCATAGTAGTATGTTATAAATAGTTATTAGCAGTTACTACATTTTTGTATTGGACCCAATACTAAAAACCAGGCACTTCTCTGTCTGCCTCATGTTTCAACTGTGGCATCAGTAGCTCTTGAGTTTCCCCTCAGCCAAGGAGATAATGCAGCATCGTGCAAGATGTATTTTAGCCAGCTATGCAATGAGCAGGGCTGAAATGAATATGCCATTTCATATTTGCAAAGATTAATTGCATGTCGAATAATAAGATCAGATTTCGTATCAAACAACTGGACGTCCGAACATCCGAACCATTTTCTGTTCGCCCATTCCTAGCCACTCTATCCCACCTTTCCAAATGAATGCAGAACGGAGGCAGGCAACCACACTAAATGCACTGGAAGAGGAAAGGGGAGTAGTACCCAAATAGTAGAGTATTTGTACTGCTAGCATTAGAACACCTGTACCATCTTCTCAACTCTTCACTGCCTTCAGCAACCCGAGGAAGGGAAGTAAAATCCTGAGTTGTTTTCAGGGTTGTGGGAGGGAAAGGATGAGGAAGCCTTTAATGTTTTCAATCTTCTTTGAGAGATTTTTGAATATGTACTGGAGGGATTTTTTCCACACTGTGAAAAAGGATAGACTTTCATCTGCCACTTATTAGGAACTAGAGCGATTAGGAACTGGAAGGCAGAAGGCATGTGTGATGGTGGGGGTTGGGAGAATAGGCTCAAGTGGGAGGTGATAAAATACCGATTGGAAAGTGAAAAGCTCCTCTGGAAAAGGTAAAATCATTTGTACAAAATTTGAAATGCATTACCATGAGCAAATGCTTGTCAAATAGCTTATATTAAGAATTAAGGACTATTTTGCACTTATTTGTGAACACGTAACTAGTCTTTAATGAGCTATATATGTGCATAATATTCTAAGGCAGGGAGTGACCTAAGCATAGCTCAGATTTCCTAAAACTATCAAAGATTTTCCTTTGCTCTTTGCCATCCTAATGTTAGAAGTGCATATGGAAACTCTGCTAAGTTAAATTCCTCTTAAAAGACATGCCCTTTGGTGCCAATTTTAAAAAAAGATTTAAATGTATGGGATTCCACTTACATGCTAAGCTTTTGTATAATGTTAGCGAAGCAACTACTTAGGTTTCTGTGATGTTTAGAAACAAAGTAGTATAAAGCTTCCAGATCCCCTCTGGTGTTATTTTGTTGTGATCTGATTAGCACCTGTTTGCCTAAACTAATCCAACTTCAAACAGAAATGTGTACTTTCCTCACTATCATTAGACCACACATTAGAGTTTATCTAATGCAAAATCCTAGTGTGGAAGCCTGCATTTAAAGTAATAAATGTTTTTTTAAAATAACACTTAACTCTGCAAATTAAGGCAACTCAATGTGGAGACAGAAGTTGGGCTGTGATATTACTGAACTGCTCTACAATAATCTGAAAACCTGGTAGATGGAGGAACACCTATCTCTGTTAAGCATTTCTAAGGTATGTTCACATCACACTCATTCTTAATGAGCCAATATAACTTTGGATGCATGTCATGAACAGTATCTACAAACAAGCTATGGATAAAGACTAAGAGTCTTTCATGGCTTTCTCCTAATCTTAAAATTTCTGAATTGGCCCATCCATTCCTTTGAATTACCCATTTTACTCTACAATTGCCCCCCTATAAATGGAGGTCTAACTTCTAAAAACTCCAGTTGTTGGTTTTGCTGCATTTGACAAATAAGGATCACAGAATTTTGTACCAATATTAAAAAAATCCACTTAAACTGCTCGACACAGCAGCCTTTTAGTTTTTTGTATTCAGTACAAACACACCACCATGCTACACTTGCACTATTTATTTATTCCCTTTAGAAATGAACGCCCAATTGAATCTGCTCTTAATAAGAGCTCTTAATAACTGATTATTTAAAGGATTTGCACTTATACTTGATTTTTCTTAACCATTTAAAGTAACTAAGATTCTTCACTCCTGTACTGTAGATTTTACATTTAACAACACGTTAGGAACAGCCACATGGGATGTTATCTCGCGTTGGGCGGCCATACCCCAGTTTGGGCACTGTTGCCATGCAATGCAGTGGCTCATGTGCCCAGCGGCTGCCAAATGTTAACCACACCCTGGGGCAGGCAGCTGGCTGCTATGCTCTGCGTCTTCAGATAAAGGCTGAGGACACAGGGCATAGCAGACTTACATGAAGTGGGTTAAGGCTACCCAACTCGAGGTAGTACGGCACCGCTTGTGGGCCTGGTCCCTGTCTGATTCGCCCTGTGGTGAGGTGTGTGCTGTGGGACTTTGAACGGCAGGCACTGGCGTCATTCCTGTGTGGCCACATCATAGCTTGGATAGTGGGCAGGTTGGGGAGGGTGGGTGCAGCAGGACTGGGCACCTGAGTGTATGGCTGGTGTCTTGGCCTGTCTGAGGGCATGGAGAATGGCCAACAGTGGCTTGCCCGGGTTCCTTGCAGGGGGGCCGACCATACGCCCTGCTCTCTGCGGTGCCCCCAAAGTGTGGCTGCTGTGATTGCCTATTCAGGGGCATGCAGAGGATTGGGCCCTCCCAGCTAATGTGGCTGCACCTGGTGTTTGTGCAACATTTTGACCAGATCCACACACAGTATTGCAGCCAAACTGTTAATTATACATAATGAGAGCAATTTCAAATGACACCCTGATATTTCTCTTGCCTAAATGATAATAGGGCAGTATCTGACTAGAGAAGGTATTGTGCATCCCCCCAGTGTGTGTGCATGAGTGCATGTTTGCTTTTGACTTAATTATCTTGCATTCTCTGTAAAGATTTGCACAAACCATTCATCAGAACAGAATGCCTTCCCTAAGCCAATTCATTCTAAACATTGCCTCCCATTTTGTATCGGTAGTTAATTTAATCACGGAGGACCCCATAGAAGTTCCTTGTCACTGATGCATATAAACAATCCACCCTAATGTTTACAATGTGGTACTTCAATTGTCAATTTTCTGCACCTCAAATAGTCTCCCTACGACGCATACAATGGCCCTTTTCACATGGGCCATGGGGGGATGGGTGTGCGCCGGCAGGGGGTGGAGGTGGGTGTGTGACCATTCCCATGGACGCACACTCATCTCCACCAACCTCCACCCATGGAGCAACCAGCATTGGCACCCGTTGCTCTGTGTGTGGTTGATAGGTGGAAGTGGATGGAACGCGGGAGTGTGCACCTACCCCCACCCACAGCCCCTCATGTTCCCACAGATGCCCCCACCTGCACCCGCTGCGGTGTTCACATGAGTGCCCCCCCCCACCTGCACGCATGTGCAGGGGGGCACCAGTGTGAAAAGGGCCTGTATCTTGGCCATTTAAGTGAAATATTTATACACTCAACTAGTTCATTCTGGGGGCTCTAATGGCACTGTAGTAGACTAAAATGTCTTTCATCTACAGAAGTCTAGGTTCCAAACTGTTAGCTTACAAATTTAAATCAATCGTTAGATCCTAACTCAAGCTAAACTAGTCTGTAGAGTATGTCTGTCCATATCCCCAAACCTCCAAACAATTTATAAGGGTGTACTAAATTTCTCTTTAGGAGATGCACTGGCCTGAAACAGCAGGGATGCTACAGGTCAAGTTGAGGTGGATTGTAGAACAGTGTAGAAAACCATTTGCTAGGTTCTTAGACTTAAAATACCTGCAGCTACTGCTATCGGACTCTTAATTTCCTAGTGTAAAATCCTGATATTGTTATTCAGTTTTCACACATTCCTTGCTCAGACGACTTTGCAGTGATTTTAATGGATTTTTAAAAAGTAAAACCTAGAAGAAAGAACTCAATATCTGATCCACGAGCACTGAGGGTATTTTCAGACATTACGAGATCACAGTCAACCACAGTGAACCACTGTCAATCCTGCGGCGGGGCCAAAGCGTCCCGAACGTCTGTTCAGCGGCCGCCAGACGTTCACCACAGTCAATACCCACCAGGGGTCAAAATCAACCATGCTTCCGGAGCTCCGGCCCAGACCATCTCCGAAAGCGTGTTCAAGGCGATTCCCAACGGGAAACAACAAAAAGTAACGTCTGAACAGCAACCACTGGCCGGAAGCAAACTAAATGATTCCCAGCCGGGGACAAAGCATGCAACGTCACTGCCAGGCAACCAGCAACAACACAGGCTGTGGAGATTTAAAGGGCACACAGCAGCAGGGAAACATGGTGGGATGGAGCGAGGTGGAAGGGAGAGGAGAGCGACGGGCAAGAGAGCAAGGGAGGAGGTGGTGGAGGAGGTGCAGGCGGAGGAGGAGGTGGTCNGGTGGAGGAGGTGCAGGCGGAGGAGGAGGTGGTCGTGCTGCACATGGAGGAGGTGGAGGGACAGCAGCAGCAGCAGCAGCTGGGACGGGCTGCCCCAGGGACAACAACTGGGCCGGGGCAGGAGGCACCCCAGAAACAGGTGAGGGGACTGAAAGGGAGGGGACCTGGCGGCACAGGGGCACCCAGGGGGGAGGGCCAGTCGGCCGGTAGGAGAGAGGGACGGGACGGGGCAGAAGAGCAACACCCCCCCCCATGTCCCGCAGACACGGAAATGGGCCCGGGAGCCCGAGCCCCTGGAGGAGACGGGCGCAGCCCAGGCGGCGGAGGTGGAGGAACTGGAGGGACCACAGAGGGGGGCAGTGGGGGCTCAGGGAGACCCAGGAGTTCATTCGCATCTGGGGAACCCTGGAGCATCAACTGGAACTTGTGCTCAATCAGCGCAACGAACACGTGTTCCGGGAGATCGTGCGGGAAATGGAGGCAGCGGGGCATCACAGGACTGTGGCACAGTGCCGATCGAAGGCCAAGGAACTCAAGAGGGGGTACAAGGCCATTCGGGACAACAGCCGGCGGTCCAGGCACAGAGCCCGGACTGCCCCCTATTATGATGCCCTGGACCGCATACTGCACATGAAAGGCTCAATAGTAGCTCCACACCTTGTGGAGAGTGCCGTGGTCCAGGGCAGGGAGCGGGCCGACGTGCCCCCTCCCTTCGCTGCCCCCCAAGAAGGCACCGGCTCCAGGGCCCCTAACCCCCAGGAAGAACGCCCAGGGACCTCGGGGACCAGCAGGCCCCTGCCCAGCACCAGCCCGGAGAGCCCCCACCCCCTGGCAGGACAGGACGACTCCAAGGCTGGCACACTGGTCACCCTCAGCCAGTGGCCAATGGGGGACCCCAGCTACATGGAGGGGCTGGCCTCGGATGGATCGGAGACAGACATCGAGGGTAAGTGAGCAGGTGGGAGGGGAGATGGACCGGGGGGGTAGGAGGGAGGCCTGGCCAGGGGTCAGGCCCCGTCCACCCCAGACCATGGAACGGAGGTCCGGGGGGGCCACCCGGGCACACCTACAGTCCTCCTCCACCCACCCCATATCCCCACAGGGCACGGCACGTCCCAGCACCAGAGACAGGAGGACGAGAAGGCTGGTGGGGAACAGCCCTGGCAGCAGCCGGAGGGCCCAGGTGAGGCACACTGGCAAGGGGGGGCAGGGAGGCCAGGAGGGGGACCCGGGTCACATGGGGTGGGGGGGCCGGGGTTCTGGGGAAAGCTGGGGGGCATCCGCCAACCCAGGGGGGGCCCCCACCCCCCAACCGTGTCCCTGGCCAGGGGATGGCCAGCCAGGGGGGCTAACCATCACCGTCTGTGTACTCTACAGGGCAGCCCGAGGGGCCGCAGTAACACGGGGCCGTGCCCCCAGCACAACGGAGGAGGGAGCACCGGGCACGGGTACGGCGCCAGAGGGAGGACTAGGCGGAGGACATAGTCCACTCCACCACAGAACGGGGGAGCGGATGAAAGCGGACGTGGCTCGCATGGAGGTGGCCACAGAGCGATCCCTGCAACAGGCAGAGGCAAGGGACTGGAGGTTCCAGGCAGAGGTGCGCCGCCGGGACCACAGCAGGCAGGTAGAGGCGTTTGGGCTGCTGGAACAAGCCATCGAGGGAATGATGCGGGAGCATTCAGCAAAAATGGATAGGTCCCATGACAGCGGGACCTCGCTCCTCCTGCACGCTGGCACCATGAGTGCCTATGTAATGGCAGCCACCCCGCCAGACACCCTGCCTGCCTGGGCCCCGATACCCAGCCCCTTGGCGCCCTCACTGCCTCCCCAACCACCGCCATGCCAGCTGGGGCTGCGCATCTGCCTCCCAGTCACTGTAGGCCTCCAGAGGGAGTGGCCTCCTGGGGGGGACCCTGAGGCCCCGGGTCCTCCCTCCCACCCACTACCGCCTGCCTCTCAGGACACTGAGGCCTCCCAGGACACCGTTGGGGACACAGACAGTGGGGGGGGGAAGCTCCCAGAGCTCTGCGGTGCCCACAGGGCAGGCGAGGGGGAGGCCCCGGAGAGGCGGGGGATGGCGGTCTGACGGGGGGGGCACAGAACCTGCGTGGTGGGTGGTGGTGGCGTAGGGGGCACATGTACTTGGGTGAGAGAATAAATGTCAGGGCACCACTACTGCCTCCTTTGGTCCGTTCCTGGGCTCGGGGGTGCGGGCAGACCGATGGCCATACAGGGGCTCACCCAGGGAGCCCCAGGGTGGTGGGGTCGTGGTTTAGCGCCCTCACGCCTCAGCCTCCCGGCTGATATGCCTGGATGCAGCATGGATGCGCTTGGTGTACCGGTACTCCCTCGGGTTGTCTGTGTTCATGTACAGAGGCACAGGTCCAGGAGGGCAATGAGGCACGGGGTATTCGAGGGCTGCCCCATCTGTCTTGCACACTATGTGCAGCATACAGCAGGCACATATCACCAGGGCCGAGATCTCCACTGTGTAGTACAGCTGGCCAGCGAGGCTCCTCCAGCACTGCTTGAGGGCCCCGAACACCTGTTCAACCACGGTCCTGCTTGCAGAAAGGCAGGAATTGTAGAGAGCCTGCACCGGGGACCTGGTGACTGGGTACACCTTCATCAGCCACCGGGTGAGGGGATAGGCTGGGTCCCCCAGGATACAGGGAGGCATTAGCACCCCCTTGATCTGGGTCATCCCCATGTCCGCAAAGTCTCTGCGGTACATCCGGGCATAGAAGGGGGAGATGGTCATGATCCGGGCATCGTGGCTGTGCCCAGAGTTGCTCGTGAAGATATCTATGAGCTGCCCCCGGGGGTCCACAACAGCTTGCAGCTGCAGGGAGTGGTGACCGTGTCTGTTAACATACTCCGCGGCCTCTCCAGCGGAGGGGCGGAGGATCTCTATGTGGCTGCCGTTGACGGTGCCCATGCAGTTGGGGAACCCTCCAGCCTGAAGCCGGCCATCACGGCCTCCTGGTCCACCAGCTGGATAGCTCAGTCCAGGAGAACCACTGGACCATGGGGATGGGGGTCCTCATGGGGGTGTGCTGTTGCTCCAGCCAGGGCATGAGCAGCTCCACAAGCCACAGTAGGGTGAGCCTGTCCATCTGAAAGTGCGCCCTCCAGATGGCCTCGTTGCACTGAGCCAGCGCCCGGGACCACCATCCCTGGGCCCGCTCCGTGACCCATACCTGCTGGGCAATGGGCATTGCGAGCTGGGTGGCGCGCCCCATGGTCTCCCTCCACCACTGGAGGCGCCCGGCTGCCTCGCGGACACCCGCTGAGCCTGCGGCCGTGGTAGGCTCTCCAGGCCCTAGCCACAATCCAGGCCATGCCAACCCGCAGGCAGGTGCCCAGGTGCACCTCTGCGGTCAGGAGGCGCAGCTGATCTGTGTGCAAGTGGTACCACTCAGCACAGAGTGCTAGGTGCATCCCGCAGGCGCCCAACCGGCCTCGCTCCATGGTGCCAGCTGGCCTGGGTGGGGTGCTGCCAGCCCCGTTATAGCCTCGGCCACATACAGGCCTGCCCCCAGGTCGTGACCCGGCGACCGGGCGGGGGCACCCGTGTGGGCCCGGGGTGACCCCCCATCTGGCCCAGGCAGCTCCTGGTGGGCAGGAGGGCCGGGGCAGCCCACTGTGCACACCTGCTGTCCCTGCATGGGGCCTTGTGCATGGACCAGCATGAGCCCGGGCATGCTGGCGGCAGCTGCATTCCTGCTGTCATCACCTCCCACCTCTCTGTGTTGGCAACACTGTGTCCTCGCCGGTCTGATTAGTGTGTCGGCTGTCCTGTCTGTGTGCTAGGGATGGGTGAACAGAACGGAGTTCGGAAATTCGGTTCAGTTTGGTTTGAAATTCGAGTTCAGAAATTCGGTTCGGTTTGAAATTTGAGTTCGGTTCGGAAGTTCAGTTTGGTCGACCGAACAGACCAAGTTCGGTCGAATTCCGAACCAAATTCAGCCATTCAAAACCAGGTTTTTTGGTGTGTGTTACCACTAGGGATGGGTGAACAGAACAGAGTTCGGAAATTCGGTTCGGTTTGAAATTTGAGTTTGGTTCGGAAGTTCGGTTCAGTTGACTGAACAGACTGAGTTCGGTCCAAACTCCGAACCGTGTTCGTCCATCTCTACTGTGTGCTCGGTTCCTGCAGCTGTGCTGGGTCCGCACCCCATGCCTCGCTTGTTTGCCATGCCTTGTTGTGGCCTGTGGCCTTATTGCTTGGTCTTGGGGCTCCCCTGCGTCCCCTCCTGCCCCTCTGGGGCATGTGGGCCCCCCTTTCCGTGGTGTCAGTTCCCCTGGCTTGCTGGACCATGGCTGGCTGTGCTTCCACCGGGCTCCCGGCCCCCATGGGGCCCCCCATACGTGGACCTTCCACGAGACTATGGCCCTGTGCGACCTGTGGCATGCCCTGGCCGTGCAATTGCTCCTGAGCTGCCCGGACAGCTCTGGCCTTCGTTACTTTGGCTATGAGGTGAGCGCCTGCGATTGCCGGCTGCATGTTGAGATGCTGGGGCTGATTCCCTTTCCCGATGGATGCATTCCGGAGATGAGGTGCTCGCATGTGAGGTGGTTTGCGGCGGAGACCGTGTCTGCCTTCTCCGTGTGCAGCCTGGCCACCTACGCGGTCTGTCTGGCGGCGGGGGGCCCTGCCTTAGTCATGCCCTATTTTGGCTGCGTTCACAGGGCTCGTGGGTACCAGCGGTCTTGTGGGGCGGTCTATCACCGGCTGTTGGAGCTTGGTCACCTTCCGTGGTCCCCCGCTGCTGACTTCTGCATGTTGGAGCCCACCGCGGCAGAGCTGGTGGCGCTGTCAGGTGTGTGGTCCCATTCCAATGTGCAGTTGGGGCTCTCCATGCAGGATCTGTTTGAGGCATACTACCTCGTCACCCACCGCATGTCCGTGCTGGGGTACCGCTGGTTCATTGGCCGCACTTCGTTCACATGGCAGGGCCCCCGGCCCCTGGCCCCCATGTGGCCCACTGTAGCTGGCTGTGAGTCCCCCTGTGCCTTCCGGGCCCCAGATGCTGTCCCTGCTGTGAGCTCCCGCCTCCGCCCTGCTGGCGTGGTCCGTTGCCTGTTCCCTCCTTGATGTCCGCCCATGCTGCTGTGCTGCCTGCTTCCTGGGGTTCCGCTGCCCCTGCTTATGGCTCCGGGGCCCCCCTGCCCCCCCTGTCTGCCTCTGCAACCGTTGTTTCCCTCCTTGGTTGCCTTCTCCGGTGCCCAGGTCCAGCTCTGCGAAGCGTCCCCCGGCTCTCCTGGGTGCTGCTGACCATCCTCGTCTGCCTGCGCTCCCTTGTGCGCCTCAGCCCCCCCCCCCCCGGGTGCCTGTGTGACATCGGGGTTCTGGGGCCCCTGGACTGCACTTCCTGGCTACCTCCCGGAGGGGGGGGGGTTGTGCCTTTGGATGGGCTGCATGGCTCTGGCTCTCCTGCCTCCCCTTCATCGCACCCTCGCCGGTGCTTGGGGTCCGTGTGTGCCTCCTGGACCGTGTCCGGGCCACTGCCTGTTCTGTGTGTCCTCCCCCTGTGCCTGTACCCTGACCTTTCGGGGTCCCCCCATTCCAGGACTGACTGTGTAGCTGTGGGGGTGCCCGTGCAGGCTGTGCTGTTGTTGGGGATCTGACTGCCATTCTCTGTGCCCGGCCCTGCCCCTGGGGTGCCCCCCCTTCCCTGTACAGCTGCCCCCCTCTCCCCTATGCCCGTTGTGCCGTGCATGTTGTCTGTCTCGCTGTGTCCCCCCTTCCCTTCCTTTCCCGTGTTGATGTGTGTGTGTGCGTCCAGGTGTGTGTTTGTGCTGTGTGTTCCACTGTGCCCTCGTTGTCTCTGTGCCTGTTGTGTGTGGTACCTCGGCGGCTCTTCTCCCTCTTCCCCCTCCCTTACCATTTCCCTTGTATGGGCGTTCCCTTTTGGTGCTTTTGGCTTCGTTTGCCCTCAGCCGGCCATGTGTGTGTTCCTCCCCTCCCCAGTGCTTTCTGGGTGTTTTGACCACAGCCGGGATTCGGCGTCACGTCTGTTGCACTGCCCCAGGCCGTGGTCTGGCGGCCCGATTCCCTGCCATGGTCCCGATCCCGTCACGTCTGTTCGGGGCTCTCCTTGACCACAGGGGGTGGTTGTTCGGTTCCCCACTGCTCGGAATCCACTGTGGTGAATTGGGACCGCGTAATGTCTGAAAACACCCTGAAACTCTTCTAAGCCCAAAGTTAAGACCTCTAGAAGTACAGTGAAATTGTGAAAAAGTAATTTACCTAGTGCTATATCCTTAGTGACCTGGCAAAATTGTTTTGTCTTTTCCCCCAGCTGTACTATGTTAAAGACTTTTTTGGCACCCATGGAAATTGTATCTGTTCTTTTAGTTGCTCCTCTTACTTGGTAAATGAAAAGCTTATTCAAATAGTGTTTACATTTCTATAATCTATCTTCACTGCAGTTTTTACTATTTGTTAAAAACATGGAGAAAGACTTCATAAAGTTTAGTTCAGAGGGTATATGCTAGACTGGGAGTGTGAGACAACGTAAAACAGGGGAGGAAACTCCAAACATGAGTTTTGTTTTCAGGAATGTGCAAATATGAGATTAGCAGAAATCAATTAAAAAGGGAGTGCAAAAGAGACACGTACACAGCAAAAGCGGAGAATGCAGAAATGAGGCAGGGGAAGATTTCAAGAAAAGAGTGACAACAAGTGAGTATGAGTACTAAGGTCATAATGAAAAATCTCTATCAGAAAACATGTGGGAGAATTCTAGGTTTTGTAAATGTCAAGCTTAAGGGACTAGTAAGGCCAACAAAAGAATGGCAGTAGAGTATGTAAGTCATAATAAGAAATCTGTATCAGAAATCTACATGTGATGGCACTAATTTTGCGTGAAAACAGACAGGGCTAGAGCTGACTGGAGTGCAGGGCTGCTCTATGGAGCCCCCATGCAGCCACCACTCCCCGGGATGAGTGCAGCACCCTAGTAAATGGGCTGGCCCTGCACACCCTCCATGATGTGGTTACTCCGTGGACCACACTAGCCACTGTTCCTGGGACTCTATGGTCCCAGAGGACGTGAATGCTCGCAGAGGCTGTGCGCACCTCAATAGATGGGGGCAGCCATGTGGGCAGACCGTCGACCATCCCAACAAATGCAAGGAAGCCACAGGAAAGCGTGATACCCTAGGTCGGCCCACACAGCATCGTCAGCCTTCCCTAGTACGATAATGTAAGTAGCAGCCCCATGGCAGGTGGGGGTGAACTGTTGGGCACCTAAAACACGGGCACGTGGCCCCTGACTTGCTGCTGGCTATTACAGGCTACCGTGACTTCTGTTAACATCCCTTGTTTTAAATCCTATTTTGAAATGTTTTCACCCTCTAAAGTTTGTAAAGACTTCTCCCTTTTTGCTGTTTACATGCCTCCCTTACACTCTTTCTCCTTATATTCCTCATCCTTGAACCTTAAATCATAACTATTTTTTTCTGAATAGAAAAAGGTCCAAAGGCGGTCCCTTTATGTTTCATTATTGTTGCCCTTACATTGTCCAAAGGGGCTTGCTAAATAACATCAGTCACACATTCCCCAGGAACTGTTTGGCCTTTTTGGGTCTTCCATTTCCTCCTAACTTGTGACCAATGGACTACATTTGAGAATTTTGCTTACTCTTACTATAGAAGCCCTGTTATCTTCTCTAGATAATACACTACTTGTTCCAGTGTATAATATTAGCAACTCCTCAAAACATTTTAGTCTAGAGAGAAAAGGTGCGATTCCTGTGTGGCCCAAAATGTAAGAGATAGAGGCAAAGCAGTTCAGATTATATCTTGTATTGGAACAACTTCTGCTGGTAAGAGTATGCAAGCCTTTGGACCACAAAAAACCCTTCCTCTGGCATGTAAGAAGTCATTTTCTTAATCACAAGTATGAGAACACAATCCCCTAAAGCTGAGGGGCCAGGGTTAAAAATGTTTCTTTCTGATGTCTTGTACGTTCACTAATTAATCAGCTATTTCTTCTCTCTGCTTATCCACTTCTGCTCACAAACAACAATCCACTTACCCCAATCCTATGTATTCCAACACACAGCAAGAGACAACAATTCACCTCTGCATCCAACACATTTGACTACACAGTAAATACCCAAGACCCAATGCTTCATTTTAGCACAGTAGTTAGCATTGCAAAAGACATACTAGATCGTTGAAACCAATCCCTTCGTTGGTACAGACACTTTGAGATCCAGGAGAAATCTCAGAACCGAGGAGAGATGCTATTCATATGCAGTGATATTTTCAGCACTAATCATGAAACAGTTTCACTGGGATAACTGCATGTCCCTAATTGAGGTGTATTTATTTATTTATTTTTAAAGTAAAGTCTGGACTTACCTGCAATGGACAACCATCGGTCCAGCATCAGGAGGGTTACAGGTTTTGACTCGTCGTAGGAAAGCTAGGAATGGTGTCGGGTGTTCTGGGACCCCATGATCAGGCCATGCAGTAAACTGGAACTGCCTCACTTCTCTCTTCTCACTTGACCCATTCTATCAAATGAGAGCTTGGGATAAAACAACCGCTGTCTAATGCCATAGCAGAGCTAAAGAATGAACTCTATTGTGTTAATCAAATCCAGGTAAAATGTCAGTTGGAACAGACAGAGAGTGCACTCCTGTTATAAGATAAAGGACTGCAAATATTTTAAAAAGAAAAATGGCTTTAACAATAAGAGGGCTTTAGTTATACTTTATAGCAAGGCATCACAACAAGTGCCAGTCCCTCAGCCAATTCTTCATTCTACTAAACCTTGGTTCAGAGCGAGAACTCCATATTTACTGATAAACTTCCAGACGGGGAGAAAAATGCACTGGAATAACTAAAGAACTGTTTCATTCCTCAGTGCTGCCTGTAGGATCTGGTTAGAAGTAAATCTTTATAAAATCTGATTTCTCTTCCTTACAAACAAACAAAGACAAAAAATGTACCTTGTAAAGTGCAAATGTTCGAACACAGTATGTTGCCAATTCAACAGTGTCCAGCAGGGTCACCTGGATCAGCCCATACGTTTCTGTTCCTCTGCTTGGCCAATATTGATCACACTTCACCTGCAACAAATATTGAACATCTTCATTTCAGTTATTTATTTATTATATTTATTTAAAGTATTATGGGATAGATTATAAGCAAGCGTAGTTCTGTTCAACTGAGTAATACTATGCTGACTGGAACATTAAAAAAAAGAAAAGTTAAAAAATACAGCATAGCAGTGTATCAGTAGTGATATACTGTCAAGTAATTCACCAATTACTTGACCCACAAAAGAAGTGGGATTTTTGTCATTAATCCCAGAGAGGACCTGATTTTATTCCAAATATTCAACTAACCATTTATTTTTATTTAATTTTAAACGATCCAGGGCTGCATAAGGACAAAGAAGATAACAATTGCTAGAAATTTATGTTTTTAAATCTCTTCAGTTATTCTGATTGTTTCAAATTACTTTCAACATACATAAACTGCTGCTCTGACCCTAATGTAAACCACACTTTAGTAACACTGTACTGAAAGATTGGATTTCTTTGGTGAGGAACAACTTTTACTTAGTGAATAAAATGAGTAGAATAACAATAGAAACTATAAAGTGCATTACAAGAAAATATAATTTCCCTCTCAGTTCAGCATTATGAAACGTATCAGGAAATTACATAAAAAGGCATTTAAAGTACATGGCTTGATAAAAAGAATTCATCCATCAAATTTTAAAAGACACAAGACATTTCATCTGGCGAAATTGCTATTTCAAAACATTGCTTATTTAGTAGAATATTAACAAGCCGAAATAATGCTGTATAAAATAAATGTATGATACAAGCATATGCTTATTATATTTTTCCAATATTTATTTGGTTGTTTTGACTAAAAATATATAATTTAAGATCAAACCTGCTAGAATAGAAATAATTGCTGATTTAGACAATTACAAAGGTAGGACAAAAATAATAAAAAGGTTTTAAACTTCTTTTGCTTGAGATAAATGAGAGTGTCTTCTGGAGGCAGTGTAAGACCTTTTTATTTGGCCAGGAATTCAACGGCCAGGGATAGATGGGTGGGGGGAGGGAGGGAAAGGGTGATGGGGTGTTGGGCTTCAATTTTTTATTTTACATTTGTATATTATATGTGTTTGTGAGCTGCCCTGAGCCTTTGGGAATAGGGTGGGATATAAATAAAAATAAGTAAATAAATAAATAAATAAACTTAGCCACATACTGCCATTAATGCACTCAAAGGTCCTGATTTTTTTAGTTATGCAAGTTATAATCATACACCTTAAAACTCTACTTATCAGGGTTCATAATTCTACTTATCCAGAACAAGAAGCAATACATGCCTATAAATCTGGGGCTGGGGAAAACAAATTAATTCCACTTATCCAGAAATTCTAGTTATGCAAATTTTACTTAAGTGGACTCCACTATACTATTAAAGTGTGAATAGCAGTATTGTTAAGTAGGGTTGACCTTATGGAGTCAAGGGGGCAGAGAGCAGGACCTTAACTTCAGCTTTAACTCATGTGAAACATATCTTTTGTTAATTGATAACAAAACCACCAAAACAAAAGTCACAAGAAATTGGGATGAGAGGGAATGTGATTTATCCAATACCTTTAGAAATGAGATTCACGGAGCATAAAACAAACATGATACTCCTTTTCTTTAATGAGAAATGGCTGTTTTCCTTCTGCAATTATTTGAAATTGTGGGAAAACATATATTGCAGGATTGTCTCGACTATCAGTGATTTATTTGTAATACTCCTAGCAGCGGAAGGAGCCTCCCACCAAAGATCTTAAAGTTGTTAATCAAGTGTCATTGTACATTCAGCTAATTTAATACACACCATTAAATTTAAGCAAACTACAAAAATATATAAAAGCTCTCAGCACTGTACTCTTCTTCCACTGGCATATGAGTTTTACCACTGCCTTCAGTTGGACTAGAGCTAGGGCAGTGCTGAGAACTTTTGAAAACTCCATTCACTGGGGTTTCAAGAAAAAATATGGGAATTTATTCAGAATAAGGGAATAGAGTATGTTGGTGGGGAGGGGAATTGTCCTGGCTTCTCTCCCTATAAGAACAAATCACTGATAAGCCTTACTAGTTCATCAGGAATGAGAAACGCTATGGTTCAAGTAGTAGCCAAACACTTGCAATTCTCAAGTTAGCTCTGTGCCAGATAATACAATATTTCCATTATGCGTACACTTCTGATTTCTGGCAGATCGGGATAACATAAAGCATGAATCGGGGACAAAGGGAAAACTGACTTTGGAGGGTCTGCACTTGGTAAATTCTGCACTGTGCCACGTACTGTGTAGATCTTATTGAGTGAAAATAGATGTGCCGTTGGGCTGCTGTTGCCCACTTTGACCAGGATTACCCTGGGCTGTATTGGTGGCTATCCTGGGTCATCATCTCTGGACTATGTCCAGGTCACAGCCTGAACCACGGTCCGCACGATCGGGCCAAAGCAATTCTCAGCGGGCTATCATGTCTGCTTTGGCCTGGGAGACACAGCCTGGATCAGGGTCACCATGGCTGGCCATCCTGGTGGTGGGCAGGGCGCTATGCAGGGCCAGCCGGTCGCACATTCATGCATCTCCCCACCCTCTCTAGCAACCCGGTCATGAGCACATTTGTTGTGCAGCCTGACCTGGTCCAGACTGTGTCCACCGTGGCTTCCCGACCCGGGTCAGGCTGCTGTCTCACAGCCGCCACTTCTGTTCCCACCCCTTCTGAATGTAGCAAAGAAAATTATCTTTATCTAGTGGCCAGTTTCTGTTTCTCTAATGCCATAGCGATGGGTGTGGTATAGGATTGTGAACAAAATTTCCTAGTAAAGTCAAATCTTGTGCAGAATCCCTGACGGATGCCAAATTGTAAACTGGTTTGGACTGGTTGCACTATTCAGGTGTGCTTGCATGGGGATGGGGGAAGGGGGCTTTTTTGGGTTGACTGCCACATGCGGAGGGTGGGGGGAAGAGGAGTTCTGTGGTAGGATAGTATCATTTAGAGGTACTTGCAGGGATTTACTGGCCCGTACACCACTACTCACTGCTTCTGGGGCAGGCACTGAGATCCAGCACTTCACTTTTTTCAAATTAAGCATAAGCACTGCAGAGATACAGCCTTTCTCCGAAGATCTCCTGTAGCCCTGGGAAATTTTCCCTAGGCTAGAGCTTTGGTGGCTGAGAAAGGGATTCTAACACCATTTACTATGCTTTCTACAGACCATGCCTTTTAACCACACCCTGCTCTGCAAGACTAGGAGCTGCTTCTTCATTTTCTAAATACACTAGAAGGTATACCATTAAATCGAAATGAGGAATGGAACACAGGACTCTTAAGTACGGTGACCCCAAAGCTTAACTATCCAGCCACACGGACAGGGCTACTGCAATAGCTTAACAAACAGCGAGTGCTTTGTTTGAATGATAATATGCAAAGCTGTCCTCCAGTGGATGAATCAAAAGGGGGGCACAGCAGTTGCTCCTGTAGATGAGTTGGCACAGCTTTCAAAAGGAAACGGTTCAATAAAGGATATCATTCAAACCACTTTGTCTCTCTGTCATTTGGCACCAACAAAATGACCATACTCTATCTCTGAAAAGGAAACTGGAAAGTCTCCTTTAGGGTTAGGGAATATTATACGTCTATATATATTTATCTAAGGTCATCCAGTAAGTTTATGGCTAAGACGGAATTTGAACCTTGGTCCCTCAGGTCTCTTACTACCCTCTCTCTCTACTGGCAAACTGTTCTCAGATAGGCCATGGGCTATTGCATAACATTGAGCTAGCACTATGGGTAGACTTGAAAACATAAACATATTATTTCATAAATATATAAACATTTTAAAAGTATTTTTGTAAAAAATGAAAAAATTACATGCACATGCTCTCATGCACGCGTGCGCACACACACATGTATATACAGATGATTACATATGCGTATATGTATGCATGATTATTTGTGTGTGCATGCGTGAGTGTGTGTACATGTGTGATTTCTTTCATTTTTAAAATGTACTTTTAAAAAAATGCTTTATTTTTTCAAGTCCAGTCATAGTGCTAGTCTAATGTTATGCAATAGCCCGTGGCCAATCTGAGAACAGGCTGTCAACTTAGAGATACCAGGAACTGAGAGACCAGGGTTCAAATTCCATTTTAGCCATAAACTTACTGGGTGGTCTTAGGCAAATCACTCTCTCTCAGCCTCCACTCCCAATTTACAAATGGGAATAATAAATAACCTATCCTCAGAGGATTGTTGCGAGGGCAAACTAGATAAGGACTGCAAAACATTTGATACACGGAAAGTTCTGTACAAATGATAAATAATAATAATGATGGTCGTGGGAAAAGCTTCACTGAGGAAAGAGGCTTTACTGCACTACAGAGAATCCACACAGAAGAGAAACCCTGTATATGCTAGAAGTGTGAAGAAAGCTTCAATAAAAACTTGACTCAATGAACACTGCAAAATCGACATAGGAGAGAAACCTCAAATCAAATTTCAATTTATTTGCTTGAACAAAGATCATCGCACAGTAGAGCAATGGAACAAACATTACCAAACAGCATTACAAAAAAAATATTACATAAACAAATAACCGTTTGTTTACATGTCCCCCAGCATCATGCTTTAAATGTGTAATATCCTTGAACATAGGTAATTTAAAATCCATGAATTGTTTACGGAGAGTGAAGGCATTGGTCAAGAATTTAACCACGGCCTTTATAATTTCTGGGGATATACTCTTTAAGAGCAAGTTCAACAAACAAAAATCTGATCTACCTGGATACTTCCTAATAAAAGAACTGAAATACTTAGCTCTCGGGTCGTCGTATAAGTGGCAGGCAAAAAATATATGCTGTGTAGACTCAGTACTTATTTGATCTTAGGGGCAGATACGATCCCTATAAGGGACACCCCCAGAGTGTCCCTCCAATACCTTAGTAGGTAGAGCGCACACAAAACCAAGTGTTTCCCTTGACACGAAAATGAAGATGACAAATAGTTTGCCATTTGTCCATAATCCAGCATCCAAAAAAGATATCCGGGCATTTGAGGAGAGATTCTCACCCTGGCTATATCATTCTGCCAATGAACATCACAAGTTCTTGATAAAATCTCTGATTCGGCTGCCCTTTGGGCCTTGTTACCAAGGAAATTATGGGAAAACCCCAACCTCAATAAAAATGAATCTATAGCTTTTTGCCAGGAACTTATATAAGAATCCTCCTAAAAGAATTGTATAAGGCCGACATTTACATGACAATGTAATCTGAACCAAAACTTTATTGTCTTTTCCCACGCTGCCGATTCCCAACTCCTCTGGCCAGATTCCAACCTTAATGCTGATGTGGGGGTACCTTTTGGGGATAGCAAAATTTTCCAGAGAAAGAAGGATTGGACAGCATTTATGTTTAAAAAAACCAAGGGTGCCCAAAGTTCCGTTCCGTATAATATCTTAGCTTGGAATCAAAGACTTTCATCGCAAGGGCCAATTCACTCCTTTTAGTTCTGGCAAAAAAATCACAAAATAGCGGCAGAGGTGCCTTTAGTTGCTGTAGAAATCCATTGGAGTTGTTTAGACCACTTACCAGAGGAGTGAAAATATAACCCCAAATACTTGAATAATTTTAATTGCTGCAAAAGCTGCCCATCGACAGCCCAACTAAAAGTTCTCCTACTGTTAGAAAAAACAACCACCTTCGACTTTGCATAATTTATCTGTAACCCGTTCGTCTGACAGCAAAGGGAAAAAGCTCTTAATTGACGGTTTAGGCCCACACGTGTCTGTGACATCAAAGCCAATTCGTCAGCATATAATAAACAACTGACTGGTCGGGACATCAATTTTGGGGGAAAGAAGTTACACTGAGTAAGTAGTGGGATGGCATCATTAATAAAAATATTAAATAAAGTTGGAGCAAGGGCACATCCCTGTCTAACCCCCAAAGTTGAACGAGCTGGACCAGAGATATGACCAACATTATCGGTCCTAACTGCCATAGATGACTGGGCATGAATACAACGCAAGAGAAACAGAAACTCTTGTCTATTGAGTTCTTTTCAAGCTTGTTCCACAACATACCCCACTGGTTAACCGTATCAAAAGCGGATTTAAGATCTAAGAAGGCAACAAAAAGTTTACCATTTGCAGCCTTATATTTCTCTATGAGATAGGTTAATATTAGACAGTGATCAATAGTAGTTCTATTTCTTTGAAATCCAGCCTGCTCCGGGAAAATTATATTACTTTGTTCAATCCAAGACAAAAGTTTCCTCAGCAGCAGTTTGGTACACATCTTGCTCACAATACTCAGCAAACTAATGAGTCTATAATTTGCAGGGTCGGTATAAGAATCCTGCTTATAGATAGGAACAATAATGGCCTTACCCCAGTCGGTAGGAATCACCCCAGATGAATTTATAACCATAAACAGAGCTGTCAGCACCGGGATCCACCAGTCTCATTTAACTTTTATAAACTCAAATTGTATGAGATCCGATCCGGGGGATTTACCATTCCTAAAAGAATCAATAAGATCCAAAACCTCATCCACAGAGATTGGAGGTCAGGCAGGCAAAATATCCATTCCTTGGTTATATTGAGCAAGATTGACTTCTGAATGAAATGACCTGAAGAAATCTTCCCATCTACCCGGAGGAATGGGAAAAGACCAAGAATTTCTTTGCTCTAACTGAGGCATTGACAATGGGTGTCTTCAGACATTACGCGAACACGGTGAACCACGGTGAATACCCACCTGTGGTCACCCTGTCCCGTACGTCTGTTCACGGCGCGCCAGATGTTGGCCATGGTCAATCGGCACATGGGTTTAGTTTGAACCACGCTTCCCGGGCTAGCCGGGGGAAGGTCCCGGGAAGCGTGGTCAAACGGACCCCGGGCCGTGGCCAAGGAAAAGTAACGTCTGGCCGCGTGCCACGGCCCGGGATCCCCGGCGGGATCCCGGGCCGTGGCACGATCGGCCGGACGCGGCGGCCGCATTGGCCCCGCTGCCCGCCCGTCTCCTCGGAGGGCGGGTGGCGGGGTGCGTGGAGGGGGCAGGACTGCGCGGCCGCACGTTGCGCCGCGCGGCCCCGCCCACTTTCCCCACCGGGGTCCCCCCGGCACGTCTGTTGTGCCGTTACGGGGTGACCCCGGCGGGGAACGAAGCCGTTGGTGCCGGTACGGGGCCAACGTCACGTCTGAAAATACCCAATGTCCCAAAATTTCTTGGAATCCTTGGTATTGCTGGCCTCCAATAAATCAACCCGTCTCCTTTTGACATAAAGTCGCTTTTTAACTTTAATTAGGGTCTTGTATTCCTTTTTATGTAGAAAATATAAAGGGGGTAGAACTAAAAACCGGCCAGCCCGATAAGCCAGATATATTTCTTTAAATTTCATACTAGCTAATCTACACTCCCGATCAAACCAAGGCTGATTGTTGTTTTTACTCTTTTTGCGAGTCAAGAAGGCTACAATATGCGATTTTAAATGCATACTAAGTTGGTTGTAGCAGGCTACTGTCGAGAAGTCCTCACCAGGGGCAACTATAACCCTTTTAAGTACAGAACAAGTATCATCACTGATTAGCATATTTAAGGAAGAAGCTAGAGATAAACTCTATTTTGGGGGGCAGTATCTATTTGAAAGTTCTGAATTATGTGAGTCAGCTACTTTGTAACCTAGATCCAACTCAGACAAAAGAGGAGACAAATTTCCAAAAGTCAAGGTAAGAGGAAGATGGTCGCTTGGCACACAGGGTTCCACTGCAAAATCCTTAACCCGACAAAGAGTATTTGAGAAAATAACTATAAAATCAACAACACTCGGTCCCTGCGAGCCTATAAAAGTAAATTCACCCATGGTGTCTCTACAACATGTTCCGTTTAGAATATGCAAATGTTGACCTCTAACCAAATTTAGAAATCTCAGACCAGAGGCACTAATCTTTTGATCCTTAGAAGTTCTAAATTCCCCTTCAACCCTACTAGGTGGAGATATAGGTTCACAACAGGCTTCTAAGGAATCATCATTTGGGCCTAATCTGACATTAAAATCCCCTGCCATTACAAAGTGCCCCGACGGGTATTTCTGTAAGAAATCACCCTCTACAGTTTCCAAATCAGACCAAGTCTTAAGGTCAAAGGAGCCGGCATTAGAAGGAAGAATGTAGGCAGTGAGTATAATAATCAGAAACATATCTATTTTAATTATCAAATCCAGAACAGAGGGAGGGAATCTAATTTCAGATATTACCTTGGTTGCCAAAGTTTCTACAATAAATCAGCCAATACCACCTCTTGGACGACCCATGAGACCGACAGATACAGTGGGAACTGAGTAGGCCTAATAATGTTCCAGTTCCAATGGAACCCTGGCCCAGGTCTCTTGTAATAAAATAATTTGAAATTGCCTAATAAATTTAACAAAATCCGGATTTGACAGGTGTGAAAACCAACCTGAGGAGTTCCAGAAACAGATGCAAAAACAGTTTGAACCATGACACTGAGTATATCAAACTGGAGTCAAAATATTAACATCATTACCCACTCCAGAATCTTGCAAAGACACCAACTTTTGCTCCCCCACCAGCCCCAATATCCCGCCACCATCGGCATCCATAGAGATCAACAGATCCTCTATATGAGGCAGGGATAAACTAGGATTTACCAAAGGGGGGACATCTGAGTCCATCACATTGGGACTCGGGGGAAGCAGCACACTTAGCTTACTAAGGTTAGGTGGCTGGTGTGTGTGCTGAGCTACAGTTCTAGACACTTTAGATGTTGAAGCTACTTCAGTGTCCATGACCATACTAATCAGTCTGTTGTTTATAGGAACAGAACTGGAGGGTTTCCTTCGATGTGCCACAGAGTTATCTGTATCGGGTGTGGATTTAATAATATGTTGCAAGTTGGAAAGAAACCTTACAAATGCACTGACTGTAGAAAATGCTTCAGGGGTGTGCTCCGCTCTTATCACACCAGAGAATCCACCACACAGGAAAGCCGCCCTATAAATGCCTGATTGTGGGAAAAGATCCAGTGTGAATATTATTACATTTCAGATAGCGCAAACACCCCTCCCCAATTTCCCACCCTCATGTCAGCACAGTTGAATGGTTGAATTCAGCACAGACATGAATGGTAGAATTAATTTGTGTGGAGGCATGGACAAAAATAGTTCAGCAAACACTATGCTGATCAAAAGCTTTGCCACTGAGCACTGGTAATGCTTCTACAGAACCCTAACAAACAGCTATTTAACTAATGGGCAGTATGCAAAGGTGAATTAGGACTGTTCTAGAGGTGAATTAAAAAAGCAAACTGCAATGGCTTCTGTAACTCAAGTAGAAAAGCTGTGAAAAGGAAATCTGAAAGTCAGATGTTTAGGTCTGATTCATGTGAGGGGCTGTTAATATGGCAGTGATTATGTTTCCTTTTTAAAAAATCAATCAAACATAACCTTTATTTTCTTCATCCCATTCCCAAGTATAGGCACTGTAATGTTTGAGGACTGTACAAGTTTACATACATTAGTACATAAAGATTGTGCAATGTAGGATGGGCATTTTGCTTCCATTACTGTGGGGAGAATTTTTGCATTGACTTAACTCTGGAGGGCATATTAGAACTAATGTTGTCTGGGGAAAAGTTGGACTACATTTACCAGGATGCTCCAAGACAGCTTTAGGACCATGCTCAGAAGACAAACCTCTCTCCCTCAGAAGTTAAACACACAGTGGCAGAAGTCCAGAGAGAGCAATGTGCCCGGCTCCCCGTGGCTTTTAGTGAGTGTCCACCGTTCCCCGGCCCTGTTAGCCCTTTTCCCTGCCCCTATTCCCATCACCGCTGCTTACTTCCCTTACCTGGCCCCCTGTTGGCTCCTTCCCTGGACCTGCAGTCCTCTGCCCCCACTTCCTGTACTTGGCTGAGGTTTTGCCGAGTTACGAAGTTTTGGGGCCCCTCATCAAAACTTTGGAACTTGGAAAACCGAGGCCAAATGCACCAGTCCTCTGTAAATTCCAAACAAAACCGAGGACCGACTTACAGCCCTAGTTGAAATTAAAGGTCCAGGGTTAAATCTAACTTCCGTGGGGCGTTAAATGCAACTGATATTGTTTTTAAAGCTCTCTTATTTCATTGTTTTATTTAGTTCACAAAGAGAAAACAACCATAAGAGAGATTTGCAATATAAACAGGAGGTGAAGTCAGTGTGCTAGGCAGGGCACCAGTTAGTGTATTACTGCTGGAGTCGCTGTAAGCTTTGCAGTCTCATTGTGACTTAGCTGGGGGATACTTGTGGGCAATATGACCGTGGAGAGTGCAGCGGCTTTGGTGGCATGTTTTGGAGCCCAAATCTAATCCCCACCAAGGATGTGATCCTCTACCCCACCTCTCATGGCTTGGTTCACTGTAACCACCCCTTCCTTCAATTTCATTCTCAGTTTCTGTTTGACCATAAAATAGTGGGCAGAGAATACAGGGACACTGACTCTTCCTGCCCTAGAGCACAATTACTTTGTGGTTTTGTTATGTCTGGGACACGGCATGAAGGGGTGGCATATTTATCCTTGCCCTTAGCATTGCAGGAATTAGCATATGGTAAGGAGGGATGGAGAACAGCTAGCATATGGTAAGGAGGGATGGAAAACATGGCTATGAATCAATAGGGTAAGGGATATATTTGCATCAGGAAATGGTTGTTTTGTGAGTTTACCCTAAGGATGGATACAAAAACAAAGCATAAACCACAGATTGGAACAACTAAATACCATGTTCCATGTGTCTTTCACCCATAGTAATTCAGCTAGAAGTAATATTAAGCATCACCCTCATGGAACAAGAGATGATTGTGTTATCAAAACCACTGCAACTGAGGTCAAATCTGCCATTGATTTTAAAATGTATATATTTATGATGTAGTCTTATTAGCTATGTTTGGACGTGGCACACAGAGGTCACAACAGCACCTTCTTGTAAACTGAAAAAAATATATACTGTCTTGTACAGAACAGCCAGGTCTCTGCTTTTCATGGAAATATGAGTGCTTGCTGAAAAGAAAGCTGCAGGAAAACTGAACACAGAGTGGCTTCTTTTTCAATAAGGATGAGAAGCCTGAGACCATTTCAGACCTGAAGAGTTTAAGTATCTACATATAACATCAAAGAATATTAATGAATGTTCACACTTCAGCAAGTCACAGACACCAAAGAGGATTCTGCCTTGAATCAATGGAGCTAAAGGAGGGATATTTCCATATAAGCAGCATGCACACACAAAAATTCCGGACATTCAAGGACAGAGAATCCCCCCCCCTCCCCTCCAGTACAAAGTTCTACTGTTCCGGCTGAAAAAAACTCCTTCAGGGTATTGTTGGTATGTTAGTTTGCTGTTACAGTCCACTTGAGACTGTAGGGACATTCAGGAATCAGACAATGAACTACTAATAATACGCAAATCCAGACTGTGCACATCCCTTGGTGTAAGAAGAGCATTTGAAATTCAGAAACCGAAAGAACAACAGTATGCTTAAAATGTCCTTGCTTAAGTTTTCTCAAGACATAATGCACATATACAAGAAAGGTCATTTTAAACAGAATTTAGGATCTTTCTTTTTCAAAATGGAGGTTTTGTTCAGGACATTGAACAACCACCACTACCATAATTTCTAGAGATATTGAGAAGAGAACAAGTTATGGTAGGGCGACCTTGTGCTTGGCCCCTGCCTCTCCGATTTGCATAGTCGTGCATGTTAATTTATGCAAAGTATGAACATTTCCTCTTCATATTTCCTTTTCAAGTTTTACCACTTGACTATTAAACATTCATCTTACTGAACAAACAAACCAACCTAAGTGCAAAATTTGGGGTACCTGAGAATTTTGAATCAGCTTCTGCTAACAAGTCAAAGGAATTTAAGACAAGTGCACTGCATATTTTGTTAATTATATAACGCAAGCATAGTTTTATTGTTTTGTCTTGATAGCTATATTTGAGCAACCTATCTGAGAAAGAGGGGTAGTCAACAGCACATGTGGCAATTTAAGACTTAATGCATTATAATTCTCATGAATAAAATAAAATGCTGTGGCTAGTTTGCCTTGAGTTTCCCTTAAGATAGGCTTGAAGCTAGAGATTAAGCAATGAAAGAGTGATTGCGACAGCCTGTAATACTGGGCAGGGTTGTTAATAACTGCCCATGCTCCTCTTTCCCCAGAAATTGTGGCCTTCATCCCTAAAACGGCAAAATCTAAGGGGAAAAAAAATTGATTTAATCTTTGACTCTCTCAAAGAGCATGGGTGCCAAGATAGATGTAAAGTGTTTTTTCAATAGTATCTATCATTTTAATCATCCAAGCACATAACGAACACAAGGTCCTCATAACATTCCCTTGTTCTACCCAACAGTCCCTTTGAAGTAGGCCAGCATTACTACCCCTGTTTCAAATCTGGGAAGTGAGGGTGGGAAGAGGAGAACTGCAGTTATATGGCCTTCCCAAACAGGGGTAGTGCCAGACTCTGGCATAATGATTTGAGACTGCCTGAAACCCAGTGCTGTGTTCAGACACCTATTAAAACAGTGCATGTCTCTAACGTGGCAACAGGTGGAGGCTGGGCAATTCATGCCACACGACACTCCCTAATCCCCAGTGTGAGATTTTGGAGCCAGTTTAATCCACATGGAACCACACTGTGAGAGCAGAGGGTATTGAAGTCATGGTCCAGGACACCCAGGCTAGGTGGCACTGATAAGAGAATTGGGTGGCAGAACAGTGACCTTCCTGGTGTGACAGTGGGTGTTTTCAGACAGGCAGGGAGCTCACGGGTTTGACTGCCTTCACACAGACAGTCCGGCACATGGGTGAACCGTGGGCAGCAAACACAAATTCTCCCTGATCCAGGAAAGTCCTGGGTCAAGAACAAACAAATAAGTGGGGCTGGTGGGCCAACCCCCCAGCACTGCTCACTACCCCATGGCCCACCCCTTGCCAGGAGCTGCAGCTCTAGCCATGGCAATGAGATGTGGCAGCAGCAATTAACACCTTACTGCCCACAGACCCAGGAGCTGGGCCAGCCCTTGCCAAGCCGCACACCCCCAGGGTGGCAGAGCGGGGTGGACAAAACACCAGCTCCAGGGACTTCGGGACGGGACACCACACAATGTTGATATCCGGGAGCAAAAGGCAGACTTTACAGGGAACAAACAGGGAAAGGGGAAGGGAGGTTGGAAAGGCACGGTGGAAAGGCCAAGAGAGCAGGCAGTTCAGGATTAGGGAGTCAGGGGGTGGGGGTGGGGTGGGGTAATCTGCAGTCCACACAGGCAGCAGAGTCCAAGGTGCACAGGCAGCAAACAACCAACAGTCCAAGCAGAGTCCCGCCTGATGCGGAGCAGTGGAACACCCCCCACTCCCTGCAGCTGGTCCCCACTTAAACAGGTGGCCCTGGGACCCCATCGCTTCCAGTCCCCACAGTATCCAAGGGCCATTACAGCAGTTCCATGTTTGCACATTTCCCTGGGTCTGGCCAGCATACCGTGCTAGGTGTCCTCCTGGATCTTGTGGAGCACTCTGTGCAGGTCTGTTCCAGAGCAGCTGCAGCCTGCTCCATGATGAACATCTGGCAGGCGCTCTTCAGACAGACAGGTAAACCTGGGGGTAATGGGGGTTTGCATGGGCAAATGTGGAGCTGCTGTCTGGCATGGGTAATGGAGGGGAGAGGGGGCACCTTGGGGAGGGGGAAGGGCTTGAGCACAGAGGAAACTGGCTGAAAATGAGATTTTTGAAAGTCCCACCTGGCATTGAGCAAGCAATGAACAGAGAGCCCCAAAGTGGGAGTGGCCCATCAAGAGTGTGACATTTGGTTATCTTAAGTTATAGTGATGATATATGTGGAAATTGTAAGGTCGGAAGTCACAATTTATTGGCAACCCGTTCAGTCAATGAAGAAACAGGATTCTATAGAGTATTCTGATATATGTGTGCGTGTCCGCGTGACTATGCGTGAGAGAGAGATGCGGTGCGGTGGTGGCGAGACCTGAGAGGGAAGGCGCAGCAGCGCGGAGGAGCCCGATGGCAGAAGAAGAGTTGGTGAGAACCAGGATCTGCTGAGGCTTCCCTCATGCATGTCAGGATGCAAAATTCTGCCCCGACATGCGCAAGGGAAGCCGCGGCAGATCCCCATTCGCATTGGCTCGTCTTCTGTCATCAGGCTCCTCCCCGCTTTCACAAGTTTGCTCTGCCGCCACAGGTGTGAATGCAGCGAGAGAGAGAGAGCTTAAAATGCGTGAAAGGGAACCAGACATTAAGAATTCACTGAGAACCATCCCTCTGAAACAGATAATGTTTTATTCTGGATCTCAAAGGTGTTAAATGTTCAGATGGGGATTTCATACAAACTGTCACCAATCTCTACTCCAGCCCAGTGATTCCTAATTATTAGTCCATAGACCAGCACCATTCTGTGGTCAAGTTTTTGCCATGCCACATTTGGGCACTGCATTTTGGATGTGTGCTCCAACCAGCAAAAACTACACGTGCTCACACTGAGGCCGTTTTTACACGGATGCCCCTGCTCCCCCGCTGGGTGTGCAGGAGGGTGTTAGATGCGTGGGTGCATCTGTTGAAAAGGTGTAGTGGTGAGTGGGGGGATGGGTGTTTGCTGGGTGTTTGCCCGTGCAATGAGCATGGGCAGTGGGTGGGGCGCACACCTACCTCCATCCATCACCCACCCATGGAGCCATCCGGCAAACCAGAGGCGGCTCTGTGGGTGGAAATGGGTGGAGGTGGGTGAGCACCCGTACCAACGGGCGCCTACCCACCTCCACCCACCGAGGCAATACACCCATCCCCCCACCCACTGCTGCCCACGTAAAAAGGGCTTAAGTCCTGCAGACTCCTTTTTGTTCCTCTACTCTAGTGGGGAGGGCAGCTAGGAGGAGTTAGAGTAAGACATTTACCTAGCCCTGCGGCTCATCAGGACTCTGGCTGTTTTCACATAGTGTTGCTGTGGGGGGGGGATGGGTATGCACCAGCGATGGGTGGAGGTGGGTGTGCTCCCTTTCCTCCTCCATTTTGTCGGATGGCTCTGTGGGTGGGTGATGGGTGGAGATGGGTGTGCGCCAGGAGCGTGCACATACCACCACCCACTGTCCTTGGAATTTCCATGGGCGCACACCCATACCCTCACCCACTGCCACGGTGTGTGCATGGATGCCCCCCCCACTGCACACCTGTCTGCACACACAGTGGGGGGTCCATGTGAAAAAGGCCTCTGAGGGATGGAGAAGCTACTTCCTCCTGTACAGTTTTGGCCCTGATACTCCCATTTTGAACTATGGGAATGTAAGGGTCAAAATCATGAGAGGCAGCAACCCTATTCTCATTCCTAACCAAACAAGGCTCAGAAGGAGAGGGTTTCAGTGCACTGCTACTTGTTCAGAAGGCAGAGGGTCTTTTTCATGGAATGTAAGTTTAAAAATAAATCTTTCATTTTTAAAAGAAATATATTACCGGTCCTCAGAATGCCCCATCCAAGGCTGCCCTGAAGCAGCCGCAGCCTGCTCTGTGTTGAACATCTCGTGGGTGCTCTACAGACAGGTAAACCTGGGGGTATCAGGGTAAATGGTCCACTTGAGAACCATTTATCTGAGAATGAGAACCTTTGATCCTGCCCAGGGTGAGAGCCCTCACCGCAGGCAGGATCTGGCCCTGCTGCTGAACAAACATGCCGGCGGCCGGGGCTGTGGAGGGGGTGTCACGGGGAAACAGGGTGTCACATACGTGTAACATGGGACTACATGTTTGGTAAATATGTGGTACCAAGGGTTTCACATGGATGCAATGTTACTGTAAATGTACAGTATGCAATGTTACAAGTTCCACATGTTGTAATGCCAACTCTGAGAACAGTAGAACTCAAATTACAGCTCAGGTTGACCCTCTCACACGTCACAAGTCTGTAGAAACTACAAGAGATAATCGAACGTGGATTGAAAGCTGGGGTGCTAGACATCCTATGGAAATGTTAATGAACTTCCATGTTGCCTACATGCTCTGGGACACATTCCCTAGAGGCGGGAAAACCCAGACAAAGAGAGACAAATACTATAAAAGGACAGAGATCCCAGAGGGAGGATGAGACTGCTTGGAGATTTCCTGCAAGACCCATCTTGCACATCTACATACGAAAGAGCCAGCTGATCACTGCAGGCTGGGGGAAGATGAAATGAGACACAGCTTCGCTCTAAGAAGCCAGAGCCCAGCCAGTTCCTTATGGCTGAGAAAACCAGAACTTATGGACTTGTTCTAGGGTAAGATGAATAACTTAGGAACACAAAACAGTATAAGTTAGGAATGCGTTATGTTTACCTTTTATTTCTATTACCACTCTGTATCAACTATCTTGTGTTTATGTAAACAATAAATATACTTCATACTTTATGAAGAAGTGGTCTAGAGTCTAATATTGGAACACAAGTGAGCTACAAGAGCCCTCAAGCTCTTGCGAACCCAGAGAGTAAAGAGTCTGTAAACGGGAAGGATCGCGCGCTTGGGTGACAAGAAGTTTCATTGTGGCAGACTTGAATTAGCCAGAGAGAGAAACTGATTCAAGAGGACTGTGCGCAAGGGAAACTGAGTCACTCAAACCCGGTAAAGTGGGGGGTGTTGAACCCCAACCCGTGACAGGGGGCAAGGAGGGGGGGGGGCATACGGACATGGTCCACATGGTCCCGCCCCTCCCGCGCTGTTCAGCACGTCCTGGCACCCTACGTGATGTGCGGGTGTGGCGGCCTAGGAGGCTGCCACGCTCACTCAGAAAAGCTCCAGCTACCGGCTGGAGTTAGGTAGTGCAGGCCATCATATGTGATGGCTCGCTTGCCTGGGGATGGCTTCCCTGGACCATGTCAGGGGTAACTCCGGGTTGTGCATTGGTAGGGAGCCCAGCACACAACTCGGAGTTAATCCTGTCATGGTCCGGGACCTATTTGTTCCCATCCACAGTAAACATCTGGCGGGCAGGAACAAATGTGACACTACTATGGGTGGCCACGCTGTGGTAAAGCGTGGCCACCCATGGTAGCGTCACGTTTGAAAACACCCAGCATTAAGAAGGGAATAAGCTTCCTGCAATGTCACAAGTAACCACTTTTTTAGTTCAGATTGTTCCTATACCAAGCCGGAAAACATTTGGTTTCCAAAGCATGGCTGTCCAGCATCCAAACCTGCAATTTAACTCGCTTACAACACCAATCAAGGCAAACAAGACAATATAATCATTTTAGATTACATAAACAAGCAAGACGGGATGAAATGAAATATGCTGAGAAGCTTTCCATCTGCACAAGGAGAATCTCTCTCCAAAAGTAGTGTATATCTCAGGATATTGGAACAAAACCAGGGGAGACCCTCAGCTATCTATACAGCTCTCATCTTTAATGCAGTGGGTAAACGGCAGCTGAGCTTTTCTGAAAATCTGGCCTTGATTTTCCACTCTGAGCACTTGAAAAACTAGCCTTTGGGTATTTTAAAAACTGACCCCATCATTCATTAATTTATCATCCATCAAAGCAGGTCAGAAACAAGGAAAGCGATTATGAAGATCTACACAACATAGTTGGAGGGATTAAAGATGAGATATATACCGTGCGTGTGTGTGTGTGTGTGTGTGTGTGTGTGTGCGCACGCGCGCACACGTATGCTTGTTTGCGTGTATACTGAAGAGAGTGAGGAATGAAGGTACATTTGTACCAGTCTCCTAAACCTCAGGTGTATGTGTGAGGCAAAAAATACAGAAATTTTCTTTAATATGCACTGAAACAAGATGAGTAAAATAATAATTGAAAGTAATGTGCGAAAATAAAGTACTAGTAGGATCTCCAGAAATTCATTTTGGAAATTATGAAGTCAAGCAAAGAGATGATGAATGCAAGACTGACAGAAATTGGTTTGGCCAACCATTAGGTAATGGTGTTGGGATGTGGGGGGCTTCAAGCTGAAGGCTGTACTGTGTCCCAGATTTCTCTCAATGGGTCTAGGGATGGGGTAAATGTAGGACTGGTTTTGCTTTCTGAAAAGGGGTTGCAGCTTTCAGAATGTAGCGTATCTTTCAAGTGTTCTGGATTTTCCGGGAGGTCCCTGATTTCACAATTCTTTGGGAATCTGTTTGGGAGCCCTGGAAAACTGTTTGGGAGCCCTGGAAAACAATCTGTTTGGGAGCCCTGGAAAACTGCTGTAAACTCCTGGATTAGAAAGGAAGGTAAGAGGGAGCACAATTTGCAAGTCATCAGTGGTACAATGAGTTGAATTCTACAGCCTTAAAGAGCTAGACCAGCCAAATAGTATGCCCCAGGCTAGTTCAGAGCAGCCCCTTCCATAGGAGAGAGAAGAGATTCTCTGTTGTTCTCTCTGATTCATTAATAACTCTCCTCCTTTCAGGGAGAACAATAGGGTTTTCCAATATCTGGGAGAAAATGGTCAGTCTTTGGAGTGAAAACAAAACAAAAAACACCTCCATCTGGGGCACTGGAAAAATCAGGTGGCTAGGGATTCAAACCCCATCCTTGTATGGGGCTAATGTTGTGATTAATTAATTTCTTTTTTTTTATAATGATAAAATGTCTGACCAGCCTCTCTGTTAGGTAAGGGGTTGTTGATAATACTTGCCGATTAGAAAATCCTCACAGCATCTTATCTGTCAAAGAAACCACACAGAGGAAATGGCTGGGGGGGTGGGGTGGGTGGGGGGAGGGAGAAAGCATTATTGTATAAAGTGTAAAGCTCACTGGGCATGGGAGTATGGAGGCCAAGCAGTTAAAGGAAGTGCTGTGATAGAGCTTGGGCATAAAGACAGGCAGGACAAAGGTTTAAGTCTGGTTTATCAGTGAGGTTGGGTAAACATAGAAGTGCCAGTGGAGCAGCGGCGACCGCGGCCAGGTCAGGTCACTGTAGCGCTGCTGATAATGCCAGGGTCATATTGCGGAACCTACCACATGTGACCCTGGCTGGGGAGCCATTCCCCCAACCCCTGCTGAGTCCAGCATCCCACCCCCACTGTGACGGGCAATCATGGTGGCCAATCACGGACCTCCATGGAGGCTGCCCCCCCCCCCGCTGCACCCAGCACCCCACTCCTGCTGTGGTTGGCCACCATGGCGGCCAATCACAGACCTCCAATTCAGTACAAGACTGCAGCTTTTTCATTTATCTTTTGTGAATCTGGTGAACACATGATTTAGCAACAGATTTGCCCATACTGCACTTTTTCTCCTGCTTCAACTGTCATCTGTTTGTTAAGAAAATTAAGAAACAATGTAATATCAGCAGTTCCAGATTGGTCCAGAAGTAGTTACGTTACCATTCTAAATCAAAAATCAATACCAAACACAAGAATTCAGAAAACAGCCCCATTCAGAAAGAAAGCTGTGCTGCTTTAAGCATCTCTCCTCTCTTGACAGCATGGCTGCTGAGAGGAGAAAGCAGAGGATTTATGGCTTTTCAGATAAAGACATGAATATTCTTCAAGTTGCCACAGTAAGTAACCATTATTTTTGTTGTTGATCTCTTACGTTTACATTAAGCATCCAGCACTTTTCAAAGGCAAACACCCAACGCCTATGCCATGCAGTCCAAAGACAATGTTCCCAGTTTATAGTGATCTGGATATGCATTCTATTTGCATTAATTATTAAAATAAAAGCATTGGTGGCTCTATTACTTCCCGAGCCATGTTAGCAAAGATAAGATATGAATCACCGTCATTCAGGTTGAATATGCCGCTAGTATATCTTCTCCAAATCTTCCTAAAGATAAAGAATACTATCTCTTTGGCAGACATCCTGTATTACAAATAAAAACCTATTAGGACCCTATCAGAGTTTCGACCCAAGTATATTAATCTTTTGAAGACGTACAGATATTCCAGACAGACTAGGAAACAAACTCCCAGCTTTCTCAGTTGTTAACTGGCTAGTACAGTTCCTTTCAGAGACCTTTTATATAATTCTCTTTCCTCTCATACCTGATATTCCCAACCACACACATGCATATATGCCACTCTTCACCACTCTACCCCGAATCCCTTTCTCTATCACCCTTGCTCTGTCCCACTACCCCAACTCCTGTGCTGTTGCTGCAACTTCCCTACCTCTGGCCAGCTGAGACAGAAAGATTCCCCAAGTGGTGTCAGCTTGCCCATTTCTGGAACATGAATTTCAGAATTTATCACTGCAGACACTGATTGGTGGCTGTAGCACCTATCAGATTTCATGTGACCTCTTCAGTTGGTCATTAAGTGCTAGGAAATACCACCATTTTGGAAATTTCCCCTAGCTTAGATGAGGAGTTTGGAAGCTGCCCCTTTCCCAGGCCTTGGGATACATTCCACATCCTCAGTTTAAGAACCACTGGACTAGTGCCATTGCACTATTGTTTTCAACTGGATGCGAGTTGTTGAACTATGGGCCACCTATGCCCCATGCTGCTGCCCACAAAATACCAGGTTGAGGAGCCCACATTAAAAGCACACAAGGCTTGCAGTGGTGTGGGACAGTGCTTCAGCTCACCGCCATTCAGCTTAGTGGCAGAGAACAGGACCGCCCTCCCTCTAGTTTGCCCACCCATATCAAAAGCCCCTGGATTTTCTGTGATGGTAGAATGCTGCTTTCTGATTGGTCTTTTGTATCCAGAAAACAGAGTGAGCATACAGCTCACTGCATCTTCATTCATTCATTCATTCATTCATTCATTCTATATGCTGCCCTTCCCATCATGGCTCAGGGCAGCTTATACTCAATAAAAACATCTAAAAAATCTCCTTAACCCTTCCACCACCCTTCTCTAACCTCCACCCCCACCAAATCCCACCCAACCTTGGCAATGTATAGTTAAATCTCCACATGCAGTTCACAGGGTTACCATGCCTCCCCTTTAAAAGAGGACACATGAAAAATACCTGGTGCGGGGCTGCACTGGAACCAATGCAGTCCTGCACTATGTATTTTTCATAAGCATCCTCGGTGCGGTATGGTAGCCCTCACTGCATCCGTGGGAACACGTAATTAAAGCACGTGTATAGCGTCAGCTGTGTACCTGACACTTTACAGAACAATTTTTATTTACATTTGATATCTGTGTCCATTTCCTGGAAGCTAATGAGTGGCCATAATAAAGGCCTGAATCAAAATGATAGGATCTTAACCTCTGCAGTTGGTCATTAAGTGCTATGAAATGCATGAACTACACATATATAATCTATCCAGGAGTTTAAAACTGGTTTGCATTGCCAGAGAAGTTCTTCTAGCCATAATATTGACGTTTGGCTCTGATTCAGCAAAGGTTTTTGAGACAGAAAATTCTGGCCATAAAAACAGTGTTAGTAATGTCCCCAGAGAACAAAATATCATTAGTGACAGTGATGAGGAACTGATATCAATGAACCGTCAGTTACAGCCTGTCCTAGAAGCTACATGAACAGACTGTAGTTTCCAGCAAGAAATGATAGCAAAGAATCAACTAGCCTCAACCACATACCACTCCAAACATCTCTAAGTGGAAAATATGGTAATCTGATGAATAATATAAACTTTACTCCTATACAATGAGATTTTCTTTTGTTTCAAATTTCCCACACTTTCATCTGGACATAAATATATTGATTGGAACACGATGTATCATGGAAACAATTAGGGTCCACATTCTGAGCTAAAGAAGTCCAAACAGAATTCAATGAACCAAAAGGACTTGGCACAGCCAATGGAAATAATTTTGCAAGAAGAAACCCTACCCAGAATCCCTTTTGCAGGAATATTAATGCTTTAAATTGCTTTATGTAGTCCTGTACTGTAACAGTCAGATGCTTTTCCTAATCTCTCGTTTCCACCCCTTAATGTTTTCCTTTTATTTCATTGAGACTAAACTCATGCATGTAATAAATATGTTATCAAAATTTTTCCATGCACTGCAGCGTGTATAATCCTTTTTGATATAAATTATGTGTTTGATATCAGAGTAATGGGGCAGATTTCGTCTCCGAGGTCCGGATTAGGTCAGGTGAGAGTCAGAAGATGACATTTAAAAGGAAAACAATAATGTGTGAAGGGTTATAAATGAAAGAGCTTTCCTTACCCTGCAGCTTCCCCATAGGCAAACAAATGAATAACTAATTCACTGTAACATCTTCATTTGACATATGCAGCTGTTAAATATGTAAGTTCTCAAAGCGGGGGTTAGTCAGACATCTAACACATGCTAATGAACCAACTTAGTTTGTTTCTGCAGATGCTTTAAAAAAAACCTTTATCTATGCAGCACAGGTTAGAAGGCTGAAGCAAATCTGCAGGCATGAACAATGAAAAAAGCAAGGTAAACAAAAACAAAGACACAAAGATGGAAAGGAGATGTAGTCCCAGAGAAAAATGATCTTGCCTTGGATTTGGAATAATGTTCAGGGCTGCCAAGGGGTGGGGGGAGACAAGGAATGAAAACACAAAAACAAAACCCCCAAATATATGACTTATAGTCTAGAGAGAATAAGGTTGCCATGTTGGTCCCTAATGAAGGAGATAAGAGACAAAGTAGCTCTGATTATTTTTATTGGACCAGCTTCTGTTGGTAAGAGCATGCAAGTTTTCAGACCACACAGGGCCCTTCCTCAGGCATGTAAGCTGAGGAAGGGTCATTGAAAGCTTGCACACTCTCACAAGCCAGTCAGTTCAATAAAAAATATCATCTGAACTACCTTGTGTCCTTCTGAAACATTAACAACAACATTAATAATCTTTATTTTTATACAGCACCCCCTTGCCATAGCACTCGGAGTGCTTTTCACGTAACAATTTATCACAACTTTTAATTCTCACAACCTTGTGAGGTAGGTCAGGTGGAGAGAATATTGTGACGGGCCCAAGGTCACCCAGTAAGTTTCTGAAGAAGGTGAGACTAGAACCAGGGTTCCCCACTACCTCCCAGTCTAAGTACTGTGCACGTATCCATTACACCACACTGGCTCTATTAGCATTTGGCTGTGTTCTGTCTAAACCAGGAGTGGGGAAACCTTGGTCCACACCTCCTGGCTGTTACGTGGCCTCTTTACAATTTCTGGTCCACAGATCCAGTCGCTACCCCCAAACACTGAAGCAGCATGCTCAAGGGGAAGAAACTGGAAGTGAGGCATACTTCCCAACTCAGTCCCTATTTAGGAGGTGCCTGCAGTCCCTCCCACTGACCCTCTGCAGGGGGTCAGAGTCCCCTTTTCAGGTGAGAGATGCAGAAAGACCAGCATTCAAGCCTCAGGCACCTCTTTCCTGGTTGTTTCCCAGGAGAAACTCTTGAGAGGACTATGGGAGTACTACTACTACTGCTACTAATTTCTATAGCACTACTAGGCATATGCAGTGCTTTACAGTCACAGGTTTTCAGACAGGTCTCTGCCCACTGGGCTTACAACCTAAGATGGACAAGATGAAGGGAACAGACAGGGAAAGACAGACACACACAGGGTGTCTTTAGACATAACATCAAGGGGTGTTTGAATGTGTGTTTTGACCTTGATATGAACACCTGTTTGGCCCTGTGTTCACCATGTGGCACTGCTTAGACACACAGCCCATCTTGGGGCAAACTGGTGTTTTGCTCACCCCCCGACCTCAGCACACAAGCACCGCCACCTCATTCCCTGTGTTGTACATGCTAGCACGCCGCGCAATAACATTAGAGACAACATTGGCCACGTGTTCAGCAGAAACACGCAAATTGTCCTTGTGATGCAATGGTGTTTACATCGTGAACAGGTGACCAAATTGGTGTTAGGATTGTTATGGTGCTTACACACAACGGCCAAACATGTGCTTAGGGGGTTTGACACCCAATCTTTGTTATGTCTAAAGACACCCACATATTCCCATTTTACAGATAGGGAACTGAAGCTGAGAGATTGTGATTTGTACAAGGCCACTCAGTAAGTTCATTGGCTAGGGTGAGATTCAAACCCTGGCTTGCCAGGTCCAAGTCCATCATAGTATTCACTACATCACACTGGCTTTCAGGCGAGATGATGGAATGACAAGAAACTAAGTGTGTTTCAGACCTGATGCTTGCACGGATTAATCCGCTTTAGTGCAGATTAATCTGGGTGCCAGATCACCACACTGTACAATTAAATTAGTTGGGAGACATTGTCTTGGTGGGAGAAGAGTTAATAGGAGTTGCACTTACAGCACTACAGGCTCCTTCTTGAGCAATACTGCGTCCTTGAGTGAACTGAGGTGTGATTATATTGACTGTCATTGGCAGGACTGGGTACATCAGACTTATTTCAGTTATTAACTAACAAAGCTGCGCACAAACACAAGCCAACAGAAATACACAGATGCTTCATTGACTAGACTGTCTGGACTCATGTTATACTCAAGGCACGTGTTGCCACTGAATGCAAATCATACTTTAAAGGTCATTATTATTCTGATCAGCACTTTTGAGGGTACAGTCAGCAGAGGGTAGAGTTGACTTGAAACTGCAATGGGCAATTAGCAAGGAGAATAAGCAGAATTTCATTTGGTTATTTGAAAGCAAGTTTCTGTGCACGGCCTGATGGTGGCCTGCAGTGTAACGATAAACTGTAAGTATTTAAGTAACAACACTTTCTGCAAAGGATTGCTCATTGTGACCAGATTTTGCAGTAGCGGTGATGCCATTTAAAAGTAACTTTATTATTAAAAGCAATTAGTGGGGAAATGGGAAGAATTTCATTTGCCTAGCTCAAAACAATTTTCTGTGCTGGGGCTAACTAAGGCCTGCAGCGTCAAGATAAAATAAAGTGTTCTGATAAAAATAACTTGTGTGATGAACTCATTACCAATAGGCTTGTGTGGGCAGTGATGCCAGTGTAAGCTGTATTTACATGTAGGCAATGAATCCCTAAGTTAGTTATTATGGGCTTTGGTGAACTACAAGATACACTTTTATTTATAAAAGGTGCTGAAATGGTACTGGGAAAGATCTGTATTGGAATAAGTCTCCAAAGCACAAACACTGCAATCACTAAAAAGTTCAATAAGTTACACAAGTCCTGTTCTCAACACATATACTTTTAGAAGACTATGGCCCTTTTGAAACAGGGAAGGGTGTGCGGCTGTGGTGGGTGGAAGTGGGTGTGTGCCTGTTTCCATGGGCGCACCCCCATCTCTCCACCGATGGAGCCTCCACCATTTTGTCGGATGGCTCTATGGGTGGAGGTGGGTGTGCGCCAGGAGCGCGCATGCACCCCCATCCACTGCCCGTGAGTTTTCCAGAGGTGCACACCCATCCTCCCACCACGGTGGTGCCCCCCCGACCCCCGCCAACACCCCCAGCGGGAGTGGGGGGGGAAGGGCATCTGTGCAAAACAGGCCTTATTAACATTACCATAATGTAGCCGTGGGGAACCTTAAGCCTGGGGGCCTAATGTGGCCCCTGGATAGTTTTTATTTGGCCACTTTCCAGTGCCTGGATTTGGCATTTGGCTGTAGTTCCTACCCCTCAAAAAGCTGAATGACTGAGCTAGGGCAAGTGATCAGAAATGAGGGCATGCACTCAAGAATAGGGAACAGATCCATGATCGTCACCCTCCTCTTCCTGAGCACACTCTTTAAGCACCCCCTGCTCCCAGTTTCTATGTGGTCCTTGAAGCCTGTTCTAACTTTCAAAGTGGCCTCTGGGAGGGAAAAGGTTCTCTACCTCTGCTATAACAAATAAGCTTTTACAGTATATTCTATTTTGTCACAACATCACAAAAATAAAAAACGTTTTCATTTTTCGAATGGAGCTTATACATAAACTATGATCCGAAATCTACTTTCTACTGATTTTACGGCTTTGGTTTGAGCTGACACTCCTTCTCTCATTTTTAAAACACTACCTTTCTCATTCCTATATATTTAAGGCATTTTCTATTCAAGTGGCTTATAACTATTCCTCTCAGTCCTTTCACAATTAAACAAATCCTTATTTCTATCTTGACATATTTTTTCAGATGTCCAGCCCTCCGTTGTTTTTTCTTCTATTATATATATATATATATATATAAATTTCCATCTCTGGATTTCTAAATTTACTTTGCCTTTTAAAACTTATTCTAGGGAAACGTCTCACGGTTTACATATTACAATTAATTTTATCTTCTATTTTCAGCATGTATTGCTATGATAAACTACATTTTCTTTTTACCACCCCAGAGTGCAGAAAGGACAACATTTTTAACCACTGCAAATTATTCATCAAGTGAGCTAGTGTACAGTCAAACTCCAAAGTACAGAGATGGTGACATATGACAACTGCTTTATGACACGATTTGGTGATAGTCTTACTCCACTACAAGAAGGGACAGTTAGATACCTGCTGCTATTTCCAGTGAAGGAAGAATCTCAAGGTCAAGAAGCTTGGTGCAGTTAAGCTCCCACAATCTAGATTTTTGTCTGAACATTTTCCAAAATTTCTTGAGTCTGCATAATTACTATTAGGCTAGTGTATGAGGCTGTTCTTTCATAGTGTTTCAAAAAGGATCAGGGAGTATTAAAAAGCAAAAACATTTTATAAAGCTGGCTTTAAACTTCAAAACAAAACAAAATGTCTCTCTCTGTTTCCATAATGCCTAGTTCTTGCAGGGCTGTATTAAGAATGAATAAGAATAATGGCAACCATCAATAATGATCTTCATGTTAGAATGTGTGTGAAAATAATAAATTGTATTAAAACAACACTGCAAGAAGTGGTTGAAATAAATGGAGAAATCATTAGCTAATTAAAGGATGTCCGATTTCCTAGAAAATATTCTAAAAAACTAAATGTCTGGCTAGCTTGAAATTTGAACATCATTGTTTACTGCATAAACTACTCATAAATTAGAGGCACTAATACTGGCTACAGCTTTAAGGTCTTTCAGAAAGAGAGAGAATTGTTCAAAACCTTAGAGCTAGGTTTGGATTATTGTATTCTTCTATAATGTATATAGCAATAGCAAGTATAGGTTTATTTAAAAAAAAAAAAAAAAACTCTGAGGGCAATAAAGTTCTCTTACCCTTGACCTTTCTTCCAATTTCGTCATCATGACGACAGTGGCACCCCGCTGTTCCCACATCATTCGCCAGAAATCCCCAAACGTTTCCGGGAGAGCCCCTTGCGTTGCTATATATGCATTCTGCTTTCTGTAACCATCTATGTAGTTGGCATTGATATAATCACTTCCTGGTATGCCTGTAAAGAGAGAGAAGGGAATACATTTGAGAGGTCATCCTCTATACATCAGGCTATATTCTTGAGACACTCTATTGTACAGGTGAATTTCCATATTTTTAATGAGTAGAATCTATACCTGATTAACAAATAATTAATGTAATAAGATGAAGTTGTATATCTGGCATGAAGGCAGAATTCAAAGAAGGATAGATTCTTGCCTTGGAATCAAGCTTAAATCTAAAAGTGGATGGGTCAGATTGTCTCCAACTAGAAAATATGTTTGTTTTTATTCAACGTGGTGGTGGGAACTCACTGCCAACGTGGTGATCAATCAAATCAATAAAAATATGCCAAAAGAGATAAACAGGATGCCTCTGATCTCCATGCTGTCTCTATTTTGATGCAAAATAAGATTTACAACAAGGCAAAGAAAAGGCAAGATAAGCTTTTTTTAATTTTAATTTTTTTAAATCAACTAAATTGAGAATGAACTCATCAATAGGGCCAATCCCATGCCCTACGGACCCCATGCACGCTCGCATGTGTGCAGATGAACAGGACCCACACACATCCCCAATTGCCGGCACATTATGCCCTGCAGACTCACGTGCATACTGGGGGGTGCCCATGGGATCAGTCCCATTAACTACAGAAAACCCAAACAAATATATTTGGGGTAAGAGAACTTTGAGGCTTCAGAGGGACAGATAACTCCAGTCATATTAACTATCATAATAAGCATGGTCTTTTATACTTGTCATGCGCAGATATTTTGGCTGATAGATGTGTGTGGTCAGTCCCTTAATAGACTATTACTGTGCCTCTTTCCACACTCCAGGGAGACCTTCCTCTATAAAACACTGGTCCATTTCAGTATTCAGGACTTTTTTGTGTGCCTACGTGTATAGGGCAGCTAAAAATATATTCTAAAGGTTTATTTAACACATTTTCTGATAAAGAATGATGCTGTACATTGTTAGGGCTGCATTTGGATTTTGACAAAATACAAATAAATGCAAAAAACCCAATTTGGGTTCCATATTCAAAATATAAATACTAGGTCTGTGTATTCAGGTTTTGAGTGAACCCAACATTTCCCCCCAAATGTACTGGATCCCCAAACTGTAGCCAGGGCTGGTTCCAGGTTTTTGCCCTTGGGCAACAGAGTATGCGGGGGGGCCCCTTTTGCCCATTCCTTTCCTGCACTGTAGATCGCTGTACCCCCAACAGCACCCCTCTCCCTTTCCCTGTCCACATGCCTCTCTCTCCCAGAACCCCCAAACAGCCCCTCCCTCTGTCCCCATGCCTTGCTCCCCAGAACCCCCAACCCCTCTTTCCCTATGCCAAATATCATCCATCCCCATGCCTCCCTCTCTCACCACAGAGCCCTGAAGCTCACTTATGTATGTGCAGTTCTTTGAGTGGCCCCTCACATTCTCAACACCCAGGTGTGAGCATGTTTGGAGTCATCTCGAAGAACCTTGTTTTACAAGGTAGCAATCTTCTGTTCTTTGAGTGGCTCCTCAATTGTGTGTTGTGAGAATGTTTGGACCCATCTCGAAAAACCTTGTTTACAAGGTAACAACCTTCTGTTCTTCTTTGAGTGGCTCCTCACATTCTCACACCACCAGTTGTGAGAATGTTCAGAGCCATCTCAAAGATCCTTTCTGTTCACCATGTTCCCCCTCCAAGGCTCCTGGGAAGCAGTACAGGGGCGGCATGAACAAACAGTCCACCCAGCCCAGGTTTGGAAATTGGCTGCGGTCCACCCCCCAAGTCCGATGGGCACCTCTGAAGCTGTGGGCCCTCGGCAAGTGCCCAGGTAAGCCTACCGCTGACACTGGCCATGACTGCAGCACATAGCTAGCTTGGAGATGAACTGCAATCTTAGGGAATTTTCACACTAACCACTCTCCACCCACTATACATGTTGCAGGGCAACACTGCAGCCCTGCAATATGTATTGCAGGTGCAATATGTATGCAGGTGGGTGGGTAGTGGGTGGAGAGTATCTTGTCTGAAAATGCCCTTATTGTGACTGCTTGAGGATGCTGTAGTGAGCCCTCCCCACCTGCAGGGGATGCCGCTGTCTCAGAATTTCAGTCTCCAGCCAGGCACAGGCAAGTCAAGGAGAAATGGTGAGTCCGTGGCATCTTCATCCCTCCCTTCCCCAAGTCAGTCACGCCCCCCCCCCCAATGTCCCATTCCCACCTGGGGATCCCACTTTCTGCAGGCCAATGACTTCCCTCTGGGCCAGAATCTGCCCCCCCCAAGTCAGAACCATGCCTTGTTCCCCCTCCCCAAGCTGATGAACCTCTCCCTCAGCCAGCCCCTTGTTCCACTCCTACACCTCAAGCCAGCAACCTCCCCTGAGCCTAATACCATGCCCCATTTCCCATTGGCAGACTGATATAGGGTTGGGTGGGATGGGATTAGGGAGAGGGTTGTAACTTGGGGTTTCTTTTAATTGCTTGTATATGTTTCTTTTATATATGTGTTATATGCTTTAAGCTTATGCATTATTTTTATATATATATATATATATATATATAAAAATTGCCCTGAGCCTTTGAGGGAAGGGCAGGATAAAAACTGAATGAATGAATAATATCTGATACAGTCTTTTTACCTGTAAATTCCAGTAGATTTAGATCTACCTTCTACCTATATTTGTTTATTAGATTGTAAGCCCCTTGGGGTAGGGACCTGCCTATAACTACTGATTGTACAGTGCCAGGTACACTGCTGGCGCTATATAGATAGATAAACAAATAAACAAACAAATAAATAATAGTCTCAATCATAAGCTGTGAATTTTTGGCTCTGTACTTATGCAGCCCTCCCAACAGCTGGCTGGATAAATGAAGAATGAACTTTCTTAAGTAAATGGGAAATCTGAAAGTATAATCAAGTGACCAAATTAACAAAACTTGCCTTTTGCTAGAAATTGTGATTTTTGTATGCCTAATTCTTCAACCAAGCATTCAATTAGCTTTGAAAAAGACTACTGACCTACTGTGACCCTAATTAAGCTACAATAAAAACTTGAGAAAGATTTAGAAACTGTATGGATGATTCATTAGGGTTGACCTATAGAATCAACCTCTGAGAAAGAGAGAAGCTAAACAGATGTGGGGGTTGGTTTTTTTTTGGTTTTTTACATGTATAAACATTGTTTTGTTTAACTACAACCATAACTGAGATAACAAAAAACCAACTAAATGTGTCAGGATACAAAGGTGTGGTAAACCTCAGAAGTGAAAAGTTCCTCGATCTAGAGATATTTTGAGTACTTTCAGACTTTATTGTTTCAAGGATAAAGAAGTGGTAAAAAGCTCAGCTTTGGGGATGCTGCAGAAGGATGTCTGAGCCATAGGTAACTGTCAATAGGGGGGAGACACAGGAGTGGGGGCTGGGCAGGGGCTCTATCAGGGCTCTGAAAATCTGAAGGGGCCTTCACGAGTCATCTGTGGTTTGAGTCTACACAGAATAAGTACCCAGACCCTTTATGTACCAGGAGACAAACTATGTACAGCTGCAGGATCTTAGCCAGACACCAGGAAGTCCAATCAAATACTTCTAGTCTGTTTGATACTTGCTATTATGGGTGCATAGCTTCAATGGAATGCATCTGAGAGTGCTAGTATAGCTGGGATTCCTAATATTTGATTTAGAGTCTGTGTTGCAAAATAGGGGAAAATGTGCCTGTGAGGCAATCCCAAAACAATGTGGAGCGTCTGGTCAGTACAACAGCCCATATAAGCAGCCGGGGTTCAACTGTTCTAAATTAGCCCAGTCTGGGGAGCCTGTTCAGTGTATTTCAACAGACAGGGAATGATCCAAAATTAGGAGGGCACAAAGATGACTTAAAGTCACCACACAATTCCCCCAGCCTCAAGCCATGAGTTCTATACTCATGGGAGACCTGGTACACAATTTCACCTCCAGTTTATAAAGGAAAGGATTTGGGGGTTCAAAAAGCTCTCTCAGTAAATTAGGAACATTTTTCATGAGACTCCTGAGTGTGGAAATCAGAGTTAATGATTTGGAAAATGCATCAGCTGGGCACAATGCCATATTTTCGTCATTCCTTTATCAAAAATAATAAAACACTTCTGCACAAGGCAGATGAAAAGAAGAATGAGGCCAACATGCAAAATCTATACCTAGTGGGTAGTATTACTGGAGGGAACGATTCAGGCTGCTAGGAAACATTTTTTGTATAAATTAGAATTACATTATGATGTCTAGTATCATACTCTCAAACAAATATTGTTAGAAATAAAAGCCTTGAAAATTAAACACACATGCACACACAGAACCACCACTTCTTTTTGCAATGTGGTTAAGTGATCTTCTCGGATGGTTGGCCTCTAGAGCCATGCAAGCTTAACTCAGCTTGGAGATTATCAACTAGGGGAAATACTGCCAACATGACATCAAAGCTTGCTCTAATAATCTTTGAATCTTATGCTACCAGTATGGGAAACAGGATCCAGAAAAGAAGAATTTTGTGGTAGCTGAAATTCTAATATTTAAATGGCCTAAATATTGGGCTCTTCACAGACTAGATCCTTCACTTATTCATGGAATGAAAGCAAGAGAGAATTAAGGTTATCCTTTAAGAGTGCTTCCAGATGTTACACACATGACATTGTCGCCTTCTATGTCCTTTTTTGCTAGCCAGTTCTGTAGGTTTGTGCTACTCTCATTTTTAAAGAATGCTTAAGACAGCAGAAGAGGTTAACAAGGTCTTTGCAAACAGGGGATCTAAAAAGCATACGGTTATGATCCTCTCCTTGGTGGTTTCAAACTGTGTTTTGACAGAAGTAACTTGATAAAGAAACTAATTTATGGTTTTGCTGTGATTTCTAAATGCCCCAGTTCATGGTGGGGATAAATGGAGGCTTTTTTCAATAACAGACCCTATAGATGGTGGGGCCAGTGCCAAGCCCGCAGGAGCCTGCGTTCAGCTGTGCACAAACTGCCTGGACCTCCATTGTGGGCACATTGTGCCTTGTGGAAACTGTGTGCATACATGCGGGATCCAGAGGGTTTGGGATCGGCCCCAATGAGATGGCTGTAGTGTCTCCAGGTGTCCTGTAGGAGCACATGTCAGGGAAGCCATTACTACATGGTTTGGGGCTTGCAATGTGTGTGAAGTGTAGGGGGGGCTTGGCAGGGACCATGAGCTGCAGTGAGTTATCCCGGTTTTTCTGAGGACAGTACCAAAGAGTATCACCTCAAGAAGGATGCTGCCCAGGTGAGGGTGTCTACCCACCCTGGTGAGCAGGTGGGCCCTGGCTTCACACCAACCTGGCTTCCTGCTGGCTAGGCTTAATTTGGAGATGGTGCTGAACAGGTGGCCAATCTCAGAAAAAGAGTCAAAGATGCTTAGCTGAGTTGAAGAATATGAAAGTTGACTGTTCCATGTTCCTTTTAGAGCACGGAGGCACAACTTAATTATTACATGGGCTACAACTGACGTTTATTCACCAATTCTGGTCTATAGCTAGTAAGATATGTTGCACTTCAAGTTTAACATTGTTTGTCTCAGGGCTATCTTGGTGTCATGTGCATAACAGTTCAGGCAGAACAGGACTTGGTAGAGGATTAATCCTTTTGAGTCAAGGTTGCTGCTGGTAGGGGTCATTGACACCCAAACTCTAGGGAAAGGGCTGGGTTATGTGTGAGATGGGCCCAGCTGCTGTGTCTCACTCAAACTCTAGGGGGAAAGGGCTGGGTTATGTGTGAGATGGGCCCAGCTGCTATGTCTCAGCCATCTAGGATGACTAAGAGCAAGGACAGTATCAAGTGAAGCCACAGGAGCACAGAATTAGCAGTTCACCCTAATCTGGGTTCTCTGAGGGATTGCTAGGGTATTAAAAGTATGTTTGCAACATGAACAGTCAGTACCCACAGGCGGGTGTTTGTCCTGTGTGCATAACTGGAATAAAGAAAATGGCTAATAAAAAAACGGATGCCTCTGGAGGCACTAAGGTTGAGCTATTTTTCTATATTGTATTGTCTTGTGCTTCAAAGGGTCTATCTGCTTTCTGGAGTGGGTGACAGTCATTGGTTATGCTCCACTCTGAGGAGACCACAAACATGAGAACTGGGCTAGTAGTGAAAGATATAATCCCCTCAGCTCCCAGCAAGGCAGGACCACGGGCCCCACATATCTAAAAGACCACCTGTCCTTCCATGCCCCATTGTGGCCCCCGAGATTGGCCAGGAGTGGCTTCCTTGGGGCACCATTTGTAAGCGTTGTTTGTGCGACAGGGGCTTGCAGGAAGACATTCTTGGTTGCTGCTCCAATGTTATGGAACTCCCTTCCCTATAAGACTGGGTTGAGCTTGAACCTGTGAATATTCTGGAGGCAGTGCAAAAATTTTTGTTCAAAAAAGCATTTGCTGGGCGGGAATAGAGGGTGGGGGTGGGGTTTGGTGGGTGGTTTGGGGGTAGGGTTATGAGGGGGGTCGGGTGTGGGAAATTGGGGAGATATTGGNACCCTGGGTACAGGCTAACATCTGGCGAACACCTAATAGATGGGCAGACGAACACCCACATGGTGGGTGTAAGACTATTTGAAAAGGCATTTGGCGAATAGAAGGTGGGGGTGGGGTTTGGTGGGTGGTTTGGGGGTAGGATTATGAGGGGGGTCGGGTGTGGGAAATTGGGGAGATATTGGGTAGTTTTGGTGGGAGGATCTGGGAGGTGTTGAGGGTTTGGGGGCTATTTTTTAAATATAAGTTTTATATATTTTTATTATCTGTGAGCTGCCCTGAGCCTTTGGGAAGGGTGACATGTACGTGTAAATAAATAAATAAATAAATATCTGAGTTATGGGTCTCTAAGAGCAAGGGAGCAGGGACTCCAGAGTGGAAACGAGGGTCAGGGTTTACTTTTGTGGGGGCTGAAAGCCTGCAGTGCAAGCTGCTACCCCTATAGAGCATCCCCTGCCGGGAGCCCCACTACAAGTTGCAGCAGAGGGTGGTGGTGGTGGTGGAATCATGCAATTGCTCTGGGAGCTCACTGGGAGCCACTCCTGTCTGCCACTGCCGATGGGTGGCCAGGAGTCATGATGCAGACCAATGCCACCACGGGTTTCAGGCACATGTGGCCTGAAGCAGGGCTCTGAAGTGGCCCCCCCATTCTCCAGAGAGGTGGGGGCAGTCTTCCTAAGGGGGCCCCTAGCCAGCCTTGCCCCTACTGCTCTGGTTCCCAGTACCCTCACCAGGAAGGAAGTTTTAGTAGAGGGTAGGGATAGCACTCCACCCACAACCACTCTGAAAACTGCCTTCCTGACTGGGCCCTTTTACTTGGTAATATTCAGAGTGGGCCGAGGAGAGAGTAGAAGAAGAATGCTGGCCCCACTCCTTCCCCCATCCACTCTGAAAATTTCATAGCAACACTCAGGCCTCTTGTGGAGAATCAGGGACTGGGCTCAACTGAGCCCCTTTGAACCAAGTAGGTCTCTACTGGTGCTACTGCTCCTGGAAACCTGCATATCCCTTCCCCCATCCCCCAGATTCAAAGAGGAGGGGAACACCAGGGACCAACACAGGTGTGCATCAGATGCCCTGGCTACCAGAGAGAACCCCATCTTCAGCTTCCTGCCCTTTAAAAATGGGCTGCCCTTCTGGGCCAGGGCACCACCAAAGGGTACCGGTTTTGCCCTTCAGTGGTGGTTAATGAAACTCTGGGAAATAGCTGAATGCATGTTTTAATGAAAGTTGGGGCTTTGGGAATCGTATGGTTGGAGGGATTTTGGTATGGCTATGACTGCTTGGGGAGTGGGCAGGTTTTTTTTTTAGAGAGTTTAACTTTATTTGTATTATAATATACTGTGTTTTAATGCACTGTAATGCCACCTTCAGTCCTTCGGGAGAAATGTGGGACAGAAATTTAAAATCAATCATCATCATCATCATCATCGTCGCCAGTGAGATGCGTCTGGGGCCTGGATGTGGATCCTTCTTAATGGCAATTGACTGGACTAGATAAACTTTGGGGTTCCCACCTAGTTCTTTGAGTCTGTGATTCTAAAACACTTTCTGCAGCATTTTCTCTTTCAGGGCAGCTGATGTATGAACTGCATCCAAGGTCACGATGCTTCAAGAAGTATTAACTTGGGTTCTTGATATGCATTTCCCTCTTTAAGGAATGTTGTACACAGTGATATATTCCAGGGCAGAAGGATGCTAGAACAGCAGTCTGGGCCAACAGTATGCAGAACTGCACTGGACTGACTTTCTCACATTTTAGGGTTTCATGCAGAGGTCATCACTCAACCCCCCCGCTACGTTCATCTTTCACTACTTCCCATAATTGCCACATTTTGCTGATAATCACCTGCACCACACCATGAATTAAGGCTTGCTCATGGAAGTTGCTGAGCACTCTAACATGATCCAGCAAAACACTTCAGCATGTCTTCAGCTCTTTTACCAGCTGGTGTAGTTCAGTAGGTAGAGCATAGGATTTAAAGCCAAGAGGGCCCGAGTTCAAATTTCAGTTTCCTGAAGGATTCACTGGATGACCTTGGGAAAGTTACTTTTACTTGGCTAAGTTCCTGATCTGGAAAACTGGAATAATACTGACTTGTGACACATATGTTGAGGTTTAATGAGACTGCAAAGTACTCTGCACACAGAGTTCTGCATAAGTGGGAGTATTTGCCAGACCATCCTAGGATGCTCAGTATAGTCCATATAAGTAGTCTTTAATTTCCAAACTTTTTGCCTACAAGACTCCAACTTGAGACTTAAAGACAACCTCATGATCCCAGACATCAACAAAGAAATGCAGAGTCCCATCAGGGGTGAAGCTAGGTTGGAATGGGCCCAGGTACAAGAAATGGACTCCCTCCCACTCCCAACATCACCATTCTCTCCCCTGTCCTACCTCCGCCACCCCTTCCTCTCCCCAACACCTCTCCCTCCCTCTGCTTGCTGCTCCTGACCCCTGAAGGTTGCACCATGACTGGTGCTTGCTCTGTCCTGTGCTGCCCACCGAGTGAGTCCCATGCACTCCTCCCACGGCAGGTGCTTCCACGCAGCTCCGTCTCTGCCTGGCCATGCTGCAACAGGACAGGATTTGTGCGCCCACCCCACAGGTTAGGCCCTAGGATACATGTCCCTCCTGTCCCTATGATAGCTGGAGTCTATCAAATATCAATTCGAATCTTGAGCAATCCGGACAAACATGCAGATTCTGCTCTGACAAACAAACCCCATCCACTCTGACCTCACAGATTCACCAACCTCACCTCATCTTATTTCTCTGTCAAGTACAACTTTTGTGACAGATACCATATGCTAACAATCTGTAAATCAGAGGTGGGAAACCTTTTCCCACTCAGAGGTCACTTTGAAAAATAGTGCAAACTCCATGGGCCACATAGAAGTTGGGGACATGGGGTGCGTAAGGTTTCAGGAAGAGGCGGGTCCAAATCATGGATCTGTGCCATAGGGTGTTAACAGAATTGACGGCGGCGCGCCGCTGTCACAACTTGACGCAGGTCAGGAACCCGCTGGCAACACGGTCCCGACTGGGTCTGGCTGGCCAACAAACAGGGAAGGCAGAAAGCTATAAGAATGTGCAGCTGGCCGCCTACGCTCCCACGCTACACCAAGAGCCCTGTCCCCCACTACGCCAGGCACCCATGGCAGCCAATGACTGCAGCCATGGTCTGAGCTAGGTCACGGCAGGCCATAACAAACGTTATAGCCCACTCTGGTCCAATGAGGTGGACCGCAGCCTGGGCTGTAATTCCAGAGGTCTCTGGGATTAGAGTCTGGACTCACTGCTGACATGCCCAGGAGCAGTCTGGCAGGACACTAACAAACATGCCATTGATTCAGCTCTTCTCCTGCATTTCTGCTCCCTTTCCCTTAGTGTTCAGTTTTTTTAGTGCCTGGGGGTAGGAACTGGATGCAGGGGTCAGATCCAGGAACTAACTGGAGAGGGACCACATAAAAACAGTCCAAGAGCCTCATTCGTCCCCTGGGCCTGAGGGTCGCCACCCCTGCTGTACGCTGAGAAAAAAAATGACCTGGCCACCACCGGAAAATAAAGATAAAACACTAACATTTTCATTTCACAGAGCCAATTCTCTGACTACAACCACACTACCAGCTGAGAAAACAGAGCAACCCAGTGTCACATCCAATAGCACAAAACCAAGCAAATGCCAGCCAGCCCAGTTTGATTGAAGTATGATGAAATTCTGTAAACCTTTGCTAGCTTCAATAGCTTTAAGGCATCTTTACACAAAAGCACAACAGAAATTGCCATCATTACTTAAATTTGGGTGTAACAGTTGGAAATGTCACTCATTTTGGTATGTCTGTTTTGTCTAAAAGCATGGGTTCGGAAAAGGAAAGTGGGCCAAATTCCACCTTCAGTTATCCAGGAAAAACTTGGCGTGACTCTACTCACAGTAATAGTGTTGCATTTCTATGAAACCAGGCACTTAATTTGGCCCAATATTTTGAGTATTCCTCCCTTTGCAGAGGCTGCGCCAATGACGTTATTGTTAGCATCGGTCTAAGAATTATTTAAAGAATAAATGCCTGGGTATTGCAGAATGATTCTGTCACACCTACTTTTTCTAGCAGTACTTTCCTAACTGGAAAGTGCAACCATAGCAAGTGAGTGATCTCTTCCCAGTGGGAGCTCTGGCATTATGATGGCAATATCAGATGACTTGCTGAGGTTCAAAAGGCTTCAGTTTCTGAAATGTCTCAAGAGAATAAAGCAGCCAAATTTTTCACTCTCACAACACACACACTATAAAAACAACAAAACAAAAATGCCCAGTTAACACAACTCCAACACCAAACAGATAACAGGGATAAGAGCAAACTGTCTCTATATGGCTACTGATTAACTACTAGACTGTTTTCATAAACTCTAGTAAAATGCTACTAAAACAAGCAAAACCATTTTCTGTATGTAAAGGTAACATACAAAGCCCACACAACTGGGCTTGTAATGCAGACCTCAACATTATTCTGTTGATCCCCTGAAGAAAGTTGTCATCTTAAATAGCTTTAATTAGACTTCACATTTTATTCACAGACTTAAATCACATCATGAAATTGTTTCAAGTCTTCACAAAAGCTAAGTACTCCACAGTCTTCCTATTTAAGACAAATTAAACCATAAACCTTTGTTTCTGTGCTGCTTTTCTAAAAGATGGGCTGTTAAATATAAAATGAGGGAGTCTGAAGTAATAGGATTAAACTCTGTCATGCTTGTAAACAATTAACTTGAGAAAACGTAATGATGAATTGAAAACGCTGATGAAGCTGTACTATCGGCTTAAATCAATGACTGATGTTTTGAACTATGTCAGGGCGAAATGAATTAAAACAGCTACTGGATGCAAATCAAAAATGTTGTTTATGAGAAAGTTCTCTTGTAATAAGATACATATTGGTAAGGCGATTATTAAACTCAAGTAGCATGCACCATGGTATAAACACTGCGTAGTAAGAACTCATTGAATAAAAAGTGTGTGCCAGCAACAAATCCTTTAATAATAAATATCGATAAAATCAAGAATTACACAAGGGGCCGGGGGGGTGGGGGGGGATGTACAGTGAAGCAGTGTAATTTAAGGACTTCTGAGTGCAGTTACAGAGAGGAGGGAAGGAACTGATTGGAATTCCAGCAAACACCACACAGAGCAGCCTGAATTGATTTGGAGGGAGAGGCAGGCAGAGGGTCACTTTTCAGGAGGCTGAGAGCCAAAGGAGGAAATAGGAGATGTGTAGGTGTCCAAGGATGGATGGTTAAAAGAATGGCTGCAGCTGCAGAAGGGGGATATACTTTAGTTAAGTGGGAGGTAGAGAGAGGGTTGGGGAATTGGTTAGATAGATGGCCTCTGGATACAAATAATGTACTCAGGAGGCTGTGGGTGCAGAAGATGAATTAAGTTACTGTATTATTAATGGAAAAATCTTCAACCCCTGTGGAAAATCCAAAGCCAATAGGCTTCTTGCAATCGCTCTCCAGACGGATATATACTAGGGGGTGTGCATTTCATTTTCATTTTATTTAATTACTAAAACAAACAACGGCCTGTTTGTTTTAGTAATTAGAACATGAAAACGACAGAGGTAATGACAAGGGATGAAAACAAAGAAAAAAAGCCTCACTTTTCATTACCAAAATAAAAAATAAAAATGAAAAAAAACCACCCCACTGTGCATGTGCAAAATAGCCACCAGGGCCATTCTATGCATGCATACCCTTTCCAGAAATGGTGTTGGCTGCGTCAGCACGATTTTGGGAAAGGATAGTCATTCTGCGCACATGCAGATCAGCTGCTCTTTTCCAAAATGGTGCTGAAACTGCTAGTACCATTTTGAGAAAGGGCAAGCAAGTGCAGAATGACCCTGGCAGTCAGTTTTCACATGCACAAGAATTTTTTGATTATTTTTTTTAAAAAGCAAATAAAAGAAAAAAACAGAAAATGAATGTTTTGGCTTATGTGTTTTTGTAAATGAAAACTGAAACGAAAACAAATGATGTGCCTTTTGGATATCCCTAATATATACAGCTGAGATTAATGAAATCCTCTCCCACATAGTCATAAAATATCAGTAGAGTCACTCTGCCTGCTTGCACAGCTTTCAAGCTGCAGGACCACGTGTAACCTCATGCTCTCTGCTTTATTGGGAGGTTTCACAGGTATACACCCAAAACTCCCTTCTGCATTGCAGTAGTGACACTATAGTCTTCACATCATACAGAGGTTGCAGTTTATTCCATCAAAGACCCTTTCACTACACCCTGTTGCCCTGTCATGCCATGCTTCTGCTAACTTCAGGCCACCATATGCCTATAGTTGGCAGAGAACATCGCTCTAAACATTCTGAGCTGTGGACAGAACCAAATTCCTAAAACAAAAAAACTAAGTTTCAAAAAAAATTAAAGGCGGGATCATTTCTACTAAATTATATCTATGAACAAAACATAAATTCCAAAAAGTTAAATGCCAAAAACCATGGAAATTAATGAAACTTCTCTAAATTCCATAACATAGAAATCACTATATCGTAGGCAATTAATTAATTAATTAATTATTCAACACCAACTCATGGCATCACCATCAAAAATAATACACTGCCTTAACTCTGTACTTTTATGCACATATTAGAAGTTCAGATTATACAACTAGTTTAACATTTAAAACAAATCATGAGCGCAATCCACCTCCTATTGAAGTCAATGGCTAAACTCCCATTGACTTGTACAGAGCTGAATCGCGCTCCATGTATATAACTTTAAATATTAATTTGGGCGTTCACGCTCAAACCTTCATTATTCCATCATCCTGTGTAAAAGGATAGAGTTAAGACAGTGTATTATTTTTGATGGTGATGCCATGAGTTGGGGACTTTGACTAATTAAAGAATGAATTACCTACAGTATAGTGATTTTGATGTTATGTCAGGGAATATAGAGAAGTAAGTTTAATTAATTTCCATGTTTTTTGTAGCATTTATTTTTGTTATACTCTGCATTAAATAGTTTTGATCAATTTTTAAAAATTCATATTTTGTTTATAGATATAATTTAGTAGAAACGATCCTGCCTTAATGTTTTTTGTTAGGGTTTTTTCTTTTAGGAAATTTCCTAGCTTTGTGTGTGTGTGTTGGGGGGGGGGGGTCATTGGTAGGGGGGTTTGGGGACCTGTACACCATTTCCCCTGGAAGGGAATCCCTCAGGTTTAGGGTTACCATACCTCCACTTTAATCCAGGATGCTTATAAAAATCCATGGTGCAGGGCTTATGAAAAATACATGGAACTAATGCATCCCTGCACCATGTAATTTTCATAAGCATCCTGGATTAAAAGAGAGGTATGACAACCCTACCCCGGCTAGCAGTACACAGGCAAAGTTCCTTTGCACAGTGGTGATAACAGAGCAGGGAGGTATGGATCCTTCCCTCTCCTCACCTGGGTAGCAGCGTTGTGCAAAGGTGGTTGTTTTTTGCTAGTGCGCCACTTCCCTATGGGGGTACTCTCTTGGGCGGCATGGGGACCTGTATCCCAATTCCCTTGCCAGGGAAGCCCTCGTGTAGCGGTGCACATGCAAAGGTCCCTTGCACAGCGGTGCTAGTAGGGGGGAGTAGGGATGGGTGAACGCAGTTCAGAGTTCGGACTGAACTCGGCCTGTTCAGACGATCAAACCGAACGTCCGAGCCGAACACTCGAACAGTCGAACAGTTCGGAAAAGTTCAGATGAGTTCGGATGAGTTCAGGGGTGGGAAAAACGTGACTGGAAGGCGGGAAAAACGTGAGTGGTAGTGGGAGGCAGCTGGTGGAGACCAGGGGTGTTTTCAGGGCCAAACAAAAAAAATAAATTTGAATTTGGTTTCGGTATCGATAGCGCTATTTTTGGTTGTTCGGCCAAATTCGGCTGAACCGAACTCCGCCGAACCGAACAGCTGAACCCAAATTCAGATTTCGGACTCAACGTCCGATCATTCGAACCGCTTTCTGTTCGCCCATCCCTAGGGGGGAGAGGCAGGGATATTTCCTTCTCTCCACCTGGCTAGTAGTGACGTGCAAAGTTGTTTTGTTTTTTGCCTGTGCGCCGCTTCACTTACCCTCGTGGGTAAGTACCCTGGTGGTAGGGGGTTTGTGGACCCGTACCCCCGTTTGTTACCAGGGAACTCCCCTCCCCCAGGGTAGTGCTGCACGGGCAAGAGTCCTTTGCACAGCGGTGCTAGCAGGTTGGAGAGGCAAGGATCATTCCCTATCCTCACCTGGCTAGCACTGCTTTGCAAAGGGGGTGACCTGTCAGGGTCTCCCTTCCCCCTCCACACTCACTCCATCCCCCACTCCCCACACATACACACACACACACTCCCCCCTCCCCACACATACGCACACACACTCCCCTTCCCCCCACACTCACTTCCTTCCCTCCCCAGACATACACATACACACCCCTCCCCACATACACACACACTCACTCTCCCCTCCCCCACATACACACACTCACTCACCCCTCCAGCCACACACTTGCTCACTAACTTCCCGAGCCCCCCCCACGCTCACCCCCCACAAGGAAACACCATACCACCGCTGCCACCACTGCTGCCAGTTCACTGCCGCCAACATGAGCACCATTTTCCTCTGACGCCGCCCTGTCTGCTCATCTGCTGCTGCCAGTACCACACTGCTGCACTGTGGCTGTTTAAAGGCCCTGCGCCGCTGCACATGTGTTTACTGGTGCCACCAGCATGTTTCCTGTTAGGGATCGGGGGTGCAGGTGGAGCGGGGTAAGCTGCAGTCTGGGGCATACTGGTGGCAAGTGAGCAGCAGACCAAGTAGGCTGGGGGGGGTGGGGCAAGGTAGTTTCCCGCTCTCTTCTCTCCCCACATCCCTTCACTGCTGCCCTACCTCATTGGCTGGCTCACCCTCTTTTCCTGAGTACGGCACTGGTGGTGGGTGAGGATGTGTGCAGCGGGAATTCCTCCTGTTTCCCCTCTCTCTTCACTACTGTCCCAGATCACCACCCTTTTCTGAGTTCGGTAGCTGGTTCCATGCCACATCACTCGACATCTTGTGCTACATATTTACAAATTTTGGGGGCTCAACTCACAAAGGTGAGAAAGATATTGATCACAACAGATCCAAGGGACATCAACATATTGACCACTACCAATTACATTTTAAATCACTATAAGCTTTGTTGCCACAATGGATCTGCTTCTAATTTTGCATATATGACCCTTATACCAAATAAAGCACACAATTAAATTTTCAAAAAGAAAGCTCAAGCTGTCTATTCAAAAAAAGGGCTTTAAATTTTCAATATTTACAATGAAGAGTGATCCTGTCTTTAACTATCTAGGTGTGACATGCAGCTAGATAATACAACTGAATGTGACTGATAGTGCAAGTAACCTGACTGCAGTATAGTAATCCTTTACCAGTCACAAAGCATTTAACTAAATACGTTTGAGAGAGTACTTTCAATGCCTAAATATTGTGAGCTAAATGCTGAATGCTAATGCACTAGGAATGGGTGTCTCAGTATTACAGGAAAATATCTACAGTTTCTTGCCTCTTTCATAAGATTTATTTTGTAGACACGGATTTTCTGTGCAAGGCACATTCTTGTTTTAAAGGTGCTAAATTGCCCATTAGACAAATAATCAAGCTGTTGTAATATGATAGATATTATTTACACTTGAATTTTTTCAATTGCTTCTATTATGCTAATTGAGGCACAGATGGCAGATTTTTACAGCCTTAGATGTTTCTCTCCTAAAAAGTACTGGTAAATCTTTTGTGTGTGTGTGTGTGTGTGCACGCGCAATTTTTAGTGGCTTTATTTCTAACTATTTTAAGTCTTCCTTTGAGGCTTTAAAATCTGCACTCATAGTGATTTATCCTTAATTATTTAAGCAATACTATGCAAATTTCTGTTGTTGACTGCTCCATGTTTCACATCTGTCAGAAGATAGACTGTGGTTCAATGGTAGTTTCTGGAAGATAGGTCCATTAGCAGCTATTAGTCAGACAGGATCAGGGAACATGATGGGAGCTGGGGGAAAGCAACAGGGAATGGATCCCCCATTGTGACCTGATGGGTGCTTCTCCCAAGCCACCGTGATTGGCCACTGTTGGAGACAGGATGCTGGGCTAGATGGACCATTGGTCTGACCCAGTATGGCACTTCTTATGTTCTTATGACTAGTCTCACCCACCAATGCAGAGGCTGTGCTTGGAGTGGTGCAGGCGACCAGTTGTGAACTGGATTCATGCCTGTCCTGGCTGGTGAGAGCTAATTGGGAGACATTGGGGCCGTTGCTGGCTGGGATTGTCATTGGGTGTTTTTACACACACATTTTTCCTGCATGTTTGCTGTTACATCCTGAACTTTCTGTGTGTCTAAATCACTCACCCAGATCTTAAACATCCGGCTCTTTGAACTTCTGCATAAAACTTCTACCAGAACATTTGTGTGTAAAAAGTTCTCCAGGTAAACTGCTTTGCTCCAGGCAGCTGTGCTTACTTGGTTTCCATGGCAGCCTGTCATGTCTACAGATGTGGCTACTTTAGTCTCCCTCAGGGCAGTGTTTGTGTGAAGAATGCATCCAGGAACTGCCTCAGGGCAGTGTGTGTGTGAAAAATGCATCTGGAACTTACTTGTGGAATTGTAAACCAGGAAGATTGAAAAATATGGAACTTTAAGGTGTGTGTAAAAATACCCAATGTCTCTGTTTAGGAGGGCAGGGTGCCTGATCGCCTCAAAATTGTGGTGTCGGTTCTCTGTTCAAGAAACCATCTCTTGATGTTTACTCCCCTGCCAGCTATCACCCCCATCTCTAAACTTCCCTTTTTAGGGAAGATTATTGCATGGGTGGTTGCCTCACAGCATTGGGCATATCTAATTGCTTTTGGACTGGATTCCTGGACCCATGTCAGTCAGGCTTTTGTCCTGTGTATGGCACTGAGACTGCGCTTGTGGCCTTGGCTGATAATCTCTGCTTGGAAATGAACCGGGGGAACTGTACCCTGTTGATATTGTTAGATATTCCAGCAGCCTTTGATACAGTTGATCATGGGGTGTTGTTCAACAGTATGATCAAAAATAAATATCTGCTCTCTTTCCATGATTCTCTCCGAAAAACATCCGAAGACACATCCAATATCAGAGCTCAAGTTCACTGTGAAAAGTGGAGAGCAGACTTCTGCCAAATGAATTCTGCCAGGATTCCCATGGAAATGTTATTAGCATAACCAACTAAGTTTACTGACTAGCTTGTTATGCAAAGCACTTATAAAGTTGTGAAAATAGTGTATGCTAGGCAGAGACTTGTGTTTGCTGAATTTTCCCCAATTCCCCAACACTTCCTCTATCTTTCACTTAACTCCCAATGCATCTCCACCCCCTTCCGCACCTGCAGCCATTCTTTTGGCAACAATGGGGGGAAAACACAGTGACCACAGGTCCCTGGGTTTAGGGTACTGAATGAGGTTTAGCGACAGGGGAGATTCTACCTCAAATTCCCTAGTCCTCTTTTTGGCTTTGTGCCAGTCGCTCATTTTTCTGCATCTTAGGGTAAAAGTAAAATGAGACAGGATTGGCCGGATTCCCCACCCGCCCCAGAGAGGGCAAATACAACCACCATACTTTGGGCCAATGGAGACAGAAGTCAAAATGAGCAGCACTACCCCCGCAGCTGTCATCAACCCCTCTATGTCATGGGTCTGGCTGAGGAGCTTGTTACATGGGGCTGGACTACCTGACTCGATGGGGCCCACTGCCGCTGCAACTGATCAGGAGGGTCCTGGAGAAGCACAGGTGCTTTTCCCGCCCACCAAACAGATGATCTAGGGAGTGCCGCCAGTGGAACGGGCTAGTCAGACCCGGGGTACTGGCCCAGAGTGGAGCTGCTGTCCGTCTGTTCATCAAACCCATACTGTAGCTCCATTCCCAGCTAGTCATTGCCTTGGTAACACTATAGAGTTGCTGCTGCCAGCCTACAGCGCCAGGCATTCGCCAACCACTCTATGCTGTGGGGGGTGAGGGCAGACCATGGCTCATGGCCAGGGGAACCTGCTGGGTCTGTCTAAAGTGAACCCAGGCAGGGCTAGAAGTGGAAGGACGGAGAGTCGCACCTTTAGAAACCATCTAAAAGCACCCTATGATATAAGGAAGTCTTGAAAAACAAATTCATGTTAAACAAAATGTTAAAGCCAATGTTTTAAGTTTGACATCTTAAGAGACAAAAACGAATTTAGAGATACAGCATAGAAAAAATTCTTCAGAAGCTCTAACGGGAAAGGAGTAAAAGATTTGATATTATTGCTGTTTTCAAAATAAAATGCAGTAAGGCAAGTCAACTTTTCACACCTGATTTCTGTCGCTTTGATTATAAAAAACTGAGGACTACAATGATTGTAAGGTAGTTGATTCACCGGCTGACTAGAAAGAGCTATTTAAGGGTTTAAAGTTATTGTTTATGTTTTATATGGTTTTAGCAGGGACTGCATTTTTCACATTGGCGGCATTTGGGAATATGCAGTGAACACGGGTCCCTGAGTATTACTATGTTCCTCTGCATTTAGCATCTCTGCCTGTGTTCTAGTGTTAGGCCACAATTCGGAAACCACTTACTTGCAAGTAGTTCCACTGCGATCAGTGGAACTACTCACAAGTAAGTGATTTCAAGATTGCAGATCTAGACATTTTAATCCTATTAAAGTCTCAGATGTGTAAGGGGACAAGTCCCAACATGCTACTTAGGCTGCTTGCCCATGTTACCCAATCTCACGTTAGTTTCTATCCAATCTGAGATTGGGTAGCATGAGTAACCTTCCTTCCCCATGTAGGATCAAAATATTTGTGCATTTCATCATGGACAACAGAATGTATTTTGCGTGGAGCAACTTCTCCAGCTGGCTCTCCATAGCTTCCCTCCTGATGGGGTCTTCCAGGGAAGCAGTGGCTGGATGCTGTCATGCCCTGGAAGGCCCCACATTGGGAGGGTCTGGAAATGGCCAGAGAAAGCTATGGAGAGTCGACTTGAAAAGTGGCTGCTGCCGCCAGGTGAGTTACTGGGCTGGAGGAGGGTGGGGTGTGAGGCATTTCCTCGAAATGCCCCCTCACCTGGGCTGGGGGAGGGGAGAGGCATTTCCTGCCCCCTCCAGCCCAGCCTGATAGAGGAACAGGGGAACATGGGCATGGATCCGTTATGCCCCAGGGAAAGGTAACGTGGGTATGCAGCCCACCAAGAAACCCACGTCTTTAATATTTTTACGTGACACTGAATCTCACTTGAAGATCAGCATGTGGGCAAGTGGCCTCTGTCTACACACTTAATTTCTTTGTTAAGTGCAGTTTATTCATATGTCTTGAGTAACCATGACTATTGCAACAGTCTCAACAAAACACTCTTAACCCAGCCCTTTACCTCTTGGCAAGCCTATTGCAGCCAGGGAATTCCTACACAAAACAGGGCTTGTGGTTGAACCACAAGTTGTTTGGCTCTTCCAGCTTGGGTTGCTCTTTCTCCTGAGGCTCATGGCTCAGGCTTCTATTGCTGGTGCTATTCCTCAACTACTAACAACTTCCTGCTCTGCCCAACTGGCAGCACTCAGCCCACTTTAACTGGCTCACTAACCATGTAGCTAAACTAATCCTTGATATGCCACTGTGCTCTGCCCTCCAAGAGAGTTGCCCTTTGCAATGATTGACATCATCCAACATTTGTGCCCTAGTCGTGCATAGACATACGGTCACCTCTTACAACCCCCATAGGTTATTCAGCTCATAAATAACTCCATAATTTGGCTTGTTTCATGTGTACTTGAAGGATTGAACACTAGGCATGGTCAGAAAGGATATAGGCCCATTAGTCCAATCCAGAATAGCAGTTCTTATGTTATTAAGAATGAAAATCAAATATTTCAAATTAGGGTTGATACTTTTTTCTGTCCCATAAAAAACTTCTTACCTAGATACAATCCTTTATTACAAATGCTGCACCTGCAGCCATCTTGTTTAGAACTCTCTCATATTCAGTCATTTTTACTTTAAGACAATCGGGTAACTGATTTCATTGTGTTTAATTATTTGAAAAATGTGTGGTTTTTGTTTTTGTTTTTAAAAAATCCTAATTCCCTTTTCTCTTCAGGATATGCAATTTCCTTTCTGAAAGCCAAAGTTCTTGGGTCACTTGCATAGAGTGGAATCTGGCAAGCCTCCCCAAATCCAGTCATTTTACAGCCAACTTAAAAGTCAACAAATGGATTTATTTGCAATTAAATATTTTCAAATTTTTTTTAGTTACTCAAATCTCTTTCCAGGGAAAATGATCTTCGTAGGCTGGAATGTAGCTACTTGTGACTTCTATCACTTGCTTTGCAACACTTTAAAACAATTCCAAGGACCATTCCTGAAAAATCCATGTTTCTGGGTTTGTTTTTTGACCTCAACAGAAAGCAAAACTCATTATAATACACATTTCAGTGCTGTGCTAGATGGTAAAATGCAAGGAAATGTAAATGATAATACGGAAAAAAACGCAGTCAATACCATTTACATGAACTCCATAGGTGGAACATTTTATTAACCAGATTATTATATGCAAATATTTTTACAGCAATCATTTAAATTTTCAAATATATTTGAGAAACTGTTATCAAAGCTTCTGCTATGCAGCTGCAATAAATTAAGCAGAGATGTAAAGCTCAACCAGTGGATCGTGTTTTCCTTCATTGAGCATTTACTTGGCTGTGCATAGCATGCTGGAGAATTGATTACAGCTATAAATACTGTCACTGCTAAAGCCCATCTCTGCAGTTTGGGGGAACCAAAGATAAGATGCTGTTTTATATAGCCGCATATTTAAACAATGTACAATTTAACATGTAGCATGTTAGGAATTAAGTATTCATGGCCTTCCATTCAGCAGCCAAGTTACAGAAAGGTACTTTTAATTTTGAAGTCAGCTCTAGCTCTTTCATAAAAGGACCCTGCTATTGTTAAATATGCAGCCAGTTATATTATGGGTGACAGTAATGTACAGATGCCATATTAGCAGAAGAGACTGCAATTCTGTCTTCACCCCAAGAAGGAGTTGATAGGAAGGTGACCATTGATGACACTTCTGATGGATAATCAATGACTCCTATCACTTTACAACATGGAGAAAGGCCTAGCTCAGCATAGGACAGAATTGTACAACAATCAGACCTGTGCCAGCTAAAGACCAGTATGACCATGGATGCAGCAACAGTGGGGTACAGAGAGGCACATATCCAGTTAAGTATGGGGAACTTAGAATTTGCAGAGGCCAGGACAAAGATAAAATGTGGGACCCCTGGTGGTCCCGCACCCTCCCCCCGCTTTTCTCAGGGAGCAGCCTCTGCAAGGCTTTAAAGGTTGTTGTGTTTATGGCCCCGTTGGGAGGCCGTGGAAGCCTCGTCCTCCTCACTTCCAAACATGGCGGAGATTACTTAAAGCAGAACTGGGAAACCCATGGCCTATGGCTGGTTTTTATTAGGTCTCTTTTATTAGCTCCCTCCAATTCCTGGATCTGGCCCACACATCTAGCCCCTACCCTTCAACACTAAAGGAATAGTCAAAGTAGCTAGTAACTGGATCTATTTTCCAGATCCATGAACTGAACATTCCTCTATCTTAATCTTCCCCTGTCCTATGTGCCCACCCATTTAGAGATTCTGTTCCAATGTGCCTTCCCCTTGTCTCTTTACTGCAGTCATGTTTTTCTGAGGTCTGTGCCTTGTACCCATTCCCTACATTTTTCCTCATTGTTGTCTCAGATAATGCCTGTCTTTTGTCAGTGAAATAAGCTCAGACTCTGTAGATTAAGCATGAATGTGAAAAAATGGAATTTTGGATAATGTAGATCAACATCTCTATGCATCTTCCATTTTAAAACTGTCAGCAACAAGTAAAAGCTCCCTATCACGTTTTAGATCTAATAATGCAAAAAGCTAGAGACCAGTTATTGTCTTTCAATGATTTTCTGGGGAAGTTTTCTTAGTGTACAAGTTAAAAAAACAAAACAAAACAAAAAAACATTAGCAAGAGCCAGTTCTACAGATTCATTCATTCTGGAAGAGAAAGTCAAGTTGTGTTCTGTTTGGCTCATGCATTATTGCCAAAAGTAAAGATTCTGCAATTGAAATTTACTTCTGAATTATGTTGATAGCAAAAGAGCAAGACAAGGCATGAACTTATATTCCCCTGTCTCTGCAGTGCTAGCAGAGGAAAGGAGTAATGAAAACTTACATTAGTAAGTAAGTAGACTTGGAATACACATAGAGAATGGTTGTACTTTGTAAGAAGCTTCCTTGTTGCTATATGTGACCTAGCTTTTAATGCTTGATGACGTTTTCTTATCAACTAAGAAACATTGATAAGGATTCTTCTTATATGAATTTCAAAGCTGTGAATTTGAGATTTCACTCATTAATGTATCAGTCTTTTAGATTTAACTGGTTTAATTTGCTCAGCATCTCCTTACCTTCTATTGCTGAGAGTAGAACACGAGAATGGTCATATGCAATTACATTTGCATATCTATTCTTTGGTTTATTTACTTCCAGGTTAGAGTGCTCCCAAGTGAATTGTTGACCTGGGTCAATTGACTACAAAAAGAAAGGAAAAAGAAAAAAAAAACATGATTAACTAAAAAGCACATGGTACTATGGATTGCACTATTAGTAAACAATATCACCTCATAGTTTACTCTGAAAATCTTTATGCTTCATAAAAACTGTAAAACTAAAGACTTCTCCTAGAGTATTACACGACACAAAGCATTCAGCCGTGGGCCTAATGCCACTGCAGTCTGTCATACTGACACGCATTGACAGTTACATTTAGTCATCTGCCTTGCACAGATTTTCAATTGTTCTTAGAGAAAAGAAAAAAAAATCAATATAGGAGAAACTCTATTTCCACATGGAAGGAGGGACAGAGATTCAGAAATAATATAAATATATAGTTCTGGGAGGAGAGTACTGATCCAGTTGTGCTCAGCCAGGGTTTCTAAGATTTCACCCAGGATTTGGCTTGTGAACCAAAGATGCCTTTCAATTCATTAGCTTTGAACACCACATAAAAATGTAGGAATTCTGATCGTTCTTAATCATTAGGTTTGCTAGCATTTTTGCATATGTAGTAGATCATGTTTAGAAATACCTGGAATATAAAAATTATTTGTACTAAAGTATAGGGATGGGCGAACAGAATGGAGTTCAGAAATTCGGTTCAGTTCGGTGCGGTTTGAAATTCGAGTTCGGAAATTCGGTTCGGTTTGAAATTCGAGTTCGGTTTGGACGTTCGGTTCAGTCGACTGAACAGACCAAGTTCGGTCAAATTCTGAACTTCCGAACCTAGTTCGGCCATTCAAAAGCAGGTTTTTTGGTGTGTGTTGCCACTAGGGATGGGCGAACAGAACGGAGTTCGGAAATTCGGTTCGGTTCGGTTTGAAATTCGAGTTCGGTTCGGAAGTTTGGTTCGGTCGACCGAACAGACCAAGTTCGGTCTGAACTTCCGAACCGCGTTCGCCCATCCCTACTAAAGTAGTATCCAAAGGCCTCATTACACTGAGTACTGTACCATACTGTATCATAAACAGGGGTCTGAGTTCACTGCACCAAAAAATCTTAAATTCTGCAACCAGTGAAGCCAAATTCTGCAAATTCACTGTGAGCATTAATATTTGCATAATTAACTTGATTTGCATAACTATGCATGCTGGGAAGCAAATTTGCAATAGGTTTGACACAGAATCACAACTTTGCTAATCAAACACAACTCAAATCCTCTGGAATTTCAGCACCCCCAAATTCCCACCTCATATTAAAACCCCAGACCAGCCTCACCCAAACATAGGGCCATCAGACCCCACCCACCCACAATTCATCTCCCAGGGGCCTATTTACCCTCGGGTCATGATCACACCTCCCGGACAGACGGCAGCTGCAGCAGCAGTTTTAGTTTCGGGTCAGGCGACAAGTTTATGCCTGAGCTAGGATTTAAAGATCCTGAAGACAGCCCCCACTGCAGTGTCACTGAAATTTCAGCATGGCACTCCGAGGATTGGCTAATTCTGCGAGGATTGGCTGATTCTGCAAAAATCTCTGCAAATTGCAGCAATGCAGTCAACTCGCGTCCCTGACCATAAGTAAGATACATTTATTCTAGAAATAGCTAATTTTACAGTAAGGAATAATGTGTAGGGCTGATTTTCACTATTAGGCTACAATAACGGGAACAGATTTAGAAAGACAGAGTGAGCACTAGAGTGACTGAGAAATATTAAAAATATTGTAAGTTCCTATGGCTGGATAACCCTTGGTCCTGTGGCTACCTTCTAAAGGTATGATGCGATAAAACACTCAAGTATATGCATAATTTTAATTTAGTGACTCGTACTTGATTACTTGATATTAAGCACATGCCTAAGTACTTCACTGGATTAAGTACTTCACTGGCTTAAGCCCACAGTGCATGCTCTGTGAAATAAAATTTAAGATCTTTCTCTGTGTAGTTAGTATAAGAAATAAGTGTCCTACATAGGGCTGAGTCCTCTACCATTCAAGTCAATGAATGCCATTGGATTTAATAGTAGATGACATACCCATAGTTTTTTGTTTTTTTAATCAAAATATTTATTTATTTATTTAAATGATTTATACCCCGCCCCTCCTGCCAGGCAGCCCGGGGCGGCTAACAAAATCAAAATCAATAAAATACAATAAAACTTATAAAAACATCAAATACAATAGTAAAAATAGTAAAAATTAGGAGAAAAACCCCAACCGCCCGCCCAACCCACCACCCTCACCCTTCTCCCTCACCAAACGCCTGACGGAACAGCCAGGTCTTACAATTCCTATGGAAAACTGGGAGGTCTGGGGCCAGACGGGTCCCAACCAGGAGGGAATTCGAAAGGTGCGGTGTGGTCACTGAGAACGCCCTGTCCTGCATGGCCCCCCGGGAAACCCAAGGGACCCAGATGACCGCAGGGGCCGGTCCAGAGGCCTGGGATTAAGGCAGTCCCGCAAGCAGGCAGAGCCCAAATTGTGTAAGGCTTTATAGGTCAAAACCAACACTCTGAATCGGGCCTGGAAGAGTATTGGCAGCCAGTGCAGAGATTGGAGCACTGGTGTAACGTGCTCCCAGCGACCCAGCTCCACCAGGAGTCAGGCCGCCACATTCTGATGTTGGTGGGCGAGGGCCTGGGGGGCCTGGGAGTGGTTGAATCTCCTCTGGGGGGGGGTCGCCCTCCCCTGATCCTGCAGGTACGGAGTCTGGGTGTGCTCCTCGATTCACGGTTCAGTCTGGAATCTCAGGTTGTGGCCGTGGCGGGGAGTGCGTTTCGGCAGTTACATCTTGTCCGGCGGCTTCGGCCGTATCTCTCAGACTCTGACCTTGGCACTGTCATCCATGCCTTCATCACCTCGAGGCTGGATTACTGCAACGCGCGCTACGTGGGACTGCCCAAGAAGCTGGTCCGGAGGTTGCAGCTGGTGAAGAATGCCGCGGCCCGTCTCCTTACTGGGGCGGACCGCAAGGAGCATATGACACCTGTGCTCTGGGCTCTGCACTGGCTGCCTATAAAGCACTGGGCTAGGTTCAAGGTGCTAGTTTTGACCTTTAAAGCCCTTCACGGCCTGGACCCTGCCTATCTGCGGGATCGCCTCACTCCCCATGTGCCCGTGTGACCCCTGAGGTCGTCCGTGAGGGTCTTTTTGGAGGTTCCCCGGGCGAGACAGGTGCCCACTGATGTGAGATCTTTTTCAGTGGCTGCCCCTGTGCTGTGGAACTCACTCCCAGAGGAGGCTCGGTTGGCCCCCCACCCTCCTGTCGTTTCAACGTTTGTGTAAGACCTGGCTGTTCCGCCAGGCTTTTGGCGAGGGGGCAGGGTAGGTGGGGTTTGGGAGGGAGCGTGTGTTTTTATTACTTGTTTTAAAATTTGTAGATTTATTTTTAAGTGTTTTTATTGCTGAATTGTTGTTTTTTTGTTTTTGTGCATGTTGTTCGCTGCCCCAAGCTGCCTTTGGGCAGGAGGGGCGGGATATAAGTTTTGAATAAATAAATTTTTTACAAATTCTGCACTAGCTGCACCTTCCAAGCCATCACCATAGGTAGCCCAATGTAGCGCGCATTACAGTAGTCTAACCGAGAGGTGATTAAAGCATGGATGATCGTAGCCAGATCTGGAACTGAAACCAGTGGCCGAAGCCATCGCACCAGATGTAACTGGCAGACGGCACTCCTCGCCACAGCCTCCACCTGGAGATCCAGGTGGAGCTGCGCATTGAGGAGCACCCCCAGGTTCTGCACCTGGGAAGTCAATGGAGGACAAACCCCCTCAACCGAGGAGGCCGTCACCTCCATCGACTTACCCACTAACATCACCTCCGTCTCATCAGGATTCAATCACAGTTGATTAGTCCTCATCTAGTCCCCCACAGCTGCCAAACACTGGGTAAGCACCGAGACAGCTGGGCCTGGGTCAGTTGAAAATGAGAGGTACAGTTGGGTGTCATTCGCATACTGATGACACCTCACCCCATGGCCCCTGATCACCTCGCCGAGAAGCTGCATGTACACATTGAACAGGAGAGGGGACAAGACAGAACCCTGCGGGACCCCACGCAAGAGGTCCGCTGAGTTCTCCCGGTCAGGAATGAGCAGAACCACTGAAGAACAAGCCCGCCCACCCTTGCACTGTCCCTCAGGCGCGTCACCAACATCTCATGGTCAACGCTATCAAATGCAGCTGACAGATCTAATAGGACCAAAAGGGTCAATCGACCATTATCCTTTTCCCGGAGCAGATCATTCACCAAAGCCACTAATGCTGTCTCAGTGCCATGCCCCGGATGAAAGCCAGACTGCGAGGGATCCAGATAACCGATGCGGTCAAGATGCCCTTGGAGCTGCTGAGCCACTACCAGTTCAATAACGTTCCCTAAAAATGGGAAGTTAGAGACAGGCTGATAGCTGGCGGGGGAGTCAACGTCAAGTGATGGTTTCTTGAGCAGAGGCCGTACCACCGCTTTCTCGAGGAAGCTTGGCACTCTGTCCTCACGTAGGGAGACGTTGACCACCGCAGCTAGCAACGGCCCCATTGTCTCCTGGCAGCTCTAAATCAGCCAGGATGGGCATGGATCTAGTTCACAAGAGGTGACGCGAACAGCCGCGAGGACCTCCACCGTGTCAGCGGGTGTCACCGACTGAAACTGATCCCACAAAATCAGACAAATCGGGGTTTCTACCTCCTCCACCATATTAATTGTGGCATTGCGGTCTTGGTGAATACGAGTGATTTTCTCCGCAAAGTAATTTGCAAAAAGGTCACAGCGGGCAGATGATGGCTCAACTCCAGGGTTGAGGGAGGCCGGACTGACCAGCCCCGTACAAGTAACCATGCTAGGAAAGGCTTAAATTCTCCTTGTTCTCTGAAATTCAGGCTGCATTAATATAAAACCTGGATATAGAGAAAAAGCAGCTTTGCTCAGTAGGTCAAGTGTTAGAAGAGGTCTGCCTTGCATGGGCTATACACAGGTTTGCTGAATAATGCTAGAATGCTAAAATTATGCATGAGTAAGAACATGTACATCAACATCATAATTAAAGTAACTGTCACTTAATCTCCTTCAGGATATATAGTAGCAGTGGGACACAGGGTCTATTTTCAGTTTGGGGGTTTTTTAAATTGTTTTTTGGTTTCGGAGCCATGATTTTCAGTACTTTCAGTTTCAGTTTTCGATTCCATATCTTTTCCATTAAAGTCAATGGGAAATCTTCCCATTGACTTCAATGGGAAGGGGAACCAGACCAAAAGGGAATCAAACACGGGTCTGGGACATAAAATAAAAAACCTGTCCCTCACTATCCACATTCCCTGGGACAGGGTGTCCGGTTCAATCTCCCCCACCCTGATACCTCAGGGCCCACTACTGGCCTCGGAGGGTGCGGGTGGGGATCTGCATCCCTAACACCCCTACCCCCAAGGGTCGGTCTTTACCCGCACTGTTTCAGGGCCCTGCCAGTTGGCATGTACTTACTACTTACTGGTCAATGCCTCCTCCGCTCCTGGGTGGATGTGCCTCTGCTGCAGGGAGGCCGCACCACAGCTGCTGTGGGTGTGGAAGACCTGCTAGCTGGGGCCATTTTTTGCATGTGCTGTCCTTTTTCAAAATGGCGCCGGCAGCTTGCACAGAATGGCTGCCCTTCCCAAAATGGTGTGGATGCTGCCAGCGCCATTTTGGAAAAGGGCTGCACATGTGCAATATGGCCCCTGGTGGCCATTTTGCGTATGTGAGCTGCTGGAGCAGGGAGCTCCAGCAGCGCGCCCTAGGAAGGAGACCTGTGCTGGGCCAGTAGTTCTTCCGCAGCTGCGGCAGCTGCAGTACGGTTGCCTGACAGTAGAGGAGACCCGGCCTCCCAGCAGTGAAGCTGACTATGCTGCCTGGCAGCGGAGGATGCCCAGCTGGACGCGGCTGCTGGCATGGCTCCTCATTCCTCCTCACCCCCATCCTCCAAGGCCCAGTCTAATAAGTACATGCCGGCCAGCAGGGCACTGGGGGATGGGGTTAAAGATGGGCCCTGGGGTGTTAGGTACTCGGATCCCCACCCACACCTTCTGAGGCTGGTAGTGGTCCCAGGGAATGGGGCGGGGGAGGTTGGACCCCAGTTTCCCTTCTATTGAAGTCAATGGGAACATTTCCCATTGACTTCAATGGGAAAGATACAGAACTGAAAATCGGGAACCGTAATGGCCCAATTTTCGAATGATTTGGTTTTTACCCAAATTACCCATCTTCAGACTGTTAATGGTTAAAACCAAAACCGAAATTTCCACCCCCAAAATGTAGTAAGAAATTGATTGCATTATGAAAGAGCAAACAAACACTGGACAGTGTTACTGAAAGTTGGGTATTAAACTACAGCAGCAGCATGCTAAGACAGCACTGCATTAAATTTTAATACCAATTTAATACTAATTAATTCTGGGCTAAGTAATTAAGTATTATGATCCTGAAATTACAGATGTCACTTTGGAAGGGTCCAAAGTGGTGAAGATTCCTGGTTACAGGAGTTTACATTTGGTAAGGCTTTTGGTGAGGGAGATGGGTGGGGGGGATGTTTTGTTTTTTTGGGGTGGTTGGTGGGGATTTAGTCTGGCCCCGTGTATTTTAATGAATTTTTATTGTTTCTATTTTATATTGTTTTATTATTCTGTATTTTTACTTGTTGCATGCCTTCCGAGCAGCCGTGTGGCAGGAGGGGGCGGGTTAGAAGTATTGAAATAAACAAATAAATAAATAAGTTTTGGTACTATAAGATATCCTAAGGAGTTACTGATCCTACAGATGTTCAGTACATTCTAGAGAAGTTATTACTACCCTGTAACCCTTATTAAATTGTTTCCCTTAGACTATGGTTCAACTAGATATGTGTCAAACTGTCCAAATTAAATTAGAGTAATTAGAGGGAATCTACCAGTTCAATGATACTATCAATCCTTTCCCATCTAGTGTTCTTTTCATCTGGCTACTTTATTTATTATAAGGCTTGCCATCTAGAGTGAAATTGGAGGGGGGAGGGGGGAGAACATAATTGACTTCGCTCCTCTTCAGAAGTTGTGTTATGATGCATCACACTGTACTATGTCATTTTGGATCACAATGCAATGAAATAAAAGCCAGGGTTAAAAGATGAGGACATCTCTGGGTTTGATATATCTCAAACTTACAGATCAAGTAGCAATTAAATAGAAGTACAGTCTCTTGTTCTGTCTTAGTTGCCTTTGATTCTGTACTTGCCCGTCTGTGTCTATAACTTAGTCTGATTAAATTCTTAACTCTAAGAAGCCTGCATGGCTGCATGCTTAGCTTAGAATTTGCAGAGTGAAAGAAGGGGGAAAAATAACTGGGATTTAAGTGAAATAATTAACTTCCACAGGTTTGAATTCTCATAGGCACTTAAAAATGCCATGCTTATTCAAACCTGCAGAAATTAATTAAATATCCAATTTGAATTAATACAAGGTCGGAAAATTGCAGTGCCATCAACTAGACAATAATAAATAATTAAATTAACAATAATTAATTTATTATTATTGGGTGGCACTGGCTGGCACCCCTCCCTCAAAGGCCAGTTAAAGTCAGTCTGCCAACTGAGTGAGTCTGACTCTGGCCCCTGCTAGGTTTTTTTTGCAGGGGTGAAGGGGGAGGAACAAGGAAGGGGCTGGATTGGCTGGGGCTTGGGGCCATGATCTGGGAGGAGAGGGGTTACGAGGAAAGGATCTCAGGGGTATTTATTAATTTATTTTCACAATTTGTACCCCGCCCCTCCTGCAAAGCAGCTCAGGGCGGCTAACAGTTTATAAAAATATAAAAGATAATATAAATGCAATAAATAAAAATAAATACATAACAATAAAACAGTCAAACCTCCAGTTCCAATAGGGACATCAGGGGAAGTAAAAATGCACACAACCCCTCATCCATCTCCCTCACCAAAAGCCTGGCGGAACAGCCAGGCCTTGCAGTATCGATGAAAGGAAGAGAGGTCTAGAGCCATCCAACCCTCCGCTGGCAGGGAGTTCTACAGCCTAGGTGTGGCCACTGAGAACACCCTCTCCATAGTTGCCTCCTGGGATACTCGGGGGACTTCGAGAAGGGTGTCCTCGGCCGACCGTAGGGCTCAATCCAGAGCCCAGGGAGCAAAGTGATCCTGCAGATAGGTGGGGCCTAGGCCATATAGGGCTTTATATTAAGCACCAACATCTTGTATCAGGCCCAGAAGACTATAGGCAGCCAGTGCAGAGAACAGAGCACTGGTGTAATGTGCTCCCAGCAGCCCGTCCCCGTAAGGAGACGGGGCCACCGCATTGTGAACCAGCTGCAGTCTCCGAAGCATAACCGTGGGTAGCCCCACGTAGAGTTCATGGGGTATGAGGAAAAGGGCTGGGGGGCATGATCGGGAAAAGGCGTGCTGAGGGAAAGATCTGGGGGGCATGATTAGGGAGGAAGGGGTATGAGGGAAGGGACTGGGGGGGCTTTTGAAGAGGATTGGGACCATCTGGGCGAAGGTTTGGAAGGGGCTGGGGGATGCTGTAGCCATGAGGGAGGTTGTTTGATCCGCTGGACGATCTACATTTAAACTTCTGCGTTGGGGATTTAATAGGGATATACTCAAGAAAAGGAGGGTCCGGATCATGGATCTGTCTATCCTTGTATGCATGCCCTCTCTTCCCACTTCCCTTAAGCTCAGGTTTTCAGTGTTTTGGTGTACAAGATCCAGGCAGGCCCTAATCCAGAAACTGGATAGGATCCCACGTAAAATCTGGCTGAGGGCTGTGTTTGGCCCATGGGCATGAGGTTTCTCAGCCCCGCTTTCAGTGGGAGTGCTGTGGCCCTGTGGGTGTTGGTTGATCTGATGTTTGATCAGCTGGATCTCTGTTTGAATTGGACTTCTGTGTTGGGGGTGTAGGAGACATGCATGCTCAAGAGGAAGAAGAGTCCAAACCATGGATCTGTCTGTCTTTGTGTACATGCCCTCTCTGCTTGCTTCCCCTAAATAACTTCAATTAAAAAATAACTTATATGACAATTCTCTGCAATTGTCAAAGGGAAAGTTGGTGGGGCTGAGGGAGCCCCCACATTTTGTCTTTGCCCTGGGCCCCATAATTTCTAAGGCTGGCCCTGGAAGTGAGAGGGGTAACGGAAAATATTTTGGGGGAGCGCTTACTGCCCCTTGGAGTCATTCCTATTTTCTCCCCCTCAGGCTCACTGCTCTTCTGCAAAGGATTGTCAGTCCTGGAGCTTAAACTCAGCATCTTGCCATGGCTGTGCACATCCAATAAAGCTTTCAGGTACTGCAGATGCACTCAAGCCAGTTGAAAGCTTTTTCAGCCTCAAGATATACTATTACCACTGGATGGTACATCTGACAAATACCCAAACACTGGAAGTGAACAACTGCCAGGTCTTGACAGTTGAATGTCTTTAGAAATAACGCTGTTCAGTGTTCTGTAACACAGTGTCCTCCCGTTACAGTGTTTAGACATACCCCCTGTTAGGGGGTGAACACTGTGTTGACAGTATGTCTAAACACTGTAACGGGAGGACACTGTGTTACAGAACACTGAACAGCGTTATGTCAAAAGACACCCAGGATGGTTAAACTATCGTGGTGAAAACACACCATTGATGACCTCCAATCAAAGCACAGGAGGCTTGGGTTTTAACTTTATTCCTCCCTTGTGTGTTGGCTTAGTTGCTAATGAAAGTTGCTAATTTCCCACCATACAATTTACAAGTCCTCCACTGAGGGTTGCTTCTCCATCCACCAAGATACAGACACTGTCTTTCCAAGCCAGCATAACCCCTGTTCCCAAGTCAGAATTTGTCCTTCCTGAAGGTACTCTCTTAGACAACCCTTTCTTCCTGGATCAGGATGAAGGCAGAAGGTGTTGCATTATTTTCTAAGAAGCCTGTTGCAGCCTAGCCATTTCTTTTTCCTGTTGTTAGGGAACTCCTGCTCAGGATTCTTCAGGCTTAACTTGAAAGAGAGCACAGCACCTACCGCCAAGCCCTCAGCTTAAACAGGGTCTAGTAATACCCTCCTTCTCCCAGCAGGGCCAAGCGTTAAACAAGGTAAGTAGGGGCCATAGCCCAGGCCCTGTGTTCAGAGGGAGTCCTGCAGGCAAGCCAGTGCTCCTGAGGCCCTGCAACATGAGGGGACCTCTCTCTGCTCAGGACTTTCAGTCCCTGGGGTAGCTGATCCTTCATGCCCATCCTCTTCTTGCCTCACCTTTTAGGGTGGGAAAGCAGGGCCCTGCAGGAAGAGGCTTAAGGAATGGGGCTATCAAGGGTGAGGTCAGGGAAGCCCGCATTTTTATATTTGCCCAGGGTGACGCAAACTCCCAATCCAGTCTTGAGATATCTGTTCTCAAATGGCTACAAGAACACTCCTTTCCCCAACCACCATTGCCTGGCTACCCTCAATCCTTTTGGCACTAGGCACAGCTCACCCTGTCACAGACTTTAACACTTACATCATGAGTCTTTATATTTGGAAGTAAAATGTCAGGCTCTGTAGCTGGCACAGTAAATAGACATGCATCCTTTGTGCTGAGAGGGGCTCAGGTAGCACATACAGAACTGCAGGTAACTTGTCGACGCACCTCCCAGAAATGAGACAGGACACCATCAATGGATTTAACATGGCCGCACCCTTTATTGATCCAGATTTTTCAAATTGAATAGGTGAGGGGGTGACATCGCCTATTGCGATTCAGGGTCCAGTATCAACCATAAAACGCTGAAACCTTAAAATTCAGGGGAGGTCTCAATATACCCTCGATAACCTCCCCACAAACAAAACGTCTCCCCATCATCCAGCGCTTGCGCGCGGCCAACGGGGACGTAGTCCTTTGGACTTGAGTAAGGACTAGGGTGCCTAATGGTGGGGGGTGCATACAATGCCCTACAACTGCTACCAGTCACCCCCTTCCCAGAAAAAACGACACCACGTATGCCATACCCTGCAATCACGTTCAGCGTGTCCTCCCCATCTCTTAAGGAGATGACTCCTAATTCCTTGACCCTAACAAAACGATACTGAACCCCCGCAAAGGGTGCAACAATTTATAACACAAAACATTAACATTTGAGCAAACACCTCACCAGTCTAGTGGCCAGCCAAATTACCCATACTGTAAGGAAGGCGAAAACGAACAAGGAGGCCATCTGACCAACTTTCTTGTCAAAAATTCCTTCCTGGCCCATCACAATGCAACCAGTCGAAACCACAGTAGGGAGGGTGGGTGGGTGCTGCTCCGCTTCCCCGTTAGTCCTGGACTGAGCGGGGAGCACAAACAATGCTGCTGGCCACTCACGTTCCTTTTGTGCAGTCGGGAGGGTTGCCAGGACAACCCTCGCCGACTGCCCCGGCCACTCTCTTTCAAGTGCTGCAACGTGCAGCGCTTGCATCCAGCTGCCCCGCTCATCTCCTAAGCGGGGGCGCGACAACCACCCCACCTCCGCTTATGTGGCGGGGGGCATATATTCTTTCTTTTGGAAGCATTCTTTTTTTGAAAATGGGATGCATAAAAATCTTCTAGTTCACTACATTTTAGAAACATTAAGATTCGTAGCTTTCTGGATGAAAAACACAGTTCAATATAAAGGTAAAGCTTGACCAAACAATTTGACCAAACAATTTTTTACACATAAAGTCAATATCATACTAACCATCATCAGTTCAGTATAAAAGGAGACAGCATAGAAGTACGTCTCAAGGTGTAGCTTCTGCATTCATGTTGACAGCTACGGAACAGGGTTTGTCCATTTCAATCGTGACTGGCCAGTCAGAATACAATAGCTCAATCTATTTAGTCTTTTGCATGGCATATATGCAAATAAGTCCTTGCTATTCAGCACTTCGCTGGGTCTGAATGAGGTAATGATGTACTGAATTGGTTCTAGTCATCTAACTGAAGGAGACATATTGTCTGATCTTTCCTAGCAGTACCTATGGTGCCCAAGTATCCTAGAAATTACTTTATAATCTAAGATGTCACTTATACTTTTCTATTCATACTTGACAAGTAAACTAGAAACCAGCAGAATAAACTGACTGTTTATGTTGCTGTTTGAGAGACTGAATTATAAGATATTTTTCTTCCAAGTGGAATTCTATCTTTCATTCTAAATGGCAACTCTTTCAAAAATCCTAACATGCATGAAGTTTGCGATGCATGTATGTACATGCAACTTTATTCATGTAAGGACCTGGACCTTGAACCAGATGGTCCCAGGCCTTCTAGGGCACTGTGGTCATACTTCTTAGCCTCTGCCCCAGCCTTGCCCCTTGTCCCATCCAGCTTCCTAATTGGCTGCTTTACTGAAAGCGGCAGGGAACTAGGTGGATCGTCTGCTCCCTCCACCCTTCCTGTTCCTGCCCGGTCTGTGTATTGCTCTAGTCTGCAACTTCCCTGCTCAGATCTACAAATAAGTGCTGGGCCCTGCTTAGACTCTGCCCTTACCTCTCTCTCTCGAGCCTGAACCTTGTCCATGATGAACTAAGCATTTTAGTCAGTAATATTTGGTAATGTGTTTTTTTTTTTTACATTTTATACATTGTGTTATTTGATATTTTATTAAATCAAACAAACCACTTTTCATTTCTACTCCTCTTCCCTCATACTTTAGTCATTTAATGCTACTTACTTAATACACCAATCTGCATTCCCTCAAAAAACAGCAAACAGATGTTTGGCCAGCCATTCATTAGTTGAATATTAGGAGGATGTGTCCTTTACTGTAGCATACTTCCCTTATCTTTTTTCATAATGTGGGCCAGACAGAGTTGGCCTTAAGCAGGGGCAATAGGGGTGGTCACTTGGGGGTGGGGTGGGTGGGTACAGGACCTGCAGGAAGCACTGCCCCTGGAGTCCCATTACGATGGATCCTGGTTGGGGGGCCAGGAGCCCCAACACTACTGCCATTCTTGGGGACCCTGACAACAAGCCTTAGGTTTGTGACAGTGGTGGGTCTCCTGGGGGTCCCTGAAGAGCCACGTTTGGTGGCAGCAGGAGCTCCTGGGCCCTTCAGGGCTTACTGGGGGAGGAAGGGAGCTGGACTGTGCTGGAGTCGGGGTGGGGTGGGGGAGCAGTCTGGAAGAAGCATGGTGGATGGAGAGAGCACGACCTGCCCATCTGCAGCGTACTTGAGCAGATACACAATGCCGACACCCTGCCCCAGCTTGACCTAGCTATGTACCCCCAGGACACCCTGGAGGCTCTCAGGAGTTCCTGCTGCTGTCCAACATGCCTGCCCCTGCCACCCATGATAGAAGTAATTAAAGGAACAGGATTTTATTGGCATGATGTGGTGAATTGCTAAACCTGCAATGGAGTCAGTCTACAGCCCCTCACTTGCTCATCACGCACACACACATACACACACGTGAAGTCTCTGACTTCTCTCTCTCTCTCTCTCTCTCTCTCTCACTCTCTCTCTCTCTCTCTCACACACACACACACACACCGCTCCCTCAAAAGACCTGCCCTATCAGTAGGGTTACCATACCTCCCCTTTAAAATAGGATGCTTATGAAAAATACATGGTGCAGGGNGTGACGCTCTCTCTCTCTCTCTCTCTCTCTCTCTCTCTCTCTCTCACACACACACACACACACCGCTCCCTCAAAAGACCTGCCCTATCAGTAGGGTTACCATACCTCCCCTTTAAAATAGGATGCTTATGAAAAATACATGGTGCAGGGCTGCATTGATTCAAGTGCAGCCACGCACCATGTATTTTTCATAAGCGTCCTCTTTTAAAGGGGAGGTATTGTAACCCTACCTATTGGGTAAGAATGACGGTCCACACAAACAAATTCTTTGTATTCTTAAGCAAACACCAGACTGTCAATTGTTAAAGGGGTGTGGTATAGGCAGTGAGTCACGGCTTTGGGCAGTGAGCCACGGGCACCCCACATTTTATTTTCAATGTAGGCTCTGCAAATTCTAAGGCCGGCCCTGGAGCCAGAGTGTTTGAACTAGTGACTGATATGCAGCCCTGCCTGTGGATATAGTTCACACAATTTCTGTCAAATACAGGTTAATGGAATTTAACTAATCTTTACCCATTTACTCTACAATCCTATTCCCACTCTATCCCAACAAAGAATTGTGCTGGAGAGGGAAAGTTGATCTACTTTTCCTTGGACTGAATAGCCATGCTGGAATAAAGGACAGAGAGGAATTGGCAGAAACATCTCAGAACTGTGAAAGACCAATAACTCATGAATAACAAGGCTGCACTAACAGTTTTAATGAGCGCTCTAATGGTTTAATGGATGGCACTTTAATAGGATTTCTACTAGATTCATTCTGAAAGCTTGTCTTCAATAAAGCTGTCATTAACAGAGAACTGGATTCTTCACAGCATAACTGGGAAGAGCACAGAAGCTTTGTACGCAAGAAATAAAGATATTTGTAATGCTGTTATTACTATCCCATGCTTTGAGTAATCTTTTAGTCATTGTGTTATATAAATGGTTGGCTGCTAGAAATGTGTCTGGTCTTTTATTGTGAAAAGACTTGGGTGGTATTTATTAAAGTAATGTTCCATCCAATAAATAAGTTTGTCACTTGAGGCCAGTATAAGGGAAAGCAGCATTAGAACCCTTTGAAACTACAAAGATAAATCTGTTTATGCTTTGTTTGCAAAGTAGTCTATTTTATACAGGAACAAATCCTGCCCTGTGCCCTTATTATTGAAGGCCCTAGCTGCAGCATAGCATGGTGCAGTTCTTCTGGGTATGTAGTGAGGAAAGGATGTCAGACACTTCAAAAAAAAGTTCACACATCACTTCGTACCATGGAACTATTCTCCATCAATGAACTGCCAAGATTACAGGTGATTTTGTGTTGGAGGTGTGAAGACGGGGAGCGTGTGGACTACTGGATCTATGACTATCCAGACCCCGAAGCAGAGGCATAGTGACCATGAAGTGAGGGGGCTCAGTTGAGCCTGGGCCCTGGACTCAGGGTGTGTGTGTGGCTTTGCAAGAGGCCTTACAACCTCTAGGACATTTTTCAGAGAGGGCTGGGGAGGGAACAGGGCCAACACTCTACCTCCACCCACTGAAAATTCCATAGCAGCACTCAAGCCACTTGCAAAGGGCCCTGCCAAAAAGGGAGTTTTCAGAGTGGGCAGGGATCGAGTGCTGAGCCCGCCCACTCTTAAAAGCTTCCTTCCTGGCTGGGTTGCTGTCACTCGGGAGTGGGGGGTTTCTGGAAGCCCTGCCTCCGGATATAGTTCGCAGACACACTACCACCTTTGCAGAGGAAGTTGGAGGCTGGCCGAGAGCCCCCGTGGAGGGCTACTGCTTAGGAATACTCTGCCTCTTTGTCTTTAGGGGGCCTCCCATCATTGGGACATGAGCCCAGCTCCCCCCCACCCCCCAGCTTTGCTACAGCACTGCCTTGAAGAGTGTGTGAACTTTGGGGGTGGGCTTGACAAGCTGTGGGGGAGTCAGAACAAGGAAGAGGGGAAATTTCCTTGGTCCCTGCAGAATTACCCAGCACACAGCCTGGGAACTGCGGCACACGGAGCCCAACTAGATCATTAAAGAACAAAGGATTAGAGAAAAAACAGAGATTAAAAGAATAAAAGATTGAAAGAATTATGAAAAATAAGAATCTCAGTAGATGTCAAGGCAAATAGACCATGTGAATCTAGAGAGTAGTCAACTACCCATGAAAATGAACAATTTGACCCTCTTTTACCAATGTCAGGCCTTGCTATGAGAATTTTATATCATATCGGATGAATCTATAATAAGATGCTATTTTATTATGCAGGAAACTTGCTAATAGAGTGAGATTTACATAGTGCATTAGCAAAACATGAATACTAAATGCATGAACTCTAATATATCATCATGGCAACTTGCCATTGGAATTAGCTTTGCCTAGGGTCTTGTGCATCAGAATAAAGGCTGTCATACTAGGGACATTTGCTTTCCTTGAAGCCACAAGTTTCCCAGAGAAGTCGGTATCTGGGTTGCACAAGGAGTATAGGATTGAGCTGAAAATGTAGGACTGGAGACTGAACACTTATGCTAACATATCTATTAATTATTATTATTATTATTATTATTAATAATAATAATAATAATAATTTATTAATTATGGGATTACTTAGGAGCCCAAGTCAAGTACAAGGCCACCATTATGCAAGGTACCAGATCAAAATTTTTAAAAAAGTGTGTTGTACACAAAAACTATGATCCAGGTACCACCAAGAAAAAGTACAGTAGATGCTGTCAGTCTCACTTATTATCATCAAGAGATAGGATCCATAGTGGAAAATGCTATCTTTATTCTAGTTATTTTTGAAACATAACAGAAGCAAGAGATTTGTTGCTTTCTAGAAAAATGTGCACTAGAATAATAATACTACCCTACCAAACTGAAAGTAACTTTCAAACTTAGAAAGGAAAGAAAATTAATATGCTTGATATCATAGTCTATATACAGTGGATAAAAACTCTCTTTCTTTCTTTATTCTTCTGTACAATCCAAAATCACATGGGCCCAGATTGCAACTTCAGCACTGAACAAGAGCAAAGAGTATTTTAATTGTACCAACCAAAGACTACTAGATCCTGGGTGTATATCAGAAGTGCCTCAATGATATAGGAGCTTAAGTTGTAAAGATTCAATTGTAAGTTCAATTGCCTCCTGGTGGGACTTAGGCCCCTGAGTGAGTACCTTCTATTTTTGCAAATGGGACTCTCATGCTTTTTAAATTTTACCCATGGGATGTTTTTTCACCAAGCAACTCCCCACCTATTACCCAACATGCATTTTGCTAGAATATAGTCTAAAATGACTGGAAATATCTTTTCTAAATGGTGGTATAACTAATAAAACTTTGAGTTAGTATTCACATGTCTCATAAGCATCCCATAAAATCCCTAAAGAAACCAAAAAGCCAGGATATAGTCCTGATGTTAACATTACCTGAAAGTGTATAACTTTTTAAAAAGAAGCTCATGCCTCACAGAAACCATTAAAAAAATTATCCTTTCAAAAACCATTCTGCTGTTACAGCTTATATACTGTGGATTTCCCTTCTTTTAGTCTCACGAGTTCATCTTCTTATTCCCCACCTGAAATTATAATCCTCTGTCTGTGATATCACAAATTAATTGCTGTAGAAATGATTATATGTTGGAAAACAGAGGATTATACTCCGCTTCAGATGGAAAAGAAATAGCAGCAATAAATGAATGCGGGGGGGAGAATAGCCTGGTTTCATGCAAATATTTTTAGTATACAAAAAATAAGGAAACATAAATACTACATATCATACAGCATAGGATATAATCAGTCTTATTTAAAATTACATGGCATCCTTATGCATTTACAAGATTTTTTCATTATTATTTTTTTTTTAAAGGAAAATAGCAGTCTTTCCTAATCTGGTACTGCTTGATGCACCAAAACCAAACAAAATAAATAAATAAAATACAAAGCACTCAGCGTTTCAAGTGGAATGTCAGTAAACCTGTGTTTGCTGTACAACTATCCCATCGTTACCTCTGACCTTCTCAATATTCTCTCAACCAATATTACATTTAAATCTTTAAATCTGCAAGAAGGAATAAGCTATTTCTTCTCTGTCCACCTACCCAAATCTCACTGATTATTATAATCACTGTGCACATGGCCATATAGAAGTGGAATTCTCTGACAAAATGTTAGATTTCAGTAGAAACACCAACTATGAGGAAGGCTGCTTTTTTAAATCATTTATGCTTTGTTTAATTGTAAATTTGCTGTTATTAAATGTGATGGCATGGGACACAGATAACACAAGTAGAAACAGATAACATGCTGCTGATTAACCTTAGTTGTGTGTTACAGGAATTTCATGTAGTATTTTAAAAAAAGGCACTCTTTTAACTCTGCCTATTATAATGGGTCAGATACTGCTGTAGGTGAAAATGATCACCAGGCAACCTGTATGAATGCCATGGCATATGCGCTATTAATAAAATGGCAGACAACTCTTCACTGTTCACTGAGTACGCTAATTGTTTCTCAACAACTGGAGTGCATCCTAGAGTCTAAGGCTGCAGAATCTCAATAAATGCTTTTGTAATGCAGATGAAAATACAGCAAATTTTAAAAGAGAAATGGAAATAGGAATAGATACTGTTTGGTATAATTTATATTTTCAAGGTGGCTATAGTCAATTGTTTGATTGCTAAGAATTTATGTAGTAGATAATCTGTTGATGATGTGGTTGTAATGATGTGGTTTGATACCTATTTATGTAGGAGTTTTCATTATAAAATGCATTATAAAATGCACAGAGGTTATCTTCTTGACACTTAGAAATAAAAACTCAAGATAAATTTACTTTAGTAAATGTACTTTCATCAGATTCTGATTCACTGGATACTGGTAAACCTTCCGATATTACGGCAGTTTGGCAAAGAGCCAAAACATGACGTCATCTTCTCCAATATTCAATGTTAAGTAAAAGCTGACTGTAATCTACAGCATAAAGTCTGATGAGAAGAATCATTAAAATTATGTACAACCTCTGACAGGCTAGGTTAACAGACTCTCTCTCTCTCTCCCCGCTTTCTGCCCCCTTCTCTCAACCACATACACACACAGTTTATACACCACTGTGGGTTGCTGTCTGCCACAGAATCAGGAACTGGACACAAGACAAACCTCAAATGCATTGTGTGGATCCATTCAGGCTGATACTAGAGGAATCTGTCCTTTTATTATTGTTTTGCAACATTTGTGTAGTGCTGGAGTGGCCCACAAGGCCATTCCTTACAGTCCTCAGACAGCTACCCCATATTTATATTTATTTATTTATATTTATACTAAAATGTCTGTCCCACCCCTCCTGCTTCTGGAAGCTCTGGGCAGCTTACAATAAAAATAATAATCTAAACATAAATAACAATAAGTATAAATATGAATATATATATATAAGAGCAGTAAAAAAGGACTCAGATCTAAAACAATAACCCCAACCGTTACCCCACAACCCATTACGCATCTCATCCGCCAAAAGCCTGGCAAAATAACCAGGTTTTACATTGGCGCCTGAAGGAGGGACAATCCGGGGACAATAGGATCTCTACTAGGAGGGAGTTCCACAGCTGTGGTGCTATGACCGAGAACACCCTTTCCAATGTTGCTGCCCTCCTCCCTCGTATATGGGGAACTTCAAGAATGTCGCCCCCGGACGACTGCAGGGGCTGATTCAGAACCCGGCGGGTGAGGCGGTCCCACAGATAGGTGGGGTCCAGATAATTTAGGGCTTTATAGGTCAAAATCAACACCTTGAATCTGGCCTAGAAGACTATAAAAGCAACCAGTGCAACGAGCGACGAACAGGTGTTATATGCTCACTGCGTCCCCGCCCCCATAAGAAGGCAGGCAGCACCAGCTGCAGTCTGCAAGGGTAACCCCATGTAGAGCACGTTACAATAGTCCAGTCTTGAGGTGATGAAGGCATGGATGATGGTGGCCAGGTCAGAGTCTGAAATATATAGCCGGAGCTGTCATACCAGATGTAACTGGCAAAATGCACTCCTTGCCACAGCTGCCACCTGAAGACCCAGGTGGAGTTGTGAATCGAGGAGCATCCCCAGACTATGAACCTGAGAGACCAGGGAGGGATTAACCCCATCAATGACAGGGACCTCCATACCCTTGGCCCTCCCCACCAGCATCACCTCTGTCTTGACAGGATTTAGCTTCAGACGGCTCACCCTCAGCCAGTCCCTGACAGCTGCCAAACATTGGGTAATCAATGAGATTGCAGGGCCTGGGTCAGCTGAAAATGAGCAGAAATGTTTGGTGAGCATACTGATGACACCGAACACCAAACCCTCTCACAACCTCGCCAAAAGGTTGCATATACACATTGAACAGGAGAGGGGACAAAATAGAACCTTGTGGGACACCACACATGAGATCCTGGGGAGACGACGAACAATCTCCCAGTACCACATGCTGAGTCCTTCCGGCCAGGAAAAGCTGAACCATTCAAGAACAATTCCACCCACCCCAATACGGTCCCGCAAGAAAGTCACCAACATTTCATGGTGAATGGTATCAAAGGCAGCCAATAGATCTAACAAGACCAAAAGGGTTGAACAACTCCAGTCTAACTCATGGCAAAGGTCCACCAAGGCCACAAGTACAGTCTCAGTGCCATAACCCGGATGAAAGCCGAGGGATCCAGAAAACTGACCCGATTCAGACGTGCCTGAAGCTGCTGAGCCACTACCTGTTCGATAATCTTCCCTAAAAAGGGAAGGTTAGAGACCAACCAATAGCTGGCAAGGGAGTCAATGTCAACAGATGGTTTCTTGGGCAGTGGGTGCACTATGCCCTCCTTGAGGCACCCAGATTCTCTGCTCTCCCAAAGAGAGGCATTGACTACCAGAGCCAGCAACAGCCCCAATGTCTCCCGGCTGGCCCTGACCAGCCAGGACAGGCATGGTCCAGCCAGGAAAGGCACAGATCTAATTCACAAAACATGGCCCTAACAGAACCCAGAATACCTCATCATCAGTGGACAACACAGACTGAAATTGATCCCATAAAACAGGACAAGGCCTCTGGTTCATTTATTACCTCTGGTTCACCTACTCTATCAAATGTGATGTCGAAGCAGTGGTGAATGCAAGAGATTTTGTCGATGACTAATGTCTGGGGCTCACAGGACTGCCACTGCCCTGGAGAGTTGCTGTTGAGACCACTGCAAGGGATATTCTCCCCATGTTGCTTACCTCTGGCATCTGCATAGGAAATACAAACACAGGGGATGGGGGCAGAAACAGGATCTCCCTTGCAGTGGTCTCAATGGTGGCATTGGTATCTGGGGGAAAGGTGACAGTAGTGACAATAGCAATTTTCTAGGGTATCTGGCAGTCAGCTGTTCAACAGCTTCCTGGGAGTCAATCCTGGAAGCAGCACAGACATCTCAAGAGTCCTGGGGACAAGCTCCAGTAGTAGCTGTCACTCCTTAGGGTCAATTCCTGTTGTGGTAGCTGCTTCCAAGGGATCTTTGAGGTACAATTTTGGCAGCAGTAGTTGCTCCCAGGAGTTCCAGGAAGCAGTTCTGGTTGCAAGAGAAACTCTTGAGAGATGGCACAGGAAGTGGTACTGAATTCCTGGGGGCTAACTTCAGTAGTAGTGAGGGCTCCCCACCATCCACTGCACCGGCAGCCTCCACTCACAGCAGGGTCCTGGAGCATGTGGAGACAGCCGTGTGGGCAAATGCAGGCTAATGTGTGCCCACATGTCCATGTCCCATCAATTAGGTTGCTTTCAGCCTGAACATGTTCGGGTCTGCCAGCACCATAGAGTTGTGAACGAAAAATCTAGAGCATTCCGAAGAGCAACCACTTCTGGCCCCTCTCTCCACTTTTGCTTTCACTGACACACACATAATATCTGCCTTAAAAGACCACAGCGCCATTTTCAAACACGCGTCCTCCCAGCCCTCCCTGGTTGTCAGTACATGCCTGATGCTTGCTCTTCCTCAGCCACTGCATTATCTGTAACAACTTGGAGAGGATTACCATCATTGGGGCAATGGCTCATGCAGGCAGTCAGGCAAAAAACAGCACTACTACAACCACTGTGAAATCTCATTTGCTTTCTGCCTACTGATCCACCCATTAAACACTGCAGTACCTGGACTGAGGAAGAAACCAAGGTCTTCATTGCTCTATGGGGTGGGGGGAAGGAGCAAAAGGTCCAGTATGTCCTGGTGAAGTGCTATAGGAACGAGGTGGTGTTGGCACAAATGGTGCTGCAGGGCTATAACCGGGACATGAACCAGTGCTGGCAGTGGGCCAAAGACTTGAGGCAATGGTACAAGGATATCTGGGTCAACAACTTCACCTCCGGCCACAGGAGGCAAACATCGCCATATTACGAGCTCCTTGACTGTTTCCTCTGTGTGGATGGAGCCATAGTTATTATTAAGTATTCATTATTATTATTATTAATTAATATTATTATTATTTATATAGCACCAGTGATGTACCCAGCACTGTAAAGTCAGTAGTTACAGACAGGTCCCTACCCCAAAGGGCTTACAATCACACCTACATGGCTGCACCTTCACAAGGGACCAGAAGTGGGTGGATACCCACTATAGACGTCACGACTGCTGCAGACATCCCTCTGTGCCTGTCCCTGCCCAGAAGCCAGCATGAGTTGATGTGGACATGGACACGATGACTCTCATGTTGTATCCCCTTGAGTTCTAGAGCCAGCCCTTGTTCGAGGAGCCATCCAAGATTCTGATGAAGGGCACGGAGGACCCAAATGCCACCTTTGTAGAGGCGGCAGTGCAAGAGGAGGAGATAAGTAAGGGAGCTTCTCTTTTTTGTTATCTAATTCAGTTTTTTATTGTTTACTTTGTTGACAGGTGGCCAAGAGAACGCAGATGAGCAGCAGGAAAAATCGCAGGGAAACAGCTCTATAGGACAGGAACAGAATACATGGAAAGGGGTTGGGAAGGCACCACCATTGTGGACAAGCAGCCTTGTGGAGGGGAAAGAACCATGGCAGGATGGTGGGCTGGTATGGGGTTGGAAGCTAAAATGGTGGCCGGGGGGGTGGGAGTGGGGAATGCCAAAATGGCAGGGGGTTGGGGATAGCACGAATGGTGATGGTTGATTTCTGTATATTCTTCACTCCTCTACAGTGATATCACAGGAGAAGAAACGTATGGCACTGGGATCCTGCCGCAGCAACCACCCCATTAGTCACATAGGCCAGGTATTCATTCCCGCTTCCCTTTGGGCAGGCGGAGGGCTGAAAATTGGGTGGGTCGGTGGGGGCTGTGAATGAGATTGCACAGTGGAGGTGGGAGGGTTGTTTGAACAAATGGCTTTCCTTGTTGCCTGGCTACAGAACTGCCAGCACAACAGGTGCAGATGAAACCCATGCCACAAGTGCCCAGAGGAACCAGGACCAGCAGGTCCAAAACCAGTGGTGTGGGGAGAATTTGGCAAGGGAAACTGCCAACTGGCAAGGGAAACTGTGCTTGCTTGCACAGGCAAAGGCAGGTGTTGGCCAGTTGCAGAGTAGTGGGCTGCATGGCTGTGCTTCTGCACTTCCTATTGCCATTCCAAGATCCGTTTAGCCTGCAAATACCAATACGAAATGCAGAGGTTCAGGCTTGCAGTCAGCTAATCTATGAATTAGACATAAGACATAACCTCTCACTGTTGGGGGCTGGAACAACAGGGAATGGATTGCCCATTGTGACCTGTTGTGTACTTCTCCCAAGAGAAAGAGATTGGCCACTGTCAGAGACAGGATGCTGGGTTTGATGGACCATGAGTCCAGCACAGTATGACACTTATTTTGTTCTTATGAATGGTAATAGGGAACACACAGGAAAAGACCGCTGGTTGGTAAATAGTAAAGACGTGCCAGAAGAACACACAGTGATACACAGGAAATATTTTCAAAGGCTTTATTGATATCAACATTTTTTAAGAACAGTTCACTGATGCTCATCAAACTGTCATTGATGGTGGGTGTTGGGGCTAGTGTGGTGCCCACCGTGGAAGTTCCAATGCCAAATTGCTGTGTCAAAGAGAGCGGTAGGAGTCTGGAGTGGTGAGCTTCCTTGCTTCTCCATGGGGATGGATGACTGCTTCACCATGCTCTGGTTCTCCAGTCGTGGCCTGAGGATTTCAGCTGTCTACAGCTGGGTGACAGGATAGCCTGAAGTTTGTGACCCATTCAGTGTCTGTCCACAAGGACAGCATGTTCTCCCACCAGTCTGAGCTTTTCTCCTTCACCCAGACCAGCTTCTCAGTGGGTCCAGGCCTGCCCATGGCATCGGTGACTGAAGCCACATCTCCTGACAGGTATATCTCAGCATGTATCAGCTGCCCTGGGCCAGCTTCGATCCTCCCATGTGGTCTGTTGTCACTGGAGATAACACAGCACCGAGGCAGGAGTCACCTCTGCGGTGTGGTGCACCCCGCTATCCTGGCCAGAGATCAAGTGAGAGTCTTTCTGTGCCTTGACATCACATTGCACCAACAGCCACAGAAGGCTTAGATCTGCTGGATTGCTCACAGGTTCTGCTCAGCAGCGGAAAACAAGGCCTGGAGCATGACAATGAGCACAAGGAAGTTCTCGTCTCCGTGGCTGTGGTTCTAGTGTCTGTGAACTCTACTGGCCTTAACCCCCAAATATTCTGAGATGGGAGAGAGATGGGACAAGGGAACAGACACCAAGTGCCTTTCCTGACAGTTCAGATGTCCATCCTCCCCCATCCTCTGCTGCCATATCTCCCCATGCCCATAACAACCCCAATAGCTGCCCCCTCTACTTGCCTCTACAAGGCCCCTCTCCTCATACCTTCAAATCCCACCTCAAAGTCTACCTCTTCCATCAGGCCTTTCCCAACTCCTCACCCTCATACATTGCTAATATATTATTATTATTATTATTATTATTATTATAATACTCTCATTGTAGTAGGGTGTCTTCCCAGGGCCACACGGGGCGCTGGGGTGTCTCATGGGGAATTAGCTCTACCTCTCTGCCACGCCTATTCAGCCCGAGCCTCAACTGAATCCCCCTCTGAGGAAGGGAATACCCTCCTATAGGACCCAACACAGGCAGTCCAGTTCACAGTCCTTGATAGTACAGTCCTGTGTACACAATCCCTGGGGCTGCCGACTCAGTCTCCTCCACCCTGCAGGCCCAGGTCAGTCTTTCCACAGTGCACAGGAGCAACCCCCAAAGTCCTCAAAGCCCCTGGCTCACAGTAAGCCTTCCCCAGACAGGAGGCTCCCTCCTGGCCATAGCCTCTCTCACTTGCCTGGGTCCCTTTGATTCTCCAGCCTTCAGCACCTTGGAGAAGATAGAGTGAGAAGGGGTCTCTTTCAGGCTTCCTCCAAGGAGATGTTGCTCCTTCAACTCCAAGGCAGAGACTGCATTCCTCTCTGCCTTCTAACTCCTTATGTAGCCAGAGTGGGCATGGCACACAGCACAGCACAGCACAGCACTACTGCCCTTAAAGGGCCAGTGTCCTGCCTACTGTGGGGCCTTAGGGCCAAGCCTGTTTTCTCACAGCTGGCTCCTTGGCATGGGCTAGCTTCCCCAAGACCCATGCTGCACCGCACCTTTGGAATTTCTTCCCAGTGGGGGCTCGTCTGGTCCCGGGGCTCCCAGCGTTTCGTAGGCAGCATAAGACCTGGCTGTTCCATCAGGCATTTGGTGAGGGAGAGGGGTAAGGGTGGGTAGGGGGTGGGGAGATTGGTGATGGTGCGGTGGGTTTTACTCCTCTTTTTCTATTTGTGATGCTATGATGATGTTTTAATTCTGTTTTAGTATTTTATGTTTTTTATTGTTGTTGTTAGCTGCCCCATGTGGCCTGTGACAGGAGGGGTGGGGTATAAAATTCTTAAAATAAATGTACATGCGCGCAGCCCACTGACTGGCACCCTCAGCCCCCTCTTAAAGGGGCAGCAGCTGCACAGGACTGCTCCCTGCTACACTCATCCTTCAAGATTCCCCTTTTCCCTTCTCAGCTTCTTGAATGAACCTCCATGTCCCTTCTTATGTGCCCCTCCCCGTGTCCATTTTGCATTGTAAGCCCTTCAAGGCATGGACCCATCTCTAATGAAGACTGTTCAGTACTAGGCATATTGATATCGCTATATAAATAATAATATTAATACCACCACACATGTATTTGTTAGTATACACTAAGTCCCATCAAAGTGACCGGGAGACATCTATGTGCTAACAGATAGCACACAGATCTGCTGGAGAATCAGGCCGTTACCTAAATTTATATAGAACCAAATAATATTTGGATTGGGGGGGCTGGGACTCTTGCCAGAGACAGGAGGGGGCAAGATTGATGTGTGGTAGGGTCTAGTGTTTGGTCAACCTGTTTATTGTGGCTCAACCTGTAAACTGAGCACCTCATGTATAGTTTGTCATTGCCAATACAGCATCACTGAATAGAAAGGGCATCGTACTTACTTTATTAATGTGTGTTACATGGGCAAGTTCTTATCCTGAGACATCAGTCTTCACTTTCATAATATAAAAGCCTATTCAATCTATTATTCAGTGCTGTGTTTTGTGTGCTATATGGTGGGAGAAAAATACTATCCAATCATATTTAGTGAGTATGACACTCGTGTATACATATCCATTTCATGACACTGTTTTATTTTATTATACAGGACCAGTTTCTAAATGACTATGCTTTTCTGTCGAGCAGCTGTCAAATCCATATGGGGCCTTGCATTGCAGAAAACCCCGACTGAAACTGTGAAAGCTAACAGAAGCTTGATGGTGGTCAGCTTAGATCTTTAAATTAGGAGGAAGTAAAGAAGAGTGTGATACAAATGTTAAAAGAATCACATAACAACATGGGTGTAAGCCCAGGAGGTGTGGAGGCATATCCCCACAGTTTTTAAAATCATATCACAACTGCCATTGTGAAGTATTTCATTCCTCAGTGCACTTGAATGGGGATGAAGAGTTAGAAAACATGGCAGCCACCTGTGCGAACAAGAAAACTCTTTGCCATCTCAGTAATTGAACTGGCTTAGTATTGTTTGGTACTAAATGGGATCTGCTTACCACCCAAGAAATCACTTAAGTTACCGTTTGTGCATTTTTGCCTGTTTCCGTTTGCATGTTATTTATCTTTGCTGTGGTCACAAGTTTACTTTCTAGTTCCTAACACAACCCAGAAAACAAAATGGAGGGCAGTGGTCTTATGTACTCAAAAGAGGGGGACGGAGGAATGTGGCATGCCCATGCAGATTCAAAGTGACTGGCTAAAACAAAGTAACCACGCCTTGTAGAAAAAGAGGACCAACATCTAAGAAAGCAGGTGGGAAATGTAATGTTCTGTCTGTTTCAAGATGGACTTCTTCTGGTCCCTAGGGCAAGTGAGAGCCTTGAGCAAGAAATGGGAGCAGGTTAGGAGGCTATTCATTTCAGGCAGCTATTTAAAACAAAAACAACAAAAAAACCCACCTCGGTATTTACTAAAAGTTCAGTTCTTTCTGATACTCTGCAGGTTTTCATGTTACTCAGAGGAAAATAATGGCTTTTTGTTAGCAAATAGTGATTTTTTAACAGTGAAAACTGTATTTTAGACTAAGGGTGCAATCCTACAACATTAAAGGTAATGGAATCTGAGCACTCACTTTAATGAATAGAGGATTGCATTCTATGAGCTAAAAATGAACTCCATACCATCCCTAGGGTTTCAGTTTAAAGATTCTGAGACATCATGGGTGCAGCCAAATGAGCTGCGGTGGCACCGATTCACATACAGCCCCGTGGCAGGCAAATGCTGCTGCCACACTGAGGGACCAGCACAGGGAGTCAGGCAGACAGAGTTGGCCCACCCACAGGGCAGCCGTGCAGGCTTCTCTCCGATCTCCCGCTGAGGGGCCTCTCTCCCCTGGCCTGACCAAGATCCTGTCCCTGGCCATGACATGGCAACACACGACGGGCGACAGCACCCATCATTCAAAGCCCCACGGTAGAGCCTGGGGTGCGGTGGGGCAGAACGGCACCCAGCACACGGGCTGCCATGCCTTCAGCAACGTAGCCTCAAATGTTTTCAAAGCACATATCACATAGCAGCCAGCTGCTCGTCCTGCCACACAGTGGGGGAAACATCTGGTGTTAAGGCTGTCCAAGGTGTGGTGGCCTCTCCAGGGCATCTCGTATGGCTGCACCCATTTCTGGGATCCAAGAGAAGGTCCGATTCCCTATGGTTAATCAGGGGTACCACTAGAATTTTATTACTGGGGGTGGGGCACATCAGAAAGAAGTAGGGCAGATCCAGAATTGTACTATATTATCCAACTATTTTTTTTTAGCTTCACACCAAAAAGCAGAGAATATTTTTGCAATAGCTTCATGGATACTTTCAAACTATCTGTGACAATGAGATGCATGTTTAAGAATTTACGATATAAAAAGGCACTATGGTGGTGTTTTAGCAGGTGTCTGTAAGTAAGGAAAAAAGTGATTGCCAATTTAGGATAGTAAATGACAGATGAAATAGATGACTGTGAAATTTATGTGCTGTACTTACCATAATCATAAACACTATACATTCATATGGTACAGCAAAAAGTCACTCCAAAAATTTTCTGACTGTAATGTTAAACAGCAACCCTGAGATGCCCTTCAAGTAAACTTGTTTTGGTGAATCGTAGAGATTGTATTTTCTCTTTGACAGTAATGAGATTATTTTTCAGAGCTTGCTTAAGGTCTTTTCTAACAGTGTATCATTAAATGATAAGCAATTGTAGTCCTGTACTGTAATAGGAAATTTTCACCAACTGTTTAAACCTTTCCTGCCAAAGATATTTAAATACATTGGGCATTTATACTTTCCAACCTTTAGAGATAGCTTAAAATGTGATGTTAACTCACAAAAAATATTTATTTAAAAAGGTCATACAAACGCTCTTTATAAAATGATTAAACAATGCTTTCAGTCTGTTCTCCCACAAACAAGCAATTCACTCTCTACAGAAAAATGAAATGTTAACATGTAAAGGTCTGTTTCAATGTTATGTTATTGTCTAGCATGTCAGGGCTACTAGGAACCTTTAATCTCTGGTGTCTAGGTCCTTCAGTGATGGGCATACTACAAATGTGAGATTTCAGAGATACATGGTAGATAAGAATATCTAGTATTTATGCCAGAGTTGACAGTATTATGTTATACAATGTCAGTGTAATCTAGGCAAATTTGAAAACTATGGAATGTCAATATAATATGTGATAAAGGGAATGCTTTATTAATGATTATTTGCGGAGCGCTAACCCATGGGTCACTAGCATGATAGTTCATAAAAACTCTAAGGTCCTTTTTAAATGTACCGTGGTGGGTGGGGGGATGGGCGTGCGCCCATTCCTATGGGTGCACACCCACCTTCACCCATGGAGCATTGGGCATTGGAGCCCCATTGCTCCGTGCGTGGGTGATGGATGGAGATGGGTGTAGCATGGGAGCGCACACGCACCCCCATCCATCCCCCTGGCATTCACAGTGAAACTGCGTGGAGATGGGTGGGGACGTCTCATGTGAAAAGTGTCTAAGAGAGCCTTCTTGGTGCATACTATTACTGACTCATTAATTCATTTATATTTATAGGCCATCAAGGTGGCTCACAATTAATAAAACCTCAATAATAAAATTCAAACAATAAAAGCTCCCACCCTTCCCTCAAACTCCCACCCCCACAACCCTACCCAAAAACCCAACCAACCCCTATTCTCACCCACCAAATGCCTTCCCAAATAAAAATGTTTCACACCGCCTCCAAAAGATGCTCAGGCTCAGGCTCAGGCTCAAGCAAACCTTCTGGGGACGGAGTTCCACAAAACAGGTGCAACAAAAGAGAACTGCCTTTAGAGAATGGAGATTAGGGAAACTGATGTTATTTTTTTGACACATGATAGACTATGTTGGTTTTGAAGAAGCAGTTATAATTTATGGTGTTTAATAAAGCCATTTTATTAATAAATGACTGACATCAAAGGTCATTACTGTCTGCCGTGTCAATGTGTATCTGGGGAGCTCTAATCCATGGATTATTGACTCCATGGCACATAAATGGTTCCATTGTTCCTGATAGAGTATATCATATGATTACACAGTAAAATTCATGAATTATTGGCAAGCCAGGTAATAATAGGTTGGAGCCGCTATTCCTGATAATGACATTGCACAATTACAGAATCTTTAATCCATGAAAAAATTTACTCAGTAGGCTTTAGCTCCTCTTCTGGAGCAATTATTGCATCCAGCTTGTCTACATGTGCCACAGAGGAACCTTATCCATGGGAATTCTGACATATCCTTGGGAGCTCTTAACTACGGTATCAGTGGGAGCCAGTGTATTTCAAGAAGTTCAAGTACTGTATCATTTGCACTACATGCTGTTTATGAAGCAAGCATATTAAAAACATGTTACGCAGCATATAAAGCAAAACATCCTTACAATAAAGAAGCTGCTTCATGGACAGTAGCCACATCACCATTATTGTGTCAATCAAAGGCCCTTTTTACACGAGACGCTCTCCATCCACCCCCACCCCCCATATGGACACCCATCATCCATGCAGGGGAGCATCCCATGTAAATGTGGGTGGGTGTGAGTGGGCACTCCTCCAACCCACGCATCCCCCCCACCCCACCCCACCCCATGCACGGAGCAACCAGTGACAATACAGGTTGCTCTGTGCTTGGGGTGAAATTGGTGTGAAATGGGGTGGGGAATGGTGTGAAAAGGAGTGAAATACACCCAGCCGTGGCCCGTTCAAAAAAGGCCAAAGACACTTGTTCTACCTTTATTCGAACAACATGTAAATGTGAAACCTCCCATACTTGTCAGTAATTCCATGAAAAGAGGAAATCAGGGATAATATTAAGAATTTGAATATTGAGAAAATTACCTCATATTCTTGTGAAAACTTCAAATTGTCATTCGCTTTCAATCTTTCAATATGATCTGCAAGTTCCAAAATAGGTATTGGTGGATGGCTAGCCATACCTGTTTGAGGAGAAAGGAAGACAATAGTATTTAAAATAAATGAAAGAGTGTGTATAATTTCAAAGCTTAGAAAATACAGCAGTTAGAATGGCTAGAAATGTGTAAGTAGTAAAGATGTTGTATGTGAGAGAAGCAGGCAGATAGTTTGGTTACTCAAAGCAGGACATGCTCTGGAGAGATGAGCTTTGAAGCCAAATAAAAAAGTCACCAAGCATATTCCCAAAGCTAACATTCCTAGTGTAAAAGAAAGAGTTATTGTGCCATGAATCAATGAGGTTAGCTAGGCGGGGAAAAATGAGACAGTTAGACCTGGTGTCGACTTTTGCTTTGAGTAATGACTCTTAATGTCATTTCAAACTCCTTCTCCTGCACTGTATGAAATGGAAACTGTGTTGAATTAGATGATGAAAGGTGAACTGAGAAAACAGACACTGAGGCCTAAAGGGGAAAGAATAGAATTTTGACAGAAAATAAAGTGACTTATGCATAATCGAGGAAAACTAACTTGAAGAATGAAGGTTACCGGGGTAACCGGAGACACCTGAACCTGCAAAGGAAATGGTATAAATAAAAAAAACCAAACTAATTTACTAAAAATAAATAAATAAATAAAAAATTAAAAAATGAAATGGACAGCTTAGAAAGGACTAAACAATTCTTCCAGAACTAGAGGACTGACTATATGTTTTGACTATATCAGATCAGGAATACTTTATGATTGCTTTAATATTTTATGAAGTTTAGAGGTGACTGACATTCACATGCAACTATGGGGCTAGAGTAACATGCACCGCTGCTTATAAGACAACAGTCACTAGAGACAAGATTGGACATCAGACAATTAGAGCTTCAAAAATGTTTTCACTAGTAGCAGATTGTAGAGGCAGGGGTTGTACAATTCAGCTGGACACAAATATCTGGCTGCACTAGTAACTTAGAAAGATCTTAACCCCTAGCCCCGTTATCAACCACCAAAAGTACCTACAATCTACTTCAGGTGTAAACATCTTTGTCTACTGATGGAGAAACAGAATGAAGAAAGGTTGGATCACTGGAGATGGGGAAAAATATCGGGGAGGGACTGGTGGAGAAAGAATGAGACAGGTGGGGAAAATAAAAAGAGCAAGAAGGAGATGTGGGGTCAACTAGCACAACCTGCCGGCTGAAGATTTGCCAGTCCACTCTTTGTGGCCATTTCTTTTCAGTCAATTAGTAATGATAGCCGCCCCCCCAATAAATAAATAAATAAATAAATAAATAGTTTGCCTTTATGTCTTCATCTTAACTTTTACAATGCCCTCAAATAAAATAGAGTGTTTAATCTCTTTCAGGGAGAAAGCACAGCGGGCTAGAAAATTTTAACACTAGTGAACCCCATGATCTTCTGAAATTACAGAATAAAACAATGATGACTGAGGGGGCTCAAAGTGGAAGTCGTTTTTTCACAATTCAGTTTCCTTTGTCACCGTGAATTTTAGTTTTGTGCTGCAGGATAGCTACTTGTGTTTGCTACAGCGCAGCTTGACATGACCAAGAGATTAGGACATGGTAACTCCATAAAATGTTTGTGTGTTATTTCAGCCACACCAGTATATAGAAAGGACCAGCAGCATTGCTCTTCATCATTTGACTCATGTACAGTACATAGAAAACACTACACTTACGTAGCCAAATCCTGGCGGCTACACAACAGGCACTGGGTTGTGAGGTTTTAAATATAGATATCATGGCAGGCTGCCAGTCATCTGAACAAGGCAGAGTATCCAGAAATAATTTTTAAAAAAAATCTTGGAAGGTAATGGCATTAAAATTGATAATCAATATTGTTTTTATCTGTATTGGTTCTGGAATTTCCCATATTCTCTGAACTTATTTTTGATTAGTAAGATTTCACTTAAAATGAGCAGGTGGGTGACAGTGTTATAGTAATAATTAAACTGATATGATCCAGATCAAGCACCCCAGTGAAAAGTATGGGAGTGAAAAGCCAGAAGGAAACTCTAGAATTATCCAGAAATGGAGGTGGACTGATGCACATCTATAACAGTGCTTGAACAGAGAAAATAATAGAGACAAAGATGTTTAGACCTTTTCGAGCGAATCGTGGGAGAGAGTTATTATCATATAAGGACTGAGTGGTAGTTTGGCTAGAGAGGGAAGACACAGAGCCAATCAGGGAGGCGTAGGGGACTGAATTACTGCTCAAAGCTGTAAAAAGTAAAGCCAATTGGAAACGGGAAAGAAATTAGTAACAGCAGTAGAAAACCATCATAATCAGTCAATCACACAAACACACATGTACACTTCTGACATGCACAAAACCATTATCTGAACAATTTACTCAGAATGGGCAATCTAAAATGGACAGACACCCAATGTGCTGTAAACACTTAGGACATAAAGTTGAAGAATGTGGATCTTGCTTGTACATTGGTAGCACTGTTTTTTTCAACACCAATGCATTTCATACTCAGCTGAGTTGCAAGATTGTTTTGCCATCTTAAAACTGAGAAAGTGGCAGTAAAATATTAATCTCTTTAATTAGCTGAGTAACTGTTTTCTTTTTAAATGACCTTATTTATATCTACAGTTGGCCATGTGCTACCATTTTAATTTCTCAACACATAATTTGAAGGGATAATTCTGCTGTATCTGTTTAATATTTAGAGCATAACTAAATTTGACATAAAACCTTCCTAACAGGAAGGCTTTTATTTAAAAAACCCTCAACATCTTTTGAAGTTAATCATCTGTCTGTTATTTAAATTTGAGTTAAAAAGTCTTCATGTCAGGATCCTGTGTCTGAACAAAAGTTGATGTTCCTTACATGACATTTTACAGTCTGTTTATAATATGGAATAATTACATATGATAGAATTTTGATTTTTTTTAGATGCAATACTAAAGTGATATATCATCGCTTTTTATTTTGTGAAGGATTTTTGCTATGTGCTTAATCTCTGAGCCAGAATATGCAAATGTCTACTATTGTTATGTACCCACAGTTCTTAAAGGGGCATTATGATACATGTTGTGAGTGAATGCACATTAAGGGCAAACTCTGCCCTTGGTGTGCATGAGGCTCCTGCCAATCTAATCATGGGTTTTGTGAGTGCAACAAAGATACATTTTGAAATACTAAACAAAATGTAGATGAATTCGTTTATTTTGTGGATCTAAAATACAGAATGCATATTTTTGCTGATATACATTCACATCATTCCATATATGCTATGAACATGTACTAAAACTAGACAAAACATGTCTACTATTGGATAGGCCTTCTGACATGCTAGTAACTAAGAGGAATAACATGCCAATGACATGCTCTCCCCCCAACCCCTTGTATTAAAAACAGGGGAAAGAAAAGAAATCAAACCATCCAAACCCAGTAAAATGAGGGTAAGGAAGGCATTGGCTCAACCCCTGCCCCTCCTCCACAAGAACATGCAGTTAGATCTGAAATGCTATCTGCAGCCCAGCCTTTGTGCTAATGTATGGCACAATTCGAGTGATTTTATACTGCATGGCAGTGCTCGCTCTGATTCACATTCTGGCTTTGATTCTCTACAGAAGTTGCTTTTGGTTAATTTTTTGAAATTGTCATGCTCGCCATGCTCGCCGCCGATTCCAGGCCGTGGTCAATACCCCGGGGGTCGGGTAGGTGCCGCGGCCACACTGGCCACTGCGCCTACCCGTCTCCCGGAGCGCGGGCGGCCTTGGGAGCGTGGGGGGGGGGGGCGGGGCTGTGCAGCCGCATGTTGTGCCGCGCAGATTCCCCGCCGGGATTGGCCAGCACGTCTGCTGGCCATGACGTTTCGATTACGGCGGGGAATCATTTGGGTGATTCTGTGACAGGGCCAAAGCCGCCCCGTCACGTCTAAAATCACCCCATATTTGCAGAAGAGTTCAGCATGCTGGATAATCTGGGGATGAGCTCACTGGAAAATTTATTCCTAGCAATGGGTGAGGAGTTCTTTTGAAAATTCATCCCCAAATGCAGAGCTTATCTGGCAATGTGCAGGCCCTTGCCAGCACAGGAGTGAATTTCACCATAACAGAGAAAGTGACAGAAAGGGAGCTTTCAGTTGGGATTAACTTGCATTCATAAATTTAAGATTCAACATCAAGGTTATTTTCTCAAGGCTTGTTAGTGCCTTTCATAAAACTGTGGAGCAGTTTGGTTTCAAAATTGATCACAATGTGAATGCAGGTCCACATTTACAAGCTCCTCATGAATAAACTATAAATTTAAGATTAAAAAGAAAACACATCAGTTGTTTTAAAGAAATAGACATATAACATGCCTAACACACTGTTTTCACACACAGACCGTATGAAGTGAATGATATTGTAGGCCAGTAACCAGTGATCTCTAAAGGCACATTTTTTTGCTGTACTTATACCACAGAAAAAGCAATCAATTTGTGCTAAGATGTTAGATCAGCACAAGGATTAGAGAACCAATAACAGAGACTTTCTTTCCTGTCAGAAATGTATAAAGAGAAACACACACATAATTTGTCTACAATGAATGCAGCAGATTAAGGGCCTGATACTGTTGTTCTGTTACAGGCAAAATCCAACTGGAATCAATAGGAATTTTGCTTGCCTCAGGACTCTAGAACCTTAAGAGGATTTATTTTTTTTAGTCTCTGATCCTCACAGTGCTGTGGCAACTCAAATCCCACTGAAATGCATAGGGCTTTGGCTGATGCAGTGATTTGAGGAGCAGACTACCTGGTAATGGTTAGTGCTTCAATCACTATATAACTGCCACTACTGTAAAAACCAGAGAGAGCAGGGTTATTTTTCATTCTATTCCAATAGACCTCTCTTTGCTTTCACTTGGAAACAGGCTGGTACAACTCCCTCAAAATATCTCATTTTCTAAATCTCTGGGTGGAAACAAATGTGATGGTGACCTTACATAGGTTGGGAAGCCGCAGTGGACGCAGTCCCGACTGGGTCAGGCTGTCCAACACACGTTCCTGTGGCCAGCCTGCTGGAGAGGGCGGGGAGATGCACAAATGTGTGGCCAGCTGCCCCCGCCCAGCACCCAACTCCCCGCCCTCCCCGCCATGATGGACAGCCATGGTGGCCAATGGCAGATGATCACAGAACGAGCCATGGTGGCCCTGATCCGGACCCAGTCATGGCAGGCTGCAGCAGATGTGATAGCTTGCTGTGGACTGTAGCCCGAGCAGCGACTCGGAGTTAATCTGGGGGTGAGAGCCCATGCTAGCTGCCAACACGCCTGGGGGCAATCCTGGGTCAACACCTAGCGGCCCCTAAACAGACATGCTGGTGACTTGTGAGCCAAAGCGTGAAAAAGTGGGCTACAGTGGACCACTGTCATGTCTTTTTTACCCTCTGATAAAGAAATCAATCCATAAATAAAAGTAAATGTTTGAAATTGGTGCTGTTGGGATTTTTGATATTTTTCTGATGTTTCAAGCATTTTTTTTACCCAAAGCTAGTTGGCTATAATGAACTAATTGTTTAATTGACAGCTAATTACACAAATTAATTACAAGTGCAATGCATTTTGTACTTAAATGCAGTATAAAAAAAAATGTCACTTTTCAGGAATGATTCAATTCTGTTCTGATGACTAGCAGATAGGAGGCGTGGTCTTGGGCCTCTCATAATCCATTCAGACTCTTTAAAATCAGTCACTTTACTCTCTCCAAACCAAGCTTCCCCTTCATGGAGATTTCATTCATTGAAATCTGTTCTGAAGGCTTAATTATCCCCCCCCCCCCGCCACGCCTCTCCACTTTGTAGCTTAGTAACTTGCAAAACTCGTTTACAAGGGTATTAATTTTAATTCTATATTTTTGAGGAAACTTGCAATAGAACAACAAAAATACAGCTCTCTTTCCCTGCCCACTCACCCCAACAAAATGATAGACTTATAAACTGAAATCCCTTACGTTGTTGGGAGGGTGGGCATTTTCACGTTGACTGAAACAAAATTTGGCACAGATGTGACCCACTTGCTGGCATATGGGCCTAGCTAGGAAATGTACATTAGTATGGAAAACACATATAGAGACTGAGTCTTGTTCTCCGATGTAGAACTGTGCACTGCTCCCTTATGCTAAAATGCACTGCCAAATTTATCCGTGATGTAACTCCATTTGCTTCAATGGAGCGAAGCCAGGGATATATTTGATCCTTTGTCAAATCCATGAACTGTGCTAGTAATACTATTCTTCGGTCTCAGGACATGAAGGAAAGTAGAAATTTCCTGTATTGGCAGTCTTGAATTTGGATTCATATAGAGTTAGCATTTTCATTACCAGAGCAACATGATTATCACCTGAGTAAGAATGAACTGATATTAAAAGAGAAAATAAAATGGTAGAGTAGTTCACTCCCAAAATCCTTACGGATGATTTCAGATAGTCACATTTAACTTTCTTCATTAAAAGTGCATTGTGTTGGTATTACTATAATAAGAAATTCAAGTTAATTTTAATACATCATAGGTAGAGAATTTTGATATTTCCACCCTGCTCTCTCATAAATATACATTTAAAGGGCTTCAAGTTCACAATAATAATCAGGATCACAAAACTGAATTGGGTTTCTGTAGAAATAGATGTTTATGTATCATTCACATGGCTAAAGGTCTTTCCATCCTTTATTCCTCACGATCTGTTGCCTTTTCTAAAGATGTCTAATTATTATGAAGACAGGTGGTATCTGAACATTTTCCAACATCATCTCTTGAATCTCAAGAGAAATGTATCTACTTAATCTTTACTCTGACTGAATGTATTAATTCCTAAAATGTGGGGGATTTGTACTGATCCCTGCCTTCCATTCTACAATTTAGCTTTGATCCCCATCCCCATTAGTAACCATAATTTAAATGTTGGAATGTAAAGTCAAAGAATCTTCAGTGACTACACATTGTTTATTTTGAAACATTATTTTTCTTTTTTAAACTACATTCCTTTCCAGGGAAGGATCATCTTTTTATCTATCTCTGGAAATCATTCATTACACTGTGGTGAATAGGATTGAATCTCAGTGTTATTACTGTTAACATTACTGCACATTCTAGTATTACGACTACTACCAAATCTACCAAAACATAAGCTATATTTATGCTAATTTATTTTCCCAGTCTAGAAGCCATTAAAAATGTATAACTAGATTAAACTTAAAACAATGGTTGGCAACGGTGTTTAGTCCTGGGAGAACTTTATAGTGCAGACGAAGGGGCCGATCCTAAACCTCTGCACACACAGTTTGTATGTGTTCCACAGTCCCCATCGCGGGGGTGTGTGTGGGTTGCATGCAAATTCCGTGTACACATACATGCATGTCACGCATGCCGCAGGTGTGCATATGCAGGGCTTAGGATTGGCCCCAGTGCCTTTATGTGATGGAGATGAGTGGTATATCAATGACACATAAATACAAAATAATCCTTCTACGTAAGCTCTCCTGACAACATTTTTAGGAAGAAATTGTGTGTGTGTGTGTGGGGGGGGGGGCGGAAATATTGTGGTTCTCATAATCTTGGACTGCATTGCATTTCACACTTCTGGTGAAGAACTATTATCTCTTTGGCCTTTTTTATATGGCCCATGGTGCAAGGGGGATCTGTGTGCACTGCAACAGCGTGGGCCGGGGGGTGGGGGGAGGGAGTACACACGGGCACACACTTATCCCCCCGACTCCCCACTCACAGAGCAATCACCATTTTGACAAATTGATCTGTGAATGGGTGATAGGTGGAGGTGTGTGGGGCCATGGGAGCGCGCACGCACCCCCACTCATCCGCTGCGGCATGCACACGGGGGCACCCACTCATGCCCATGCAGCAAATCTGTGTGGGCATGAGTGGGTTTGTCTCGTATAAAAAAGACCTACGTCAAGTAGTCTGTGAAGTGACTAATATGATAGGACAATGATTCTGGACAGGAATATTCCTTTCCAATAGATTTTGCCCTTTTTTTTTTTTTTTTTTTTTTTTTATTTTTTCAATTACATCTTTAATGATAGAGAGCATTTTTACCTGGGTGGTTTTAATTTTAAGGGTCTTTAAAGCCCAATTTTGCAAGGATTGTGAATTTGTGATNATCTGTGTGGGCATGAGTGGGTTTGTCTCGTATAAAAAAGACCTACGTCAAGTAGTCTGTGAAGTGACTAATATGATAGGACAATGATTCTGGACTGGAATATTCCTTTCTAATAGACTTTGCCCTTTTTTTTTTTTTTTTTTTTTTTTTTTTTTTACAAGTCCAGGGTAAACGATAGAGAGCAATTTTACCAGAAGTCTTGCCATTTTAAGGGTCTTTAAAGCCCAATTTTGCAAGGATTGTGAATTTGTGATAAAATTGGGAGCATCTCAGCTTTCATTTAAAAAAAAATTAATTCTTTCTTAAAATACATATCAATCAATCCTTTTATTTTGGGAAACTGAGTGTGCATGGCAACTGTTCATACAGTTAGGAATTTTTCTCCCTAATATTTAACCTAAATTCAGTTCACTGCATATTGTCCTGTGCTCAGTGGCAATGGAGAAGTACTGTTCTCCACCTTCTTTACTGCAGCCTCTTAAATATTTGACAAATGTTATCACTTACCCGCCCTCCCCCCAAGGGTGTGATCCTTCGGTTGAAGAGTACTAGAACTAACTCTTAGCTCCAGTACAAATATGACCTATGCTAGTGCTAATCACCCTGAGAATCACAGTCATGATGGAACCCCGCCTGCACACATATGTGGGGGGTGTGTGTGTCCATCTGAACGCCACAGCAGGTGTGGAGAGATGGGTGGGCATCTGTGGGAATGCCGCAGCCAGTGGGTGAGGGTGTGTGCGTGCTCCCGCACTCCACCCATCACCCCCCACTTCCACCCATCACCCATGCCAATGCCAGACGCCCCCCATGCACCCCCACCACACTGCCCCCCGCCCCCAATGCACCCACGTCTGTTAGAAAAGGGCCATAAACATACCTAGTTATTTCAACCTGTTCTCATATATCTTGCATTTTAAATCCTATATTCTCTGTTGCTCTCTTCTAAATCTTCTGCAGTTTGTTCACATCTTTGTTAAAACTGATGCCCCATATTGAATGCAATATTCCAGCTGAGTCCTAACCAGAGTACTGGGTAGAGTAGTACTATTATTATGTCTTCAGATTTGGCCTTAGGATTGGTGGGGCCTAGGGTTTGTGTGTTTTATGCAGGGGAAAACCTGGGGGTTGGGGGCACAAGGGCAAGGCCCTGCAACAAGTGCTTGTCTTGAGAGCCTCTGGAGCACTGGTGACTGCCACTCTGCACTGGAGGTGCTCTGCCGACAGCGCTCTGGAAGTCCCTGTCATACCTGAATATGCCCAACTCTGCATGCCCTGGATATGATTCTTCTGTTAATGCAACCCATATGCCTATTTTGCAACAGAAAACACATTTTCTTATTCTTCTCTTTTCTGTTACTGCATGAAAGCGGTATGCAAACAGGAGAAACTGAACAGCTAGACACTGTCAAATCTGCAAAGTTAACCAATAGTGAAAACAGCTTTTACCCTGTTCTTTTTCTTAATGGTTACTGGTAGTAACAGTATGTAAAACTGCTTTAGATAAAGGTGTGACTTTTGACAGAATCCCCTTAAGTGGAGTAACAAATTAATGCACAATGTAGGATTCTTCTTAAACTGAAGAAATTTGAAATAAACTAGTAGTTAAATGGTTTATATTTGCACAGTTATATCAATTTAACTGTATCTGTTTAAAAACTGGTATAGATTAGTACAACCTCTACCAGGGACACCACTGTAAAGGTATAAAAATGTTGCAATTTGTAGAGCTTGATCAAAATACTGAATACTGAGTTACTATGCTGACTTCTAAACTGATTTACACTATTTAAATTTTTGGGAAAACATCTGAAAAGGCTGTGTAAAACCTTAGAAGTAATCAAATGAAAGGTATTCACTCAAAGGTATTAACCCCAAATGCAATTACTTGTTTCTATAGTAACAATAACGGTCAGACTCTAAGGCCCACAGGTCTCACTGAACTGTAAATAGTTTTGCATCTTACCTGGAGTTTGAAAATTAAGGCGTCGCAGCTCCACAGGATCTGTGGGATGATGAGACGGAACTTCTTTGCTGTTGGGTATACTGCTTTTTCTAGAGTCGGATTCAGCCCTCTTCCTGCACGGTAAAAGCAAACAAACAAATACATTTTTTAAAAGGTTAAGGATTAGGGCTGAATCGAACAGCAATTTTTTACTCACAAGTAATTTTGCCATTATCAGAATCAGGATTGATTTCCTAATGATTTCCCGATACCGATACAATTTCTTGATTCTCTGAATGCTCTGATATACTGTCCTGATTTACCAACTTTCCATTTACCGTGTACCATTTGTTTACCGCTTACCGAGGGTACAGTTTTACTTCTGGGTTTTGCTGTTTCTGCATTTCTCAGTAAATCAGTGTATGAATAGTCCACCCTTTTATCCTCCCCCAACCTGCCCCAACAGAGTTTTTTAAAAAACAGTGCCTCCAATTTGAATTGTTGTATTTTGTTTCCTTTCCTTTGGCCAATCTGCAACTGGATTGTAGATTTGTCAAGGAATCTGAAAACCAACCAAAGCGTGACAAGGAAGAACAAGGGAAAATGGAATGCAGAGAAAATAGAAGAAATGCCGTATTGAGTCAATATTACCCCTCCTTTATTACGTAAATGGAAAACCAGTAAATGGTAAAGTGGAAAGTTGAAAAATCGAGAAACGAAATGCTGATTTAGACATCGTTGAGTAATGAGAATTTCTCTATTCAATCGAGATGATATTGGGAACCGGGATTTCAATGGGATTTCCCATTTTTGCAAAATCTCATTTCAGGCCTATTAAGGAGCTATATTTTCACAGTTCCTGGCATAGGGGTTTACTCCTGATCTTTGGAGTAGTGGTAATAGTCTACCTCCTAATAAATAATAATAATAATGCCATAACAATGCAGTCTGATTATAACACCCTTAATCTCAGCAGGCCTGTAGCTATAATGAGCCTGATGGATTCCTCCCTGGAATTTTGATTGTCCATTCTCTGTTACTAACTTTTCTCTATAACGAATAAAAGGCTTAGATCCCAATAGTACCGTTCTAGTAAAAGTTTACTGTATTTTGTTTTAACAAAGTAGTCACTACCCAATGTGCAAGATAAAAGCAGTTGTGTGGGTTTTGATGATTAATTCAAATTACAGTTTGCATTGTTCTAAGAAACTTGACCATGAAAATGACAGGGAGAGAATAACTGTTTTTTGGCAATAGCCTGCTGCTCAGAATGTTATTCAAGACACCTAAATGATGAACTGTTAACAAATGTAAAACTTTAGAAAACCCACTTTGTCTGCTACAGAGGTAGTTCTGGGCCTTATTTATACTTGTTTAAACCTTCATTGCCTAATTTTGTTTTTAAGGGAAAAGTTTGTCCTCTTTCATTTTTATTTTTAAGAAAATGCATTTTTCTCTTCTTCAAAATTAAAAACTATGATTTAAAGCTGCAGAGGACATTTTCACTTCTAGGAGGTAAGGACTTTGGCTCTTCATGATTTCAGCTCAGTAACTAGGTGGGCTATAAAATACCACGGCCCTGACTAATTTAATTGAGCTGCCTCTGAAAATTCCCACTCTAAATTTATCGGAAAGTAGAAGGGATAGAAATGGCCCCAGAAATTCTCTATTCGGGGTTGGCAAACCAATTGTTCAAAAAAAATCTGTTGGGCTCCAGAAATCATGAGATTATTTTAAAAAAGAATTATCACATTTGAGATAATTGTACTTGTCTATTAGTTGCTGAGCCTTTGGACTACACACACGGGTCACATTTTAAAGTTTTTCTCTTGAAGTCTCTTCTCTTGAAATTTTGTTTTAAAATGCAAAATGAAATTTTCATTAACTTATTAGAAGCTGTGTGATTTAATCTTTAAGAAACCTCACAACATGATAGTTGTAATTCTGCCTTCTACTAAGAATGATGAGATTTGGCTTCACTTTGATTATCTCTTTGTCAGAATAGACTTGGATTGGCTGACACAGCCATCCTCTTTGGTCAACAAAGGAAAGTTTTTTTGTTTCTGTAAGTAGTTCCAGATCAGCTTTTTCATTCAAGTTTTTAGAAGAAAAAAAATTGTAAGGGTTCAAATTTCAAGAAGAAGTGGTTTGGTGGGTGTAATGGTTGCTATAGCTATATTATCCAAATTGTTCCTTCGAGGGGGGGAGGGGCAGGGTAGACAGAATCTGTCTTTTAGGCTACTTCCTAACTACTGGTTATGTCCTTCAAAAACGTGCTCTGCTTCCCTTTACAAGTTCAGTGTTTTATTTTTGTGCTGATGCATTTTAGGTAAAGAAGGAGGGAATGGTAAAATTATTCTGTATGTGGTGATATGGGATATTTTCAAACATGACGGTGCATCGGTTCTCACTCCGGGCAGGGTCTGGCCTGGCTGCCCAGCAGACCTGCCAAGACCAGGGCTGGGGAGAGGGTGGGGCAACATGTGGATGTGGGCCTACCCAGCCCCACACCCCATGCTGCTGAGCGTGGCCCACCCTCCTCCATGACTGGTGGTTGCCCTGGCCTATGAGGCCACCATGCGCAACCGGAACAGCCCTGGCCTTGAATTGGGGTTGGGTAGAGTAGGCCATCACATGTGATGGCCTGCTCTGCTTTGGTCTGGAGATGGCTTACCCAGGCCACAGTAGTGCTTAGCCCGGGCTGTGACTCAGCAATGGGCCCAAGTCACAGCCTGGGCAAAAAACTGCCATGATCTGTGGAAACGCCTGATCCGGCCTGCGGAAACTTCCTCAAATTTCCAAATTTTGAATAAATCTAGAGGTTGGAACATGTAGACAAAGATTATGTGAATACCTTTATGGGACTACTTAGGAACTACTTTGTTAAGGCAATTTTCTGGTTAAACCAAGTAAGCCGCAAAATAGTGGCAAGTTACTATTAAAGGGACAGATTTTATCTCCCTTATACTGAGTAGTACTTTGTTGCACAGGTAGCCCCACTGACTTCTGTAATATCTCATATCATCATACACACTTACAATTATGCTCAATGGAAAATTATGAGTTAGTTAGATACCATTCAAGATAGCTTAGGCCCCAGTCTAAGAGCAATGTGCAGTGTGGTGAGTGCAATGCATGGTAACACCCACTGAACACTGTGCACATGTGATGTGTGCATGCATGCTATGTACAGCATGTGACCTTGGATCAGAGCCTTACATATCACTGTGGTATTTAACATTATACAAATCTAAAGATATAGGCCCTTTTCGCACTGACACCTCCCAGGTGGGCGTCCGTGGGATCGCTGCAGCGGGTGGGTGGGAGTGTGTGCATGCTTCCCCCCCCCCTTCCACCGATCCTCCACGCACAGAGCTATGGGCGCCAATGGCAGATGCTCTGTGTGTGGAGGTGGAGGTGGGTGTCCGTGGGACAGGCCACCAATGCACCGCCGCCTTCACCCATCCCCCATGGACTGCGGAGGCACTTCGGTCTGTGTGAAAATGGCCACAGATAAAATGTAAACGTGGGTGGCAGAACTGAAACCACAATTATGGAACTCACTCCCTTTGGAGATCCATGTAAGCCAAAGCCTGCTCATCTTTTGGAAGTGATATAAGACCTTTTTGTTTGGCCAGGTGTTTGTCAGGTAGGGATAGGGTTGGGTGGGATTGGGTGGAAGAGTTAGGGAAGGGACTGGGAGACGGGTGTTATGGGGATTTTTTTAGCTGTTTTTATATGATGCAACCTGCCGTGAGTCTTAATGGGAAGGGAGGGGTAAAAATGGGAATGAATAAATACATAAACAACATAAAAAACAACAGCACCACAAACTCCACAGTGGTGAAAGTATTGTTTAGATGTTATCTGAAATTTGAAACCAGTATTATGTTGTGAGAGAACAGCATCTTAATATAAATATGCCCCTTTGTAATTTTAAGAGTGCTTCCTAGTTACAATTGTGGTAGTGAGCCACAAACCACTTACTTTGTAGTAACTGGTTCATGGACCGTGGGCTTGGTTTTAAAGAAAGTTTATTTTCTCTTAAGAACATTTTTCAGTTTGTCATTAAAACTCTGTAGAAGCAAATATAATTGTACTAAATTTAAAAGCACCACAATCCAGCTTTGTAAATTGTTGACTACTTTTCTTTTCACCTTTAATTGTATGCACAAACTGGGTAGTGAGACATTTGATTACTCAACCTAAATGTGTAAATCATAGTGGTTCATTATACACGCAAGACTGGAGCATAAATTTACCTAAATTTAGTACTGAATAGAAATATATATATGTATATATTTACACTGAATTGTGATCTTTGCCTTTGTTTGTTAGGAACTAAACAAATGAGTGATGTTTTTTTAAAACCAAACTCTTGTACAATTCTGCGCTCGAAGTGAGGGACTAGCATAGCTACTTGGAGCCAGGTGTAATGCAGATATGCATCTTGTGTTTTTCCACATATAACTCAGCCCGTGCATATCAGTTCTGGCCTGCAAGATCCCCTGCTGCTATAATAAAAACACAACACGACAGTCTCCTTCAATAATAATGGAAAACATTATAGTCCCAGATGTTATAGTAACACTAAAGCTGCAGTGTTTGGAACATTTATTGCAGAACAATGTAGTATATTTTTATTAGGTTATTCTGGTTTTGTCTTCTTAGACCAGAGAATGTCAAAGTAATTGTGTCAGAGACTGTGATGCATTTATGATGTGGGGAAATATCCACTAGGAACTAGAAGGAGGACATCAGCTTATTTTCAGTTACGACCTACTGCATGTCACGATTGAATCTAGAACTTGGAAGGTGAAAGGCTAATGCGTTAACTCATTACAATAAATAATTGCCCAATTCCACTGTAGCTACATTTTCTGACGTGAGCACAAATTTAAGCTGGATAAAAGTATCCCACTACACTGATTTATGCTAGCTTCTAAAGACATAATGGAGAAAAATATAAAATAAGTCATCTGAAGATGGAAACACTTCTATAAACACACCATTCCTTCTCAGAGCTGCTACCTCTATAAAATATCTAGAACACTAAAAGAGTCTCTTTGAATTTTATATGTAACTGCCCAGATTCATTTAGACTGACAGATATTCTGTTTTAAATCACCCTCAAGATAAATTTTCTGTTCTTTTGTTCTTTTCGTCCCCGGTTTTTGGAGTTAATGGAGGGCAATTGTTCGTCACGTCTCACCTGTCAGGTTTACTGCTCCATTTTAATGCAGAACAGAAGGAAAAAAAAGGTTAAATGTTAGTTGGCCAATGGCAAGAGTAACCATGACAACAGGAAAATCCAGATGATGCTTTACAGTGAGGACTTTTAAACTTTACAAAAATTAGGAAGTGACAGCTCACCAAAATATTTAATGCTTTCTAATCATGGAATAAATGGAGGACACAAGGTTAGGATCAAAGAGAATCTTTTGCTGTTGAAGAAAACAATTTTGTATTAGAGGCACCTTCGTTTTTGGCCACGACCTACAAAATAATGCCACAATCAATTATGTTCCAGGAGGTGGGAGCTGTTGGATATGTAATTTGAGTTTTATTAAGTATGCTAAATGGTACGGGTAAAGACTTTCATCTAACGCAAGTACAGTGAAGACTAGTATAAGAAATCTGTGCATGTAAAAATCTAAGGCTAATACCGCATTCACACCTTATGACGATGTGGTGGCGGCACACCCACAAAAAATATGGTGGGGGAAGGAGGCAAAGGCCGGCATAATTTCCGGTGTGAATGGGGTTTGGCCACGACAATGCTCATGAATGACAGGGCTGGATTTTGAGCCATGTCATTTGCAAGCATTGTCGCAGCAAATCCTCGTTTGCACCGGAAGTTATGCCGGCCTCCGCCTCCTTCACCCACTGTGTCTTTCGCTCATGGGAGTGCCACTGCCATGCTGCCATAAGATGTGAATGCAGTATAAGTGGATAACATATGCCTATAAAGTACCTAGCACTTGCAATAAATTACAAAAAATGTATACTTTCTCCACCCACAAACAATTAGGTAAATAAAAAGGTAGAAACTATTTTTTAAAAGTCGGTTCAAAAGCCTGGTGATCATAAGACTATTTCCAGAGGACATGCACACACCTTTTTGGTTTTAGAAGGAATAGCAAGGATAAGTGTTTGAACTATATAGATAGGATAAACCAGCAAAAACACTTTATTACTTGCCATCAACAGGTCAGATAGTTTAAACTATTTGCACATACAAAAAATAAAATATTTGTCTGCCTTTCTAACCATTTATCAAGATAATGTGGGCTACTATAAAATGTTTATTGCTAGGAGTCAGGAATGATCACATTACATACAGGTAGTAATAAAAGCTTTAATAGTTCCTTTCACCCTCACATCTCTCTCTCTCTCTCTTTCAGTTTTGGACTTTAAAAAGAAAAACCTTCCTCTCTTGTTTTTTTTTGGGGGGTAGATATATTAGTTACTATGAATCAAATCTTGAGGTCTTTACAGAGCTGGCATGCTGTAAAAACACCACTAGGTTCAAAAGGCCTTAGTTTGACATTCCAATCCATGTACCAGATTCAAACAGCTGTTAAAATCAGAGGAATGTTTTTTTCTTTGTTCCAAATGTGGATCTTTGCTCAGGAAAAGTACTATCTAATATAAAAACTAAGATGAGCAAGATAAATTCAGTACGCAGGACAGGGTTGCATGTCACTCATCTTGGGTGTAACCTGAGTTGTTGTTGTTATTATTATTATTATTATTAACAAACATGTATATAGCGCCAGCAGTGTACCTGGCACTTTACAAAGTAATAAAATAGACACGGTCCCTGCCCCTAGGGTTTACAATCTGAGAGACAGGAGCTGGGGGAGAGACTTAGGAAGGGGAACAGAGGGAGAGACAAGGGGTCTAAC
>QEPC01006382.1:1183496-1262421 GCA_003113815.1 Sphenodon punctatus
AGAGAGAGAGAGAGGGAGTAGAGAGATAGAGTTGAGTGTCATCAGCATAGAGGTGGTATTGGAAGCCATGGGAGGCAATGAGTTTGCCTAAGTATGAGGTATAGATCGAGAAGAGGAGAGGGCCAAGAACAGAGCCTTGTTAGTCCTCTCACAATTTCACAAAAACAGAGAAGAGAAATAGAGGAACGCATTGCCAGTAAATAAAGAATATTCCCAATAATCCAATGGGTTGCATGGTTTGATTCTAATCAAGACTCAAGACACCTTTATGTTTAGATGTCTAAGACGTATTTATTTTTTCCTTGCTCTCCAAGAATGGTACATGCCAAATTTTGCAGTTGGTCTGAAGGCTAACTGGTGGTGTTGCCCTGCGCATCAGTTTCCATGCTGTTGTGCTGTCTGTCCAAAGAGTAGCCTGGCAAGTAGAAGTTGACTGTCAGACTTACTGTTTCATTATTGTTTACGCACCTGTTCTTGGGGAGATGTATCCTTTATCCCAAAGTCCCAGCCTAAGGCCCTTTTTACATGGGTCTCTCCCACTAATGAACACGCAGAAATCTGCGTGTTCAAGAGTGGGCACAATCCGTGTAAAGGACGCAGCGTGGGCATGTGTGGTGAGTGTAGTGGGTGCGTGCTCCTGCCTAACACACATCCCCACACACACCCCACTCATCCCCACACAGGGAGCAACTGGAGAGAAAGGAGTTTGCTCTGTGCATAGGGACGAGTGGGGATGCATGTGCGGCCGTATGCACGCCCTACCCACCCACCCACCGTGCATGCACCAGCATGCCCACGCACCCCCATCCCACGGCGCCGTGTAACGGCCTATGATTCTTTGTGCACTTCTGAGTATAGAGCCCTGATTCATTCTACGTCCTCAATCTCAAAGTGGTGTAGTGTTAATTTTTCTCAGACGATTTCCCTCACATTGCCACCCTGAGAGAAGGGAGATAATGCTCATCTCCCCTTATTTCCTTGCACTAGTGCTCAGAATGGACCACAGTCTGGTCCAATGTGATTTAAAGTATTGTTTAAATTTATCTCTTACTCCAAAAATGCATATGCTTTTACTATTTTATTGACTATGGACTCCCCTAGCTTTACTTTTTAAAATTTGCATCCAGGTTAACCATACTTAATTTATGCAGCTCTTACACACAACCTGAGAATGTAGCACACTGAGAATAAGGGAATCTAAGCTGAAATAATTTACCCATTCTGAGTCAAACAAAGCATAATAGAGCAGAATGATACTCTCTTACATAAAGTGACAGTGTCACTTTAATTAAAAATGTTTAATTCTATAGAGATTTTGGGTACATTTCTTTTTCCTGAGTAAAAAAAAAAAAGATAATTTTTTTCTGAGGGGATGAGTGCAGCAAAAAAAGTTTTCCCTAACTCAGTTGGATTATCATAATCAAAAGGTGCTGATTTCTTTTCATTTTTCTTTCAATACAATTAGGATGCTGCTCAGAACAACATTGGGTGAAACCATATGACAGAGGAGCTCCGCCATCACAAGCCACCCTGGACTGGGAAGTTGCTGGCAACTTCGTCAGGATCTGGTCCGGCCGCAGTACATATGTTCACAAGGATGGGCAGGGGTGGATGTATGGCTGGCTGCCTGCGCACTGCACCCAGCAGCGTGACTTCCCCCCTCCCACCATGGGCAGTCATGGAAGCGACTGATGGCTGATTGCATAATTTTGTTTCTCCCAGACTTTAGAAATACGCGGACACAACCCTAGGCTGCATATTCTGATGGTTGAAGAAGAAAACTTGAGTTCATTTAGATTTGTCATCTTTCACCTTCATGTCCTTCAAACAGGTCATTTATGTAAGAGAGTATCATTCTGCTCTATTATGTCCTTCAAACAGGTCATTTATGCCAAACAGTTTCCTCTTTGTGTTACATGAAGGCGAGCGTAGCAAGTTCTTTAAAAAAAATGTTTACTAGAACTTCCACTGTTTTAATGGGGTTGTTTTTTGTTTGCTATTTTCTTGCTGGATGATTTGAATTTTCTCTAGTTCATATTTAGGTGCCGGTTGCACTGTTGGTACCAGATATTAACTGTAGCTTTTCTGCAACTTTCAGATTTAAAATCTCAGCAACTGGATGATTTCATTTGTATGACTCTACCTTGCTCATGTAGGACCATATAAATGTCTCCATGCCTATCACAGCCCTCAGAATTCATTGGTAAAAACATACTATACTCCTTTGTACATTTCATTCTCTTTGGGATGAAATACTCATCAGACCGTTAAGATTATGTCATCTCTTTAGAGTTATTCTAATCTCTTGAATAGAAGGCTAATGAAGGCAAATAGAACAGAGTGAAGGCAAATGTTCTAAATCCTTTCAGCACAAGCCCCCATTAATTTGTGCACTAGGAGACAAGTGTTTCACCACTCTGTTAAGCCGTGCTGTAGCTATGAAGCACTGTTGCCCCGTATTTACACTAATTAGTCAAGTAGTCAACTGTGAGTAGTAAGAAATAGTCAACTTGTGGTACCATGTTAAACGACAATGATAAAGAATCACAGAAATTAATATTTTCTTTGAACACTGAGCAAGACCCTTCATCATAAGCAGTAATAAGAAAATTAACATTGGAGCCGATCCTAACCCCCCACATGCATGGGGTGCATAGGCTGCACGTGTGCTGTGCACATGCTGCACAAGGCTTAGGGTCGGCCCCACTATCTGTGAATCTGCTCCCAAGTGGGTATTTCAGGAGCTGCTGTTGCTTGGTGAGGCCTAGAGGACTAGGGTGGCTGGAGCACTCTCAGCCAGTGCTGCGTTGGCTGCGCCATGCCCTTCTGTTATTTGTATCCCCCCACCAGGTTATTCAGGAGTGCCTTTGCCACAGGCAGCTGCCACGGGTGCTGTCTGTTCAGCAGCTTTTTGAGGTGAGGGGATGAACACGTAGCATTTTGGCTGTAACCCCGATATATGGCCGACATCTCATGAAATCTTTTTTCCCTCTCTGGGCATGTTCAGACAAGACACTTTACACCCACTATACATGTTTCAAGGCTGCAGTGTTGCCCTATGGGTGCCCTGTAACATGTACAGTGGATGGGAGGTGGGTGGGTAGTGGGTGGAGAGTGTCTTGTCTGAAAACGCCCTCTGTTATAGATTTTGTGATTTGTTTTAAGGTTGTTGTGGATAGGGATGGGAGCAAACATGGGAAGTTGGAGAGTGGGCTCGAGTGTTTGGGGGAAAGGGTGGGGTTTATACTGTGACACCCCCTCCCCCCAGTGAGAGGAGGGTATGGGCACAAGGGGGTGTGAGACTGTAGGTTTTAACCTGTTTTTTCAATCGTAAAGCATTTTCGTCGAAAAATGAGAACAAAACCTAAAATACTAATACTACTAATCTGGCTGTCCATTTTTCAGTGGAGTTTCTGCCTAGAATTTGACACCTTTCGTCTGTCTGTCTGCTTCGTAAAGTTTTAAAGAAAGAATACACAAATCTTTAGAAGTACCATTTCCTAATTAAGTTATTCTTCCATCTGGCTCATTAGCACAACTATTACTACTTCATATGTTCATAAATGATCACGAGGAAATCCAAGTGAGTCAAAGTGCGTCTAATTCATTTGACCTTTACATGCTGAATTTGACCCAGCATGGATAAGCAGGCAAAAGTATATGAAAAAGCACCCCAATGAAAACATCTAAAAGCTGGGAAATAATTTCTAAAATAAACATAGGGAATAGATGATGCTCTGTCTGATGTGCCATACAAAGTTTATTGTCACTTGTTTAGAATGATCTAACTTTGTTGCTTGCTAGCTCTGACAGTACCCAAAACTCTTCCCAATGGAACTGGCTCCAGTCCCATTCAGTGAAATAAGTTATGTAAGCACACTTGGTATCACTGTAATCCCTGTGGTCCTCCACATCTGGTTCTTTCTGTCTGTTCATCCAAGCATTTCTACATTGATTATCACAATGTGTTGAGTACTTTCTGAAGCACCAGCCCTGTGTGCATTAAGACCATCGAATGCCTACATCTGTACTATTCTAAGGAGGCATTCTCAAAGATTTCCTCAATCAGTGTTAGTTTTTCATCTGCTCTTGTGCCATACACTACCACCTTTTGGTAATACATTATAAAGGTGTAACCATGTTTCTGCAGATATAATCAATAATCCCTGGGTGCAATTATGGATATATTTTATATTTTGCAGAGGTTCTTCTAGCAGAAACTGTGGGGGAATCCTATATACGGTATCTATATGCAATACCTAGTTTGTGTATTTATTTATTATTTATTTTATTTATTTCATTATATTTATATGCCGCCCCCCCATGCCTATGACATCTTGGGGCGGCTTCCAGCATACTATAAAACAATTTTTAAACATAAAAAAATCTACAATATCATAATTAAAACAAATTTAAAAACACCCCCCACAAAAATTAACACCCCCCCCACCCTCCGAAGGCCTGGACGAACAGACAAGTCTTACAGATACGTCGAAAGGCCAACAGGCCCGGGACCTGTCTCTTATACACATCTAGATGTGTATAAGAGACAGGTACACTATAGGAAGCCAGTGCAGAGCGCGGACCACGGTGTTATGTGCTCGCGCCGCCCCGTCCCCGTCAGGAGACGGGCTGCCGCATTCTGCACTAGCTGCAGCCTCAGAACCAGAAACAAGGGAAGCCCCACGTAAAGCGCATTGCAGTAGTCTAGCCTCGAGGTGATGAAGGCATTGACGAGAGTGGCCAGATCGGGCCCGGAGAGGTAAGGTCAAAGCCCCCGTACCAGATACAGCTGGCAAAAGGCGGCTTTAGCCACCGCCTCCACCTGCCGATCCAGATGGAGGCCCGAATCCAAAACCACCCCCAGACTCCGAACCTGAAGAACAACAGGCGGGCAAACTGAGTATTGAGTATTTCATTTTCAGCCTGTTGCAAGTGATCATATTGTTGCAGAGATGGACAGCTGGAAGGATGGCTTACTGACTGTTATTCAGTTAGAGTGGCCCATACAGTAGGTACTAACAAAAACCTTCAAGATGCATAACATCTGCACGTAATAGGACATCTACTGTTCTGCTGTCTGAGTATGACCCTAAAGGGCATATTTTAAATGCATGTCTGCTTGGATTCCAAAGCCAAGGTTGCCCGAAGACTGTTCTTTACTGCTGAAGAGAGAATGTCACTTTCAGAAACCTGAAGATTTCAGCACACATTTTTAGATGTTTTATGCTGCAGATATTATGAGGAGAAAGAACAGTCGATGGCAACAATGGTTTGTTTTTTTTCAGTGTTACCCAGATTTTAAACTGGAGAATACCAACAGAGTTACACTAATATAGAAGAGTCTACTTTCATATTCAATGCAGAGTATTAAAAAAATTCACCAAAACCTTTGAGCTTTTTTTCCAGAGACAGAGGATGCTTTTAGATGAGCGGGTCACCGTTGCGTGACCCGCTCGCGCGATATTTCAAAATCCTGTGACGCGGGATTACACGAGACGGAAGTAGGGGATCATGCACATGAAAGACAGTTGTACGTTATTTGCTAACCGCAAATTAAATACCTCACACATCGAGGTATTTAATTCACGGTTGGCAAATAATGCGCGACCGTCTTTCATGTGCTTGATCCCCTACTTCCGTCTCGTGTAATCCCGCGTTGCGAGATTTTGAAATATCGCATGAGCCGATCGCGCAATGGCAACCTGCTTGTCTAAAAGAGCCCAGAGTGTAGTCACCATGTTGGTCCCAAATGACAGAGAGACAAAGTGTTTCCCACTATATCCCCAACTCACGTGTTTACCCTCTCTGTATGTTTAACACTACTTATTGCTTCTTAGTCTCCTACACCAATATATAATCTTACAGCTGTTTTTAAATGCCTGCCACATCTCTCCTCTCTCTTTATTCCCATTCCTACCTTGCTCTATCTACTCCCTCCTACCCATTCCATGCCCCCTCATCTATATCTGTTCTACATTTGCTCAGTTTATATATTTCTACTGACTATGCTACACGCCTGAAGAAGGGCCCCGTGCGGCTCGAAAGCTTGCTTATTTCCAACAGCAACATTTGGTCCAATAAAAGATATCATTTGAACCACTTTGTCTCTCTGAGCTTTTTTTTCAAAATTTGTAGACTTTTTATCAAATGAATTGGTAGCTTAATGAAAAGTCATATGTTACCAATCATACAAGATGAATCAAGCATCAAACATTTCTCCTGGTTTAGCAGCTGGTTCTGATGTTAGTAGTAAGCACTTTTTGGGGGGTATTGTTATAATCCTAAAGCACAGGCATGTTAAAAAGTGCATACATAGCTGGCCAAACTAAAGCAGAGAGTACTCCTAACTATTTGAAAATTAATTTACCCCAGGCTTGACACAATGTAGCATAATTAGGGCTGAAAGGAGAATAAAAAGGATTTTAATGAGAATATCGCGAGAATTGAGAACTGGCAGAATCGAGAAGATCTCACTAACTGTTTGAGATCTTGTGAGAGTCTCAAAAAATGTAAAAAAACACTGTGCATGTGTAAAATGTCCACCGTGGCTATTCTGTGCATGCACAGCCATTTTCCAAGATGGCACGGGCCACGTCAGCACCATTTTGGAAAAGACCAGGTGGTCTGCACATGCACATAACCAGCTATCCTTTTCCAAAATGGTGCCAATGCAGCTCGCATCACCTTGGAAATGACTGTGCATGCACAGATTGGCTGCAGCGTCCAGTTTGGGCATGTACAGAGCATTTTTAAAATTATTATTATTAGTATTTTAAGGATCTCGCCAGAATGATGTCAAGAACAGCCAATCCTCGGCTCATTCTCGATCTCAAAAATATTGTCAAGAGCCCAGTTCTCAATTAGATTTTTGAGATATGCGAGATCGAGTTTCAGCCCTACCTAGAATTACATTTCATACGGTATACCAGGGATAGGGAACCTCTTCTGCTCTGGGGGCCATATTGAAAATTAGTATGAGCTTCGAGGGTCACATAGAGGTTGGGGGCGGGTGTACTCAAGAAAAGGAGGGTGTACTTAATGGGTGTACTCAAGAAAAGGAGGGCCCAGATCATGGATCTGTACCGTGGATCTGTCCCCTACCCTTGTGTGCATGCCCTCCTCTCTGATTCATTATCCTGAGCTCAGTTTTTCAGTGCTTGAGGGTAGAGACTGGATCCAGGGTTCAGATCCAGGCACTGGAAAGGAGCCACATAAGAACTTGCTGAGGGCCGCATTTGGCCCCCGGATCTGAGGTTCCCCACCCCAGCTGTATGCAAACTCTATTGTATGGTGTGCCAACTTTTGGAAAAAAAAATCTGCTACACTGCTAAAACTGTATAACTATCAAAAAGCCACCCTATTTTAAAAAGAACTATTTGGTAAACTTACCTTTTATAAAGAAGAATAGCTATAACAATACAGATGATAAACACCACAGCGAGAACTGGTCCTACAACCCAAATTAAGCCTTCTTCTTCATCTGTAATTGGTTGGGGATCAAGGTCCATTGACACAACGGGGTCAGAATATGGGCTGGTTGCATACATGGTCTATAGGGAAATAAGAATATTTTAATCACAAAGTAATAACTACCCTAAAACTAAATAACTGTACATGGCATGATAACATCAGTTTAGACAAAGACAAAAGAAAGCATGTTTCTGTTCTTCAAATTTTACAATTATCCAGCATTAACCTGAAGTATATTGTTTAATTATGAAACTGATAGAGCAACAAAAGTGTGGGAGGTGTTGGACAGGCAAGTTCTCTGTCCTGAAGAGTTTACGATCTGAATAGACACTGAGGGTGTTTTTAGAAGGAAGAGCTTTTTCCTGTATTTAAAAGGTTTGCGGTGGGGAACCCCCTGCAGGAGGGATTTAGATGCTCCTTCCCGGACCGGAAGTCACCTAGGTGCCATTAGAAACAGCAGCGCCTGGCAGCTACCAGATGTTTTGAGATGTGGACTTGTAAGACAGCTATTGGAGTCTTATCAGGTCTACGTATCAAAACATCTGGGAGTCACCGGGCACTGCTGTTTCTAATGGCGCCCAGGTGACTTCTGGTCTAGGGAGAAGCATCTAAATACCTCCCACGGGGGTTTCCACAACACAGACTTTTAAAATATGTGAAAAAGCTCTCCTGTCGAAAAATGCCCTGAGTACGAGTAGGATTTGGGAAGATGTGTAACAAAAGAGAACGTGGGGTTGGCCGAAGGCCACATTCAGCAGGTAGCCAAAGCACGATAGCCAAGTCAGTACTCCAGAGTGTGCACTGGTTACCAATATCTTTCTGGGCACAATTCAAGGTGCTGATTTTGACCTATAAAGACCTAAAACAGCTTGGGCCCCAAGTATGTGAAAGTCCGCCTCTTCCCTCCTGTCCTGTAGCAGCCTCTGACGTCAGCCGGGAGTGTCCTCTTGCAGGTACCATCTGCCTGTAAACTTTCCAGAACAAGGGCATGAAGAGTACCATTCTGGATGGCTGCCACACAATTATGGAAATTCCTTCCCTTGTAGATTAATCTAAGCCTGAGCCTGCTCACCTTCTGGAAGCAATGTAAGGCCTTTTTGTTTGTTCAGGCATTTGGCAGGGAGGGATGGGGTGGGGTGGAGGACTTAGGGTGATTTCAGACGTGACGGGGCACCTATTGACCCCGTCATGGAATCACCTTTCTGATTCCCGGCCGGAATCAGAATGGCCCATCAACAGACGAGCCAGCTGATTCTGGCGGGGAATGTGGGGAGGGGGCGGGGCTGTGCGGTGCAATGTGCGGCTGCACAGCCCCCCCCAGCAGCCCTCCCTCCTGGAGAAGGGCGGGCGCAGCGGCCAATCTGCCCGCTGCGCCCAATCCGGCCGCTGCACCCAATTCCATCCCTGGGTCTGAGCCACGGCCCAGAATCGGCAGCAGTAACAGATGTTACCGTCCGCCGATTCCGGGCCATGGTTCAATTAACCACGCTTTTGGGGATGGTGCCTGGACCATCCTCAAAAGCATGGTTATTTTGCTCACCACCGGTGGTTCACTGTGGTGAACATCTGGCAGCGAGCAACCAGACATTACGGGACCATCCACCACCACAGGGGATTGTCTGTGGTTGTGCGTGATCTCGTAATGTCGGAAAATACCCTTAGAGAAGGTGGTTGGGCAGGGGGCCCTTATGGGGATTTTTTTAGCTGTTGTTATATGATGTACGCTGTTCTGAGCCTCAATGGGAAGGGTGGAGTATAAATCTAGATGAGAGACAGGCAGGCAGACCAACAGACATAGTTGATAGCCATGTAAAGCGCAGATCCTTAGGGAGTTGCCTTTTTTAAAGACAGTCCAGGAACATGCAGATGTTATGTACATAGCAGAGAATGATGGAGGGGAAACAGAGAAATTGAGAGGAATCAAAGATGAAAAGCTAAAGGTCTGTAGGACAAGAAGGATGTGGAATTGCCAAGATGAGCCTAGATGTAAGCTGCCCTGAGCCTTCAGAGAAGGGCGAGATATAAATGCAATACATTAATGAATGAATGGACCCACAAGATCCCTTCCAATTCTACAGTTCCATAAAAAGGAAAGAGTGACAGTAGGGGCTGTCAGGGAAAGAAAGAGAAGATCTGTTTCTCTCTGACTGGTTTAGAATTGGCCAATTTCTTCATCCATTCTGGTATGGTGCCTGTTTGGTCATTTTATGGACTATTCAGTTTTGTTCCTTTGTTTAATAAAACTGAGATGATGGGTGCATTCAAACGATGGTGGCTCGCTTTGCCGTGTTTCCCCCCGCTTTAGTACAGGGGTCACAGTCATGTTTGAAAGTGGCCGGGAAGCCGCTGCCAGATGTTACCGCAGGATAGATCCTGATTGCAGTGGGGGCTAGCCCAGGCTGTGGCTTGGGGAAACCCCCGAGTCACAGCCGAGGCTAGCTGTCACAACGGTTGTGATCAGGCCACTGGACGTGGAGTAAAGCAGACTTTCACATCTGAAAGCCTGCTCTGCTTACCGCTGTCTAGAATGGCGGTGGGATGGCACTAAGGCGACCGTCATTCGACACCATGGCTGCACGTCAGCTAGGGGGGGTGGGCCTCTGGACACAGCGTGTGGCTGGGCAGACGTACATTCATGCATCTCCTCGCCCCCTCCCTGGACTGGCTGCCATCACATTAGTTTGGCGGCCAGGCTGATTCCTGGCCAGAGTGATGACTCCCACCACTGCCCAGATAAGTTCATGGCGGCATTGGAAGCCGTCACTTCTGAAAGCACCCAATGTCTTAATCTAACTGTGTATGGATTCCTTATGTTATCAGCCCATGGTGCCACTATCAATTAAAGGAAACACAAAAGCCTCTTTAACAGTGGCAGTCTAAAGTAGAGTGTGCATTTCAGTAACACAGAGCAACTTATTTCTTCTGTCTAATGCTTGAACCCCAAGAGAGCTGAGTCAAAAAAACTGCTACAGAAAGGTTTTTAATTTGTTGATAACAAATCACTACATGGTATTGATGAAATATATCATGTTAAGCTGTCTTGTGATTTAAGTGAATGAGCTCAATGTCAATAAATTGGCTTAGAAACTGACAATATGAAAAGAGGAAATGTTTGTTGTAGAACAGTAAATCACAAATCATTATCAATTCTTGTTGCTTTTTATAACTAGATTTCTTCTAGGGTATGTTTAAGTATCTGCATTCTATTAAATTGCTATACAGAGATGAATGGATAAATGTGATTCTTTTAAAAAAGTTTGTTGACCTGGGTCATTTACTGCCTCATTGTTAGTTAAAGATGCAGGAGTGACTGCAGTTACTGCAGTACTGTCCTTAGAAAAGAGAGATTAGAATTAGTAAATTTGTGGACTGTACTATGAACCCTGAGTTGTATGGAGTTTGCACTGAGTTGTATGGAGGTGAGGGCAATGGATGACAAATTGAAAGACATGACTAAAATTGTTTTAAAAAGCAGAAACTAGCAAAAGTTAAAAAAATATCTCATGAAGAATATTACATGAATGGTATGTTATGCATAATTAGTAACACAAATAACTTTACACTCACATTGCACCTCTGTGGTAAAGCAAACTTTTTCAAGGTCAACAGATCACTGAAAGTTCTGACCTTACAGCTTCCTGAGGCCTGTCCAGTCACTTCTTGTTTCATTACATAGTAAATATTTTAATAAAAGCTGTCTCCAATAAAGTTAATAGGATTTTTTTTGTTCATTTCCCTCAATAGAGCAAGGATTTAACCCCATGCTTGGAGCTTAATTATTCCAAATTATAGCACAGTCCAAGAAGGAAACAGCATCAGAAATTAAAGAGTTCACTTAGCACTGAAAATTGAATTATACTATGGCTATTTTTTTACTTGTACACATTTTCTGCTATCTACTTTGGTAGCTATTTATCAGCTTGAGATTTTGTGATCTGAAATCTGTGGTTACTTTACTTCACAAGGCCAGTGGCTGTTTCTGTCAACAGCTGTTCATCATGTTTAGTTCCTTTGCTTTTGGTTAATGTTCCAATGTGCAAGATCTTTATTAATTTAATAAAGTTACTATTGCATTGATACTCCATCTATAAAACAGATGTGAAACAGAGGTACAGAAAGGAAGTTTTTTGCTGTTTACCAGAGGGTGAAAACAGATGAGACAGTAGCCCAGATTAGCTCCCTCTGGATGGGTGGCCATCTGCCCATATGTTAAGTGGCTGCCAGATATTCACCCACACCTGCCTGCCTTGTGGCCCACACTCACAGTGTCATCCCAGCAAATGTGGAGCCCGCCGTGCAGGAGAATGCTGCCTGATGTAGGTGAATGTGTGCCTACGGGGCTGTCTCCTGGCTGTTAGGGAGTGCGCAGATTCTGCACACGTGCATGTCCACCAGGACCATAAAGTCCTAGGCAGAGTGCCTAGAACGGTCCAGGTGGTGGTGGCACATCTTACTGGTGGTGGGTGGTGGAGGGGCAAAGCGTGGTGGGGAGGAACAACTTTCGGCCTGTCTGGTTTGTTGTACAGAACCTGCAAGTGGCGGCTGTGTGGGGGCTTCATGGAGCGACCCCGGACTCCAGCCGGCTAATCTCTCGTCTGTTAACACCCAGAGGTAGGGGTTTCACTGTAAAATGAAACCCCAAGTGTAAATGCAGATTAATTAGAATTTCCTCCTGTTTACTTTTAATTTGGAAAACTGAATAGATTTGAAGAGTTGCCTTGTGAAACTATAATTCCTTCCTGGTGCTAGAAATTCTCACTAGGATTCGTATTACTGCTGCAGTAGATTCAGCTAACTGTACCTGTTAGATTTAGAAACCAGTTAGAACAATACCATGCAACACACTGTATGCTGTATGCTGAAGTGTTGATGTGTTCTGCAATTTTTTCCACAATCCTATTTCTATCCCTGCTTAATTGTTTGTTTTTTACCGTACTACATGCAGTTAAAACAATTCAAGCACTAAGAAACATAAGAATGAGATCAATTATATAAGAGAAAAAGACAACTCATTATTTAGATCACCTCAGGAATTCTCCTTATTATTGCATTATTTTCTAACTTTCTTACATCTCACTGATAGTTGAAAATGACTGTAATTAAAGAAGCTAGCTGTGTATGTCTCTGATTAGCTAGATCTTTCAAAAGATTTTGGTAGGAAACACTGGTGGCTCAACAGTAGACCAAAGGCAAGAAAGGAACCTGTTTTTGAAGGCATCATGAAAGATACTGCTGTGAAGTTTATGCCTCAGTAACCACATCAATGATCTCATGAAGCAAGGCCTATGATTTGTAAAGGATCAAAATAGTGATAATAAATGATCTTTACCCTTCAATTCCAGAAGCAAGTAACACATTAAGATGCACGCAGAAAGACTGCCTTCTAGCCTGGAGAGATCACTGGCAGTAAACAAGGAGAGACACTGCAGCTTGTTTTGAGAAGCACTAACATGCATTGTACGTAAACTGACCCTATGTGTGATGAGAGAGGAGTGATCACATGAACCAGAGCTGGATGAACTGAGGAAAGATGTACTTAGGAATGAAAAACAACTGAAAACCTACAGTCCACTTACTGATTCCGAGTGCTCCATTACAGCTAAAACAAAGAAGACATATTCTTGGCCGCTTTGGAGCTGCTTGTTCTCAAAACCACCATAGTGTTTTTTATCCCCCAGGGTGAACTCAGTAGGAAGAACTTCAAAGTGAGCTGCAATATATGGCTTTAATTCAACTTCTCTCCCAAAACGAATGCTTCTGCGTTTCCTCGCTATCTCCTTAAGTAGCTTTAGGGAAAAAAGGGAGAGAGAAGAGAGAAAGAGAACTGTAAACAACATTAATGTAACTTGTTGACACATTAATAGGAAAATTTAATTCAGGACTAGGAACTACCGAGGCACAATTTATCCTCATTTCACGGGGTATGTCAGTCTCACTAAATCTCAGTTCTTGTGATTTTTCGTTTTCTTTTCTTTTTTCATGTTAAGATAGTAGGAGGCAATTGTCCTGCTCTGATTATAAGCATAGGTCAATTAAATCAATTTTTGCTGTTTGATATAATTGCCTATGCTAATAAAGCCTTAAAGAATAAACACTATCAATACATTACATATTGTCTATGAAAATTAAAGCCACAGTGAAAATTAAAGCCACATATTTGGTTTTCTTCATATTCACCAGGCAGTCAGTACTTTGCATTTCAGTAAATCAAATGAGCTTCCCATGATTTAATATTCAGCTGGAATATCAAAACACTTCTATTGAAATGGGGGGGGGAGGGGGGGGGAAACAAAGCAAACAATCTATGCAGGTCAGTCTTCATTACCGGGGGTTGATTTTTTGTTGTTGTTGGGGGTGGGGACTTTCTAAAGTACAAACAATGGGTGCAGCCACATGAGATGTTATCCCACTTTGGACAACGTTACTACGTGATGCAGTGGCTTATATGTCCAGCAGCTTGCCCCTGTGGTGGGGCAAGCAGCCAGCTATTACTTGGAAAAAGGCCGGGGATGCAGTGCATAGTAAGGCTGCCCAAGTTGGGTTAAAGGGCCTGCCTCCCATGTGGCTGGGCCATGCAGCCCTACTGTGAGGTGGGGGTCTGTGGATCAGGCTCAGAGGAACTTGCTCCTCCCCTTGCCTATCAGCTGACTGCAGGGGAGCAGAGCCTGGAAAGAGCATGCACCCTCTTCCCCACTGCCTAACAGCTGAGTGGAGGGGGCAAACACCCTCTTCCCAGGCGCCCCCCCTCCCAATCAGCTGTTGGGCAGGTAGGAGGACTGTGCATACTCCTCCCAGGCCCCGCTCTCCATGATCCACCTGCCCAACAGCTGATTGAGGGAGGAGGAGGCCAAAGGAACATGCACACACCCCCTCTCCCCATCCCAACAAAAAACTGATTGGGGGGGGCCAGAGGAGCATGTGTGTGCCCCACTCCCCATCCCAATTTCCCTCAATCCGCTGTTTGTTGGGGTGGGGAGAGAGGTGTGTGGTGCACACTCCTCTGAGATCCCCGCTCCTGTCATCAGCTGTTAGGTAGGGGAGGAGCGCACCCCCCCTCAACAACTGCTGAGTGGCAACAGGCCCAATTCTGCAGCGCAGCAGGAGTCAGATCATCTAGTCTGATGTGGCTGGCTCCTCAGCCCCGTTCAGGAGCTTGGAGGAGCTGGTGATGGCCACAGCGACGTGGACCATGCGGCCAGCTCTTCCCATCGACCCCAATGTAAGGTGGCTGCACTTGCCCGTCACAGGGCACGTGGGGGACTGGGCTCTCCAGCTCACGTGGATGCACCCACTATCTTTCTCTGGCCATGATAAACAAGATGACAGTATCCTTTTTTTTACATAAGTTCTTTGCTTTTGTACGTTACTTTCTATCTGAGGATCTCCAAACGCTCGACTAACATCAATCCTCATAATACCCAACTAAGAGAGGCAAGTAATTCATTTTAAAAATCAGTCAACATAGGCACACAAGATTTAGAGACATGATTGCAAGGTTTGCCAAGCACCCAAAAGTTTTAATAAAATTAATGGGAGTTGCTCAGCACATCTTGCAATCCCATCTCTCTAAATCTTTTGTGCCTACATCTCTTCTTAGGCCACTTGCCTATGTTACTGCGCTGCCGAATATCCCGATGGGAAAATCTCCCAGCGGGGGATTCTTACAGCGCATTGTGCACATGGGCGCTTGTAAAAAGCAGCGTCCAGCGACTTTTTTCCTTTTGATTGTCAGGGTTGGATTTTGAGCCCTGACAATCAAAAGAAAAAAACCCTGCTGGATGCAGCTTTTTACAAGTGCCCACATGCAAAGCATGCTGCAAATATCCCCTGCCGGGAGATTTGGCGCCGCAGTAACATAGGCAAGTGGCCTCAGTGACACATAATGAGGGACCTGAGTTCACTGTATTTCTCCGATTGCTGCCAATGGGGAAAACACAGTGAACACAGGTCCCTGATTCAATCTGAATAAATTGTATTTGAAAAATAAAAAAAATAAAAATTCACTGACAGAGCAAACAAAAACCTAGGAGTGCTGATATGCATGCCACTTCTAGTCTACAATAGTACTTCCTTATCTTAACTTGTAACACAAGAAACTTAAAGTGCTAACTCTGTTTTCAAAATGTAAATTTCTTTTGCCACATTGAATGTTCACTGTGGAAAACAAAGCTAAAATACACATCAGGACATTCAGCAGCTAAGCTTTATTCCTCCTTGTAAATGTATATTAACAAAAAGTGATATACAGCCCGATCCTAAATCTTACGCACCGTGCATGTAACCCATGTGTAATTTGCACAATGCTATGTGTAAATTGCACGACTGTGCATGCATGAATTTAGTATTTTTAAAAGAGAAAAGTGTTTATTTGATATTCTTAGATTATTGATTGCAGAATATTCTTCACTTGACATTTTCAAGATAAACTAGAGAAATGTTCTAGGTAGAGCAATGTTAATCTCAGTTCCTCCCTCCTTACCTTTAAAAAGCATCTGAAAACTTATTTATTCTCTAGGTGCTTTTAGGATCCACGGATGGTTTCCTTAATGTCCTCCCTTTTTCCCCTATCCCATTTAAAAAAATGTAATAACGGTTTTAAACTGTTTTACATTGCTTTGCATAATTTATATTGTTCTAAATTTTAATCAACTTTTGTAAAGCGCTCCGAGTGCCACGTAAGAAAGGGGGCACTATATAAATGAAATAACAACAAAAAAATATTGTCAAGTATGCTTTAGATCTAGTTAATCCTGCCTTAATGCTGGGGGGTGGGCATGATGATCCTTAGGGTCTATTCGAGTCATAGGATTCGATTTGAACAAATATTAATGTGACTTGTTCAGGAAGCACCTAAAGTTTTTCTGCTGCTCTGCCATTCCCTCGTTTTTCATATAAGACTTATTCAGTGCACTATTTTAAGGAGGAAGCAACTGACTCAGTCTGCAATCATATTTTTTTTCCCAAGGTTTCACCCTTGTTAATTTCTCCTCAGACAAACAGAACTAACCAAATGGATAAAATGTATACTCCTTTGTTAACAGTGGAAGGCAAGTCTCCAGGGGAAAAAGAGAGATCAATAGAAAAGAGATTAAAATGTAATTTCTACTGTATATTTTCATTTTAAGGAATGTGCTTACTCAGGGAAGCTCATGCTGCAGTCACTTCTTCAACATTACATTGCAACTTAGTTGGCAATTCTCCTCGCCAACTCCAAACCCTACAAAGCATTTTCCAGTTATTCAGCAAAAAATCCCAAAGAATATGAAACAAACTAGTGAGTCTATGTCTGGTAGAAGACCAAAGATTGCTATTATAATAGTAGCTAATTAAAATTGGGCACAATCCTAAACCACCCTGCACGTAGCATGCTCCACAATGGGTGTGTGCATGGGATGCACATAGGAGTGTTCACTAGGGCTGAAGCAGCAACTCCTTTTTCCGCTCCGCTATTTCATTCCGCCATTTTGGAATTGCCTGCGAATTTCTGCAGCTTTTCTGCTGGCATTCCGCAAATTCCGCTGGCATTCCGCTAATTCAGAAACTGTCAGAACAATCTAGGAAACTCTCGGAACAAACATTGTTCTGCTACTTTGCAGTGCTGATGGAAATTGTGGAAGACTGAAACTGTCGGAACAAACATCGTTTTGCTATTTTCATAGCTGGTGGAAGTAGTGGAATGAAAGTAGCAGAATGGCGGAAGTAGCAGAATGAACATCTCTATTGCACCATGCTGCTCATTGCGGAAGAGCTTTTTTCGTCAGAAAAAACTACAGTAGGGGCTTGCTGTTTCAGCCCTAGTGTGCATGGGATGTGCATCACACAGTCCCTCCAACGGGAGCATGTGCAGGATGCAGCACACATGGCGCGTGGGGTTCCTGGGATAAGCCCCACTGTTTATGTCACATGTGTTGTCCACTACATTAGCTATTAGGCACATTGGGAATCTACTTAGGTGGCTAACTGCATTTTTGATTAGTAATGACAAACTTTTTTGTGGTCATGTTGTCTTAATACCCATATTTGTTCTATATATGCACAGGTACTAGAAAAAGATGAAAAGCAGGTGTTTTGTGTGTGTGTGTGTGTGTGTGTGTGCACGTATTTTTAAAGTTGTGTGTGTGGTTTACTTCCTTGGAGTGGCTTAAAAGCAGCATCATTGCTGTGGCAAATCAATTATTTCTTCTGGGTAAAACACTGGTTTCAGTTGCCATCTCTATTCACTAAGGTTGCAATCCTGAAACCGTTTCAGGACTGTGGTCTCTAAAACTCTTGGTAAAAGTGACCCAAAATATCTATGCGACTTATGGAGGCTAAGTTGAAGTTTCAAAAGTGACTTTGTTCCATTGGCTTCACTAAAGCTTAGGCTGTGAAGTGCTGTACATTGTGATCCTCAAGCTGCTGAATACAAGTGGCAGTCCTAAGGATTGGTGCAATCGTGTTCACTTCAATGCGGCTAGCAACAGCGTTAGCTTGAATGCCGCTTTTGAAAATGGAAGCTAAGGTCTTAAAGTCACATAGGTGCTCTTGAAATTTTTATCCTGCATTTAGAAGTGGGATAAAAGAGAGAGATTGGTTCAAGCTGCAGCAATTGGATCAAAACTTCCTTAGAACTTGGGAATGTGAGATCCTGCATTTTGAGCTAGATTTGCTATAAAGATCAGAATACAGAGTATCTTTGAAATTCAGATTTTGGACCTGATCGACCACTCAGTTTTACAAAGTTTATGTCAGTACGTGTACATGATAAAGGGTGGATTTTCAAAAGCACCTAAGTGTAGTAGGTGTCTGGCTCCTGCTAAAAGTTAGTGTTGTTAAGTCTGGATCATAAGCCTTTTAGCCTTCTGGAAATGCTGCCCAACGACACTGGGCCAATTCTAAACCCCCGCCTGCGGGGTTTACACGCATGCCATAGTTCCCATAGTGGGGGTGCATGCAGGGTACAGCTGGGTTGTGCACGTCACGTAGGATTGCCACCTTTTGTGGTTTGACCCTGCGACTCCCATAGGCCAAAACGGGAGTCTCCGGGTCAAACTACGAAAAGTGGCAGCCCTAGCGGCACGCAGGGGTTATGATCGGTCCCATTGTATTTCATGTTACCAGTTCCGACTATAATTGGTCACAGAACAGTACACATTTGATGAGATGAAACTTTGTTTAAATTGAGAAGCAAGATGAATAAAATTTATTTTTTGTATTTGAATGATAATAAAATGTACATACTTGGCAGCTAGGATTGCTGAGGTACTGTGTTCTAAAGGGTGAAGTTCTTAGGAGATTTCCTCTGGGACTACTAATTAACTGACTAATTATTAGTAGTCAATTAACCTGAGCTAAGCTAACCAGCTAAGGTAACATAGATTAGGCAAGTGACTTTTCAAAGGTGGAGTTTGGTCGATCAAGGCCAGCTAAACTTAGCTGTGTGTGTGAATGGGGAAATCTCATCTACAGCATCTATTCCACATGGCTGAACAGACCCCAAGTGCACCCTGGTTTCATTCATATTTCAGATACAGATGATGTTATTGTCATATATGATTAACATCACATATATCCCCTGTGGTATTTTATAGCAAGACAAGTTTGGAAACCTTTGAATCCATAAAAATCGTCTCCTGAGTACTATTCAGATTTCAATCCTAACATTTTCTCCTTATTTATTGCTTTTACAAATATAGATATTCACCTTATGTTACCACCTCTCATAATTATTAATTTGCTTTACAACTGTGCATTTTCCAAAAGCAAATGGGCATATTCAAGCCAGGAACATAAACCAGCAATATACTGTATGTGCAGTGGCTGCCATAGTTTCTGTGCTTGGAAGGGTGGTTAATGGAAGTGGGTTGGGTGGTTTTTACTTTAGAGTTTTGGGGTTGGGTTTGTTTTTGTTAGGATGGTTGCAGAGGGGCAACGGGGGTTGGGTAGTTTCGCTGGCTAGTGAGAGTGGTTGGGTTACTTCCCCGGGTATGGAGGTGGTTAATCATCCCTGGTGAAAGGGGGGGGTGAGGAGGAGGAGGAGGAGGGTTGTCCCTGGAGGGCGAATGGGGGTGTGTTTGGGAATGGGGGTGGTGGTTAGGCCCTCCAGTGAGAGGGGAAGCAGGTTGGCGATGGAAGTGAGGGGGGGGTCTCCCCCCCTGCTGGCCTGATGGAGGAGCTGCCGGGTGTTGGTAGCTGGGCTGAGGGTAGCCCACTAGGGGTGCGGGGGGCGGGGAGAACAGCAGTGATAGGGGTTGCCATGGGCTGGGGGAACTATGGTCCAAAAGGGGGTGCCATCAGGAGCGGAGGGACCAGTGGTTAGTACCTTTGACCCTCCCTAATTCAGGTAACCAGGAGCTTGTGGTCTCAGGTGACCATAGCCTGTCACTGGTGCTGTTCAATTCAAGGTTGGCAGCCAATAAATTGTTCATCATCCATGATTCCAGCTTGGAGTGGGCGTCTGACCTCGTATGTGTGACAGAGACATGGCTGGATGAGATGCTGGGGCCAATTTTGGCTGACCTCGTTCTGCCTGGGTACTTTGTCCACCACCAGCCCAGGCTGGAGGGTCGGGGTGGGGTGGGGTGTAGCCATAATTTCTAAGGAAGGCTTGACTGCTCACAGGTTTTCACTGCAGACAAAGTCTGGGATAGAGGGCCTCTAGCTTGTGTTTGATCTGGCCAGTAATGGACCATGTGTGTGTGTGTGTGTGTGTGTGTGTGTGCGTGTGTGTCCGGCCTGGGACAGATTGGGGATGTTGCTTGTGTACCACGCACCCCACTGCACTGCATCATCCCTAACTGCTCTAGCTGCTCTGATCTTGGATTTAGTCTTGCGTTACGGTCTCCTAAGCTTGTCTTGGGAGACTTCAATATCCATGCCGAGGCTAGATTGCTTGGGGAGGAGCAGGAATTTGTGGCAACCATGGGACAGTCCCAGGTGGTAGTTGGCCTGACACATGAGGTGGGGCACACTCTGGACTTAGTGTTCTGCACCGACCTTGAGGCAGGGGGTTCGCTGATTGGGGGTGTTTGTACACCCTTGCCATGGTCAGACCATTACCTCCTGCGGGCTTGCATTCTGGCACGCCTACCTGACCCTGGGGGCAGGGAACTGATTAGGATGGTCTGCCCCTGGAGACTTATGGAACCGGTTGGGTTCTGAAATGCTCTGGGGGATGTGTCTGTTGACCTCGATGCCTACTCCATCAATCACCTCGTGGCCTTCTGGAATGGTTGGCTGGGAAAGGCCATTGATCGGATGGTTCCTATGGTTTACGGAGGATATGGGGTGGTTGAAGCATGAAGGAAGGTGATTAGAGTGACGGTGGTGCCGTACTCGCACCCAAGATTATCGGTTGCAGCATAGAGTATTTTTGAGGGCCTATATCATGGCTGTTCGAGCAGCAAAGAAACTGTTCTTTGCTGTTTATATAGCATTCGCTCAGTCTCCTCTGGCAAAGCTGTTCTGGGTGGTGAGGGGTCTGGTCAGTGCAGCCTCTCTCTGCCTGGAGCTGGATTCGTCCAAAGTGACATGTTTTTAATGAACTTTGTGGATAAAATTGCTCGAACTGAGCATGGATTTGGCTCTCCCATTTTAGAAGCAGTGGCAGAGCCAGGGGTTAGCAATGCCCTGTTTGGTCAGTTTTATGAAATGTCTTTCAATTGGTGATGGCCACCAAGGCGGTGGATGTGCTGGGGTCTGTTCGGGCCATGACTTATCCTTGTCCGTCCTGGTTGGTGAAAGCCACCAGGGAGACTCTGGGGTCAGTGTTGGTCAGGATTATCAATGCCTCCCTTCGAGAGGGGAGTGTGCTGGATTACCTGAAAGAGGCGGTGGTCCGGTCGCTCCTCAAGGAAGTATTGCTTGACGTTGGTGCCCCAGTAAACTACCGACCTGTCTCTAGTCTTCCCTTTTTAGGGAAGGTTACTTAACGTTTGAAAATACGCAATGTAAGTAGATGGGGGGGGTGTCACGTCTGAAAATACGCAATGTTAGTAGAGAGGGTCAGGAGTCTGGGGGGAGATACACTCCCAGTACTGGGGGGAGGGTCCATCCCCCATTGGTTCCATTTCTACGGAGCCTGGGGGTGCTCCTGGATGCATAACTGTGCCTGAATTTACAGGTGTCGGCTGTGGCCAGGGGTACCTTCCATCAATAGCATCTGGTGAAGAGGCTCCGCCCACAGGCCTCAGAATCTGATTTCGCCACTGGGTGAAAACAGACATGACACTAACCACCCTTTAACCACCCTTGGTGGTTATTTATGCATGTTGCAGGGCTACATAGGGCACCAATACAGCCCTGAAACATGCATAAATAACCATCAAGGGTGGGTAAAGGGTGGTTAGCATCATGTCTGCTTTCACCCACTGTCATGCATGCATTTGTCACCTTGAGGCTATACTACTGTAATGCGCTCTATGTGGGGCTGCTCTTGGTGATGGTCTGGAAGCTGTAACTGGTGCAAAATGCAACGGGGATGGGCCACAGGGAATATATAACACCTGTCCTCCAAGCATTGCACTGGCTGCCTGTTGTCTCCCAGGCCCTGTTCAAGGTGTTGGTTTTGACTAGGGCTGTACCGAATATTATTCCTGGGTACTTGGACCAAATTCCAAAGTACTTGGTCCAGGTACTTGGTGGCACTTTTGAACTTTTCCCAAGGACCAGGAATTCAAAACTCTGAATTCCGAACCTTGGAAATACTCGGAACTTTGAAGCTCGGAATCGTGGAAACTCTGAACTACTCAGTGCCAAAAAAGCCTCCACTGTGTGTGCCCAGCTCACCAATGCAAGGGAAGCCCCCTCCCCACACAGCATTAACCAGAAAGAAACTTGAAAGTATTCCTCCAGTGCCCCGGCTGGTCATCACATCTTGGCAAAGTTCTTGAACCCACAGCCAAAGCACTACCCAGAAAAGCAGGCTACCAGGAGTGGGACAATCACTCAAGAAGACAATCCCACAAAAGTGCAACTTTGTGCAGAAATCCAAAAAAAGTCAACAGTAGTGTACCCACAGCATGGCTCACCACCAGCATTTAGTGCACCCACTTTAAAATCATTATGCCAACGAAGCAGTGCACAGAAAAGCAGGCAAGCAAGAGTGGGACATTCACTCAAGAAGAATACAACCACTCCACAAAACAGTGCAACTGTGTGCAGAAATCCCACTAAAAGCCAGCCAGCCCAGCAAACACATTATAACACCCACAAGAAAGAAACTAGACATTTACACCCCACGCCCCCTAGAGGCACCCATTAATTTTTTTAAAAGTTATGGCATTGGTACTGTGGCACTGGTAACTTGAATAGCCCAGGCAATGGGAAGTGGAGTCAGGCAGAGATCCCTCTGGACTCATGGTGCCAAGCACCATGGTGATTGCCAAGCAGTAGGCAGAACAGTAGAAGTTACAGTTAACTTATATTTTACAATTTGGTTGTGGTGTGCCATGCGGGAGCCACAACCTTGGTAAGAAAGAGGACAACACACAAACCCACAAAACTGTGTGCAACTGCATGGAGAAATCCCACTAAAAGCCAGCCAGAACAGCAGACATAATTATTATAACACCCACAAGAAAGAAACTCGACATTCACATGTACACAGCAGGGACACCCATTTATTTTCTTTAAAAGGTATGGCATGGCATGATTGGTGCGGTGCTGGTAACTTGAACAGCCCAGGCAAGGGGAGCCATGCAGAGAGATCTCTCTGGCCTCATGGTGCCAAGCACTGTGAACAGCAGTGGCACACGCTTATTTATAAAAGAGTCATGGCATTGATTGGTGTGGTGTGTGGTGCTGGTAACTTGAACAGCCCAGGCAAAGGGAAGTGGAGCCATGCAGAGACATCCCTCTGCCTCATGGTGCTACCAACCAAGCAGCAGGCAGTAGAAATATGGCACTGGCACACAATTTTTGTTTTTAATTTTTTTTGAAAAAAAAGCATGGCATGGTAGAAAACATAACTCCCATTCCCCAGCATTAGCCCTATGGACAGGCCAAACCATGTCATGTCATGCCATGCACCCCTCCCCCCACAGACGATTACTTACAGATCAACAGTGTAGCACACAGTGAAATTCACCAAAGAGAATGGAAAATGGCTGTACAGCAACTTTTATTTCACCCTGCAAACCAATCAACTTGCTAACTTGCTTGGCCAGCCAATCACAACTTGCCATCTGGCTTACCATCACTCAGCTGTTCCCTCCCATACCCCCCTCCTACCAAATATGGCACTAAGTTTCATTTCCAGAAACTCAACTCCTGTCATGCGCACAGCGGCTTCTGAAGTTTTCCAAAGAATGGCCTTGGTCCTTGAAACTTCAGAACTTGGATATTCCAAAAAGAACACCAGCATCTTTGGTGATTTCTGAAGTTTTCCAAAGACCAAGTTTCAGCACTAGTTTTGACCTATAAAATCCTACATGGCCTGGGCCCCCCTTATTTGAAGGATCACCTCATTCCCGGGGAAGCCCCTGCAGTTCTCTGGGAGCGCCCTCCTCCGGGAGCGCTATAGGTGGGTCCATACAGACAGGCGGGAGTTCTCAGAGGTCGCTCCGTTGCTGTGGAATGCTCTCCCAGTAGAAATCTGTCTCAGCCCGAATTGCCCTGACTTCCACTGGCAGTGTAAAACCTGGCTCTTCAGTCAGGCATTTGACGAGGGAGGGAGTGGGGTGGGATGGGTCAGTGGGTTTGGTTTGCTTATTTACATTTTGCACAGAATTGGTTTTATGATGTATATTTATATTCATTATTAATCATTATTATGTTTTTACCGTTTTATATGTTATGTAAGCTGCCCTGAGTCGCTGTTAGGTGGGAGGGATGGGGTAAACATGTAAATAATAAATAAATATAAATATGTTTTTTGAGTATGCAAAATATCAGGTGACACTGCTTGAGTCAACTTGCACTTCACAACATTTTTTCTCACTGGTCTCTTTTCATCTCAAAATGTCATTGTAGCAGGGTGAGTTGGGGTGCCTCAGCTGTATCTGCTTTGTTCTCTGGCTCCCTGCGGCCAGTGAAAGAGCTTGAGCAGCCTAGGTGGGGTTGCTAGGACTAATTGGGCACATGAATGACTGGGAGCTGATCAGGTGACCAGAAGCCCTGAACATTTAAGGCTGGTTTGGAAGCGTAGCCAGAAAGAGGTTTACCAGAGAGAAGCTGGAAGGAGCTGCCTCCAAGGAGCTGGTTTTCAGTGCTGCTGCTCTGTGGCTCATAATGTCTCCTCCTACTCCACCTTCCTGGCAAACAGTGGCACCCCACCCACTTTTGAGGGGGGGGAGAAAGGAGCCTCTGCTTATAAGGAGGCAGCCCCACCTCTCAGACAATTTTCGCATTGTGCCCACGTGCTCTGCTGCTGTCTGGTTCTCTCTTAGCATTACTAGCAAACCTGCCCGGGAACAGGCTTGTGTTGCCACTAGGGTGGCCAGATATGCAAATTTTAGAGGACACCCATGAGAAATCCAGGTTGCAGGGCTGCACTGGAGTAAATTACTCATGTGCACTGGACACATTACTCATGTATCCTCTAAAGGTTGCATATCTGGCCACCTTATGTTGCCACACTGCCTCCCACACTGCCAGGCTGCCCCTCCTGCCTGGGTGTGTGGCACCTGGGCCAGCCTAAGCCTCGACACCCACAATCTCTCTGGTCCAGTCTCCTTTTGCCTCACCTTGATGCCCACCTGCCCTAGCCACTGACTCCGCTGACAGCTATCCAGCCCAGCCTCTCTCACCACTCTGGTAAGCAGAGGAAGGAACTTTTTGCCCTGGCTGGATTGGTGGGTGGGGGCAGAGGGGTGAAGGGCTGAGAGAATAAGGCTATGGTCAGAGCAAGCAGGACTCCTGGGTTGTTTGGGGAATGGGCAGTGGAGGGTCAAGGGAAAGGGGCTTTGGGAAGGGATTTAGGACTTCTGGGTTCTTTGAGGGGAGAGGGTGGTTAAGGGAAAGAGGCTTTGGGCAGGGATGCAGGATCCTTGGGTTCGTGGGGGTGGGGGAGAAGTGGAGGGTTGAGGGAAAGGGGATGGGGTGGGAGGAGTGGAGGGACATGGGACCTGTGCCTCCCTCCCTCTGGGTATTCCTTGTAAGAGTTTGATAAGGTGCACTTTTGTTCTGGAAACTATTCATAGTTTGCTTTTCTATGCCTACCTCCGGGTAATCATAGTCACAGTTTGGGAAAGTGCAATTGATAGTAATTGTTCTGGTTGGGGTTTTGTTTGTTTGTTTTGAAAACTAGTATTTTTTATTTGCTAATAAAATCTGTTTTGAAATAACTAAAGTATTAAGTGTGTGTATTAAGGCAAGCTGCAACATATTATTTATTTTATTTTATTAAAGTGGCCCCCAGGCCATTTTCAAATTGCCAATGTGGCCCCCAGAGCAAAAATGGAACCCCACCCCGGGCCTACCTAGCGGTTTCTCTCAGAGATAAAGGAAGGTCAAGTGATTAGAGCATTAGCCTGTGACACCGAAGAACTAGGGTCTGTTCTTTGCTCTGTCACAAATGTCTTGTGTGACCTTATACAAATCATTTAGCTTTTCAATGGAAGTCAGACACATAGGTGTCATTTTTATCTGTGACAATACCCCTTCATGATGACTGGTAGCTTCTACCTTACATACTTACTGCTCCAGGCCCTGCTGCTGTTATATATTGCTTTAGCCTCTCCACATAAATCATTTGGGGCTTGTCCTAGAAAAATTCTATTGACTAGCTCACCTGCCACACTTCCCCAGCCTACATATCTGAGGAAACAACAACAAAGGTAACCTCAAAATCCCTTAGCTGATTTCCAGAGGAGACTAGTGAACTGCCAATAGTTTGTTCTAGAGCTTGTAGTGGCTTTTTTCATAGTCTGATTAAACGGCATCCACACCACATGCAAAGCACACACACAGAATGTGAACCATGCACAATCCAATACCACCATGCTCATGGGGTGTGCACAGTGTGTGTGTATGTTCTGCACTCAGTGTGCGTGCACACTGCCTGCATATGGTACATGCACACACTTCATTTTTTGTGCTACTGCGTTGCCACATTTCTCAGGATCACTGCATAACAGTATGCAGTTCTTCATTTCCATGGTAGATAAAAACTCTTTTAAGGCTCAGCAATTGGATGGACAAGTATGAACTACAGCCACAGCCTGCTGTTGATATTTTTTGCCTCTTTCTCAATAGTTACCGTAAATATTGGAGGCAAGTCCGAAAGATATATCAAGGGCTTTAGTTCTCTATTGGAAATAATTTTCATTTTCCAGTCAGTGCATATCTTATTTCTTCCACCATTAATTCTACAATGTGGTCTCAGTTATATTTGAAAAAAGTGGGAAACAACCCATCCTGACCCAAATATTTTTGAATTAATAAAATGTTCTTTATAAAGCTATTATACAGATTAATGCACCACAACTTGCAGGATGATTAAAATGACCCTTTGTTATGGGAATCAGCAGCACAGACCCATAGAATTTAATTGGAAGATAGTTCAATGTCATCCAGAACTCATACTTTAATCTGCTAGTGTTGCTGAATTTGTGTTCTGTAGGTTTAAATTGACCACTAATACTAAATCTGTTTTCCATTATTGAATGACTCCCAGTGAAATTTTATTTTTTGACTGTATTTCATGTTATCTAGAACTGCATCTATGTGATGATCACCTTTATAACCCAACTCATTTGAAGGGGAAAATGTTAATGCATTAAAGCAAGAAGCCCTTGCTCATTGAATCCAATACTGAACAAAACAAAAAGGAGATAATACTGTAATAAACTGGTTAAGCACTGTTTAATATAATGAGGAATATTTTAGGCTTTAATTGATTAGTCAGCATTAAGGGAAACCATGTCTTTCTTTCAATAAGTGAGAAAGAAAAACTGAGATGTTTGCATCTTCTCCACTTTCCTCTTATTCTTTTTTTAATCACTAAAGCAACTGAAAGCTGCTCCAGTATTTGTTTGGGGCAGGGTGGTGGTGGTTTTTTTAAAAAAACACCTCATTTAATTTATTTATTTATTTATTGTAAGGCTTTCCTGGTGTGACCTGCAGCAACAGTAGCAACAATATAGAAATAACCTTTTGTCTTCCTTGCCCCTTGTAGCTCAGGGCAGAGCTCACATGTATGATTGGGCTGCGGGGGGAGTGAAAATGGGATGACACAACATGAATGAGCAAACCCTGATGGACATTTTATGGAGAAGTCCTAGCATCCAAAAGCTCTTTCTTGTGTTAAAGGAAATGAGTGAGTATAGAAAGCCTGATTCAGAGGTCACTGAAACCAATAACCAAGAGATTTCTGAGACATGGGGTGATTTTGATTTCAGACATTACGGGGCCCTTTGGCCCCGTACCGAAACCACCGGCTTCGTTCCCCGCCGGGGTCACCCCGTAACGCCACAACAGACGTGCCGGGGGGATCCCGGCGGGGAAACTGGGAGGGGCCAGGGCCGCGCGGCGCAATGTGCGGCCGCACGGCCCCACCCCCTCCACGCACCCCGCCGCCCGCCCTCCGAGGAGATGGGCGGGCGGCGGGGCCATTGCGGCCGCCGCGTCAGGCCGGAAGCGCCGTGGCCCGGGATCCCGCCGGGGATTCCGGGCCGTGGCGCGCGGCCAGAAATGACTTTTCGTTGGTCCCGGCCCGGGGTCCGTTTGACCACGCTTCCCGGGACCTTCCCCCGGCTAGCCCGGGAAGCGTGGTTCAAACAGACCCCATGTGGGGATTCACCGTGGCGAACATCTGGCGCCCCGCAAACAGACGTTCGAGACATGGTGACCACAGGCGGGTATTCACCGTGGTTCACCGTGATCTCGTAACATCTGAAGACACCCATGAATGATCAATTAGGCACCTAACTTCCATTGAAAGTCAATGGAATCAGGCACCTAACTGCCATTGTGCTCATTAAAAGTCTCCTTTTACATTAATTTGAGTGACCTTTGGATCTAGCCCATAAGTTGCAAAAGGGTAGTCCACAAGGTATAGGGATATTAGCTTTGCCAGATCGTATGTGCGGTAAGGTTCCCCCAATGTGGGGACCTTACCCCACTTAAGCCCATGATGTAGCTGAACATCAGGCCGGCAGCTGCCAGACATTTGCCCACTTCCACCCCAGGCAGGCAGCCAGCTGCTATGTGATGCGTCCATCAGAGAAAGCCAGTGATGTATTTGCAGGCTTCTGTTGGCCCATCCAGGCCAATGTGGGGTAACGGGCTGCCTCCCATCAGGCCAGTCCCATGCATGCTGCCCCGTGGTGAAGTCTGCTGGCACCATAGAGCCATAGCCATAGTTCGCCATTCCTGAGCGACTACATCATGGCAGGGGGTGGGATAGTGGCCAGGCTGGGCTGTAGGCCTATGTGAATGGCTCCTCGGCCCACCCTGGATGGTCTAGATCAGAATTTGGACTAGTGGAGTAGAGTCATTAATAGGCTTTTTATTATTTCTTTTCTGGCAGATATTTGGGGATTATAATATAATTACTACATTAAAATAAGAACTTTGGTAGGTAAATAGCTGGGAACTACATGTACACCTTTTTGGTGTCTTGTATATGTTGTAATGGTATGTGTTTTTGTACTTCACAGCTCCATCTGCATGATCAAGCTCCTTTGATATTATATTATGGTATGATTTGTGTTGCTGATGAAGACTAGGATACCTGGTCAGAAACATGGCTGTGTCCAACACTGAACCTTTATATATCTTCTATTTTACCTTTTGGAAATAGAAAGGTTTCTATTAAATCCATCACTCTCCCCTGGAGGAGTTTGGTGAGAGTGTTATTCAGTCAGTTTCAGCTTCCATATTCAATACCTATACTATATATATCTAATCCATTGATTAATCCTATGTAGTATACTTTGAGTTTTTGTACAAACATATTTTGTATTGTTGGTATTACTGTTTTTATATATGTTTACAAAAATGGTTTTTTAGTTTTTTCTATGGTTATCATAACACAATTATTGCTTTTAGTACTTCTTGTGTTATATTTTTGATTGTGATTCCACCCTTATAGTAAACAACACGCATGGCATCAGCGGTCCACCTACCTGGTTTCCCTGCAGGGGGCCTGATCATTTGGACTACTCTCCTTGCCAGCCCAAAGTGTGGTGGCTACATTTGCCCTCCCTGGGGCCTGCCCTGTCTCATGTGGTTTCATCCAATATCAAAATAAGTTACTCTTTCACTGAAATTAAGCCACAATACTCTGATCTTTGGTGGAATGTCCTTTCTATTTTTAAGCAGGATCGTAAGGTTGTTTTTCCCTGTGTTGCTTTTAATTTCTCAATATACAGTACAAACAGCATGAAGAAAACGGCAAACATTTCCTAATCAGCAGTATCATGGTATGAGAGAAACAGGTAAAGAGACTAATAGGTAGGTCAAATGTTAAACTGCAGAGCAAATTGCAATTTAGCATTTGTTACAGCTTTAGCAAACACCCACTAATGAACTGGACCTTTATTGGAGTTCATATCAATGACAATTAAGATTTTGCTGACAACTCATTTCACCTTCTGCATTTTTGCATTATGCTTTACAATAGACAAAGAATAAAATATTAATGCCAACAAATATCAGCCAGTTTATGTGCCTTATTGCAATTTAATGTCTTTTAATTTAAGTAATTAGATCTTTGTTTCTGGCCCCAGAGGCTAACTCAAATACAAAGATAAGACAACCCAATTTGCTGACACCAGTCCATTAATTGGATGCAATCATTAAGGCATTTTCTTTAATGAATACAGTTTTGAAAATAAAGAGACGTACTCTACCTCATCTAATTCCATTTCATCTGGGCTCTCCCACGGTTTGATAAACTTTCCACGAGACTTCTTCAAAGGCACAATTACTATATAGTAACCTCTGCAAAAGAAGCAATAGGTAAGTCAAAAAGTCAAAATGAAGACAATAAATAGGGTAGTCAAAGAAGTCTGATTTCCACTTATGGCTCCTTCACTGATGATCTCGATTAAAAGTAAATCCTATATATGAAATATATTATGACCCATGGTTGAAACCAATAAATTTGAACTGAACTGATATGTAAGTAATTGCAGGTACAATAATTGCATTCTACAGACATCCTTTGTCAATAAATACATTTCGGTGTATGGAGTTTGATGGATGCAGAGAACTAATTATTTGCCTTTTCGTCTAAACAAATAAATATTTGTATGAAATGCCGGCATGGTTGACTGCATTTTATTATCTCATTTTAAATGCTGTAGGGATGGTACACTTGTGCCCTGTGAGCATTTTAAGTGTTAAGGAAACCATCAAACTGAAACTTATTACTTCAGTTTTAAAAAGCCATTTACCATCACACCCTTCTCTCCCAATTCATTTATAATCACAATGACATGCGAGTACAAAGTGTTTGTTGATCCTACTACGATTATAAACTGAGGATTAAGAAGAAATATACACCATACGAATGCATAGATGAACCATATATGAGCCCCTGTAAATATTCCTAAAGGGACCTTTCCTAATGGTTGAGTAAATGGACTGCCGTTTTGCTCTTGATAGTCAGGATTGTTAAACTACATACAAACAGCCTTTTCCCACCCATCAGAGGCACTAGTTAATGACACTCCTTCCAGTATAAGATAGATAAGCATTTTTTCTAAGACCATTTCTTCCCACCATTTTAGTCCTATGCCAAGCAGGTCCATCACATGACACTACTGTGGACAATTGTAGAAACAGTGACAATGCCAGAGTACAAAAAGGATGTTTTATATTTTCTTGATAAATCCATATGTCAAAAGGTGAGTTGCTTTTTGTTTCAATAGCAGGGAGGACACTAGCACAGGCAAAGCATGTGTCTTGCTATGCTCCTAGTAATGACAGACCTCATTATCAACAGTCCCCCCCACCCCCCCGTTTTCAGTTAGTGACTTGTAATAGGAGATAATGATGAAAAATCATGGGTGGTTTTTTTATACCTGTCATTTTTTATAGCTTGTTATCCATTATCCTTCCTGACACAAAGTTTGTCTATGCATTTTATTGATGGTTTGGAATCTGCTCCAAAGCAATCGTTGTGAGAAGGTTTATAGCAGAGAATCCATAACTTTCATTCTTAACTGATCTTTCCAGAGAGCCTATCTTAAAGTAATCTAGAAAGTAACTATTTCTCTGTAGCTCCTTTAACAGATCTCTTTTAAGGCGGTATGTGGCACTTCCTCATTTTTTCATGGCCTGTTGTTAATAAAAGCATCATGAAGGTAATCTAGAAAGTAACTATTTCTCTGTAGCACCTTTAACAGATTTCCTCTAAGGCACTATGTGGCACTTGCTCATTTTTAATGGCCTGTTGTTAAAAAAACAGTCCTGAAGATAAAGCCAAAACAAGGGCCTGATTTTCAGAGTTGCTAAGCATCCACAGCTGTAATGAATGCATGAGAACAGGAAGTGCTCACTCAGTTACTGCTTATCGGTCCCAATGCACCACAATGCCATCTCAGTAAAGCAACTGTACTGTGTGCATGTGCAATGGCATCAAAGTATTCAAGATAAATATCATCTCTCTCTTATGCAGTTCACTAAGGGCGTGGAAAAGTATTTGCCTACATTCCTGAAGGTCATGGCTTCAAGTCCCACTTATTCTCACAATGGATGGTTGCTTGCCTCCCTCCCTCCCACCCATTTGTCAGCGCACCCCTCAAGGAAGACACGACACAATAAGTTGGGTTTAAAGTGGCCACACTCTTTATTAAGACTGAACCTTATCTAACTGAATTGTAATGGTGGAGGCAATTCACGTCAGTGAATTGGGTCCAGCACCCATAACTAACACATAACTATAACTCAGGGATTGGTCCGATATCCCATCAGGTACCAATCCCTCTTAGTGCACCACAGGCTGTGGGTCTGGGTCAGGGAGAGCCAATAGCGGGCCCAGAGGCCTCACCTCCATTCCGGAGGGGCGGAAAACTAAGCCCCCGGCCCGGTACATCAACGACCCCCCAGTGCCGAGGCGCTTTTGAGGGGAGGCCCAAAGCGATGCCATCGACGGGACCCAAGCCCTTGTTGTGGGGGCAGGTAGCAGAGGGGGATCCTCCAGGACGGTAAGTGTAGGAGCGTGCCATTCGATCCACACCCCATGCAGGGAACCCTGTGGTGGGGCCCGCAAGGACAATGGGCCCCCCAAGGGCAGCAGTGGGGAACAGGGGTTGGACCAATGCCGGAGCAGGCCGCCACCATGATGTCCGGCATGGTGCCCGCCTTCGGGGCGGCTCTGGGCGCGGGAGGGGGTCAGCCCCCTTCACCCCCCTCCCAATCTATTGGAAGCAGGGGCAGCGGATACCAACCTCCAGGAGCGGGAGCGCCCCAGACGAGTGGAGAGGACGAGGAGCTGTGGCAGAGAGTGGTAGCATTGGAGGGTGCCATCCGCGCCATGGCAGAGCAGCGAGGCAGTGGAGGAACGATTAACATGGTGCAAGCAACTGGACCGCCTGCGGGTATGGTAGGAGTGGCAACGGCTTCGGCAGTTGCGAGCATGTGTATTTGTTTTTTTGTCATCATCTGTTTTTGACATGGCCAGATGGCTAGTTCAAATAAATTTATTAATTATTATTATTATTATTAGTGCAGAAACCAAAGCAAGGTATAATATGCTCCTGCAATCCGATCAAACGGAGGACCACCACATTCTGCATTAGCTGCAGCTTCCAAATTGTCTTCAAGGGCTGTCCCAAGCAGAGTACATTGCAGTAATCTAGCCTGGAGGCTATGAAAGCATGGATGATAGTGGCCTGGTCTGACTTTGACAAAAAGGATCACAGCCTTCTCACCAGCACCTTGGCAAAAAGTGCACATAGCCACCACTGCAAACCAAAGATCCAAGCACAGCGATGGATCAAGAAGCATCCCAAGGCTGCAAAAATGAATGATCAGAGAAGGCTGGACCCCATCAGTGATGGGCATCCCTATCCAGTCCCCAATGGCAGCCAGGCATTGAGTATGTACTGGAAGACACTAGTCAGATAAAAAGGTATAAAGAACTGGTTGTCATCAGCCTACTGATAGTCTCCCACTCCAAATCTACTCACAATCTTATCCAGTGACCTCAAACATGAACAAGATGGAACTCTACCAGACTCTGTAGGTGAGGGTCTAAAGGGATGATGAGCAATTGCCCATCTCCACCCTCTCTAACTTCCCCAATATAAATGAACAGAACCACTCAAGAGCAGTTTCATACATCATTGCCAAGTTGCACAGTCACATCATCAATATCTCATCGTCAACTGTATCAAAGGCTGCAAAAAGATATAAAGGGCAAAATTTCCCCTGTTGATCTCCAGGTGCAGGTCGTTGATCAGGGCCACCAGAGCAGTCTCAGTAGTATACCGAGAATGAAAGAATAGAATAGAATAGTTTATTTATATGCGTGACTAGTCATTGCAATAATAATAGGCAGAAAAAACAGAACACAGCGATCTAGAAGAAAGCTGTACAATAAACAGAGTATGCTTAGTAAATAATATATATGGTAATGACAAAATCTAAAATAAGAGATTAAATATCATAAACAACATCAAAATCTAAGATGCAGATAAAAATATACAAAGAACTAAAACATGAAGAAAATTTCAAATAATAATTTTTCCTTTACAGAATATAGAATCTAACAAATAATACATAAACACTTATACATAGACAACCTGCCTTAACCAGGGGTCAATTGCAAAAGCAAAAATGCCCAAACTTTATCGACCAAGCTATCAAACTTAAAACTAAAGACAGGGCATCTCATAACTCGTAGAGAATCTAATGACCTGGGAGCAAAAAGAGACATACAATCTTAACAGTCACTCAAAGGCTGGAGCACAATGTTAACAAAAGTCTGTACTTTATAACACTGGAACCAGAACGTGACATAATAATCAGTCAGTCTGGTTACTTCCACATTTACTGAGTTTATAAGCCAAATTAGCAACGCTGTGCATTATCTCGATAGAATTAGACCCCAAGCAAAATTGTAACATCTGCAATGGGGAGAAGTAGGGTCGCGCAACAAGCCAGGGAGCCAAACGCAGCTCTCTCAAGAATGACGTAAGCGGACATGCAAACAATATATGCAACAAATCCTCAATTTGATTTAAATTGCAACAGCATAATCTTTCACCGTATGGAATGCCGTTGCGTCTTCCCCATAAAACACGTGAGGGAAGTAAATCAAAACGTATTAAAGTCATAGCTCTCCATAGCCTTGCGTCATCCAACAGTCTTAGATAAGGCTCACAGGTAAAAGAAATTTTGAATGTATGGTAGAATGGGGCAGATTTAAGAGACTGCACTACCCCCAAATCTATCTGTATAGCTTGGTCCTCTAGCTGTTGCTTAATGACCTGCTTCCTCTTATTAGCTGCTAAGGGCAAAAGCATTGCCATGGATAATCCTAAATTATGCAAATGGCTGAAGACCCTACCCCGCCAGTATTTGGGGGAGGCCCATATATCGGCTTCCTCCAAGCACAAACAGGGAAGCCTGTCCTCATTCATAGATTCCACCTTAGACCAGCATGTTAATGACAGAGCAAATATCTTAGATCTCATTGGCTTAACCCCAGTTTCTAAATGAAGAAGACAAGCCGGGGTACACTTAGGAACTCCTAGTAAAGATCACAAAAGTAAATCTGGAGGAGCTCGAGGGCATCTGGGGCAAAAAGACCCCACAATTCGGCTCCATACAGACCACAGGGCTTAGACTTCAGTTCAAATATCTGCAAAGCAGGGGGAATAGACCGACCCCCGTAGACTTGCCAGAACCTCAAGAGACCCACCATCGCCTGTTTCATCTTTATTATAGTTGCAAGGGTATGATGGTTCTAAGAGCTGGAGGAATTATATAACAATCCCAGATAATGATAGGATGACATCTGATCCAATCCAACTCCATCAAGAATCCATTTACGATGTATAAGAGGTTTGCCTGCTACAAGCACGTTAGACTTATCATAATTTATTGTCAACCCTGACTACTTACAAAACTGGCTAGCAGTTGCCAACATTCTGTCCATCCCCAATGCGGACGGCGACACCACCACCATATCGTCCACATATAAAAGAACAGGCACAGGTTTCAACCGAACCTTAGCAGGGAGAAAAAAGTATCCATCCAAAAATGCAATAATCCCATTAATAAAAAAATTAAATAAAAAGGGAGCAAAGACACAACCCTGCTTCACTCCATTTGAATCTGGGATTAAATCAGAGACACGATTTCTAGACCCTATTCTACCTCTGAGTGCAGTCTGGTGATACAGGGCATGGACCAGAAAAATGAGCCTCTGATTCATATTAGTCATATAAATTCTGTCCCAAATGATATTTCTGTCAACTAAATCAAAAGTGGATTTCAGATCTAGGAAGGTCAAGATTAACCAGCTTTTCCTAATTTTAACATATTTGTCCATCAAATGCTTCAAAGTGAAGCAGTGATCTAAAGTTGAGTACCCAACCCAGAAACCTGCCTGTTCTTCAGTAAAAAAATTTGCAGCGGTGGCCCAATCCTCTAATTTAGCCAGTAAATACCTGTCATACATCTTGGCCACTACGCAGAGCAAGCTGATTGGGTGATAATTTTGAGGCAAGTTTTTATCCCCTTTTTTAAAAATAGGAACAATAACACTGATGTTCCAGTGAACTGGAACCATGCCACACTCATTGATAGTACTGAACAATTTAGTCAGAACTGGAAGCCACCAGTCAGGATTTTGCTGAAATAAATCCGCCGGGATACCATCGACCCTGGGTGCATTTTGAGCTTTAAATTTAGCAAGTAAAGGCATAACATCTTCTGAGGTCACCGGAGACCAGGCTGGAGTGTTCCTATTAAGAATGGATGTATCAGGCATCCTATTAAAAATACCATTAAAATAGGAATACCATAAACTTGGATCAGGGAGGATCGATGAATAGGGGGGCTGAAAGCCCAACTTCACAAGAGACTGGAATTGGCAATGATCATCCTTCTTTACTGCTTTGGCAAGAGCTTTCCGAGCAGTATGCTAGAAAAGAGCCCTCTTCTCCCTAATCAACTTTTTATAAGTAAGTACATCTCGCTTTCGTGTATTGGATTGTGTTAGCCACACTTGAACAATGTTTGAACAACCGTGCACATTGTCTAAGAAAGGTGCGTTGTCGCAAGCAAACTTCATCAAACCACTTCGGAGAGGGAGATTGGGATCGAGCCGATTATCCGGAAAATTTGTCATTAGAAAAAAATTACCAAAACTACCCCATTAAATCTGCAAATATATCATAGATTAACTGAGGATTATTTTGTCCAAGATTCAATAAGGACTGCTTACAACCAGAAAAGGACTCCTGTGCATATAAATCAAGGCATACCTTCTGCACTCTAGCGGTCCAATAAACACGATAGCAAAAATTACCACTAACACCCCCCCCAGGAAGGATCGGGGGAATTATAGCCCAAAGTTGGGCTTGGGGAAAGATCATAGGACAATGCAATAGGAAAACGGTCACTAAAACCTTCTAGTAACACATTAAAATCCAAGCAAAGATATTTCCCCGGTGGAGTGGAGCCAGAGGCCAGGCGGAGGAGTAATAAGAGGGCGCTGGCACAGAGGAAGCCCGAGTCCGGGTCGGGTGTGAGGAGTCACCGAGAGAAGTGAGGAGGAAACCGCCCGCACTTTGCGGAGCACGGGCCGGGCTAAAGAGGGTGCCCACTGCTGCGGCGTCTCCGCTCAAACTCCTGTTATTCTGTGGTGTGAGGCAGCAGAGCGGAGCAAGTACAAGGCTGGTGGGCACCAGTGCGGCGCAGGCGACTGGGGCGCACTGGGGTGCCAGGCAGGACAGGACTACTCTTAAGTGTGGACCCAGGGAGCTCTTGGGCGTGGGCCAGTGTAGGTGCCATTTTATCTGTAGCTTTGTGCTAAGCTTTGTTATATTGGGGATATTTATGGCTAATACCCCCTTTACTGCGGTGCAATCAAAGAAAAGAGAGCGTCAATCAACATCTTCCCCGGAGACGGGTCCCCCAGTCCTGAAACAACTTAAATTATATGAGGTGGGGGTCTCAATATTACCACCCGGCGGAAGGCAGGACTATGGATTGCAGCCGGTGGAACTTTCCAACAGGTATGAGGTGTTGAGGGGAAATTCCACTCCCTCGTTATCCTCCTCCAGGACATCGGAAGAGCAGACCGCTTTTAATCTCCCCTCTCTGGGAGTAGAGACACCAAGTTTAACGACGCCTATAAGACTGATGTCTGAACAGTGTATGTTAATTGGGAAAACAACTCAAGGTATGTTTAAAGGGATGGAGGAAATGAAATCTGTAGTAACTGAGGGTTTTAAATGTTTATGGGGGATGGCAGAGGATTTGAAATCCTTAGTATCACATGTGTATGCCTGTATTCCCCCGGTGTTACAACCTCAAGGTAGACTGCAGATGCCTTTGAGTACAATTCCCCCACTCCCACAGAAGTCCTCCCTTATAGTAACTAAGGGAGACTTTGAGTGTTTTCAGACGTTACGAGATCACAGTCAACCACAGTCAATTCCCTGTGGTGGCTGTGATCACGGAACGTCTGTTGGGGGGAACGGATGTTCCCCCCAGATGTTACCATGGCGGGGAATCACTTTCGCCACGCGAGTGGCCGAAGCGGCGGGACCGGCGGCCGCCGCGTGTCNCCCCGCCGTCACTTCTGGACGGCGGCCGCGGCCCAGAATCCCCGCAGGGATCCCGGCCCGTGGCCAAAGCGGGTGAGCGCTGCAGCCGCATTAGCCGCATTGGCCGCCCGTCTCCCCAGAGGGCGGGCGGTGGGGAGCGTGGAGGGGGTGGGGCCGTGCGGCCGCACGTTGCGCCGTGCAGCCCCGCTCCTCCCCGATTCCCCGCCAGGATCCCCCGGCACGTCTGTTAGGGTGTGACGGGGTCATCCCGGTGGGGGATGAATTTATTGTTTTCGTGACGGGGCCAATTGGCCCCGTCACGTCTGAAACATCCTAACATGGATATAATAATCCTAAGGGAGGATTAAGGCATATGACCTGGGATTTGAACACAGTGATGTTAAAAATCTACCCACTGCCAGACGGGTCTACCCCTTGTTGGGCTACACAATTTTATATTAGAAGGAACTTAGTATTTCTTCTGGGTATTAGAATTCAGCTACATGAAATAGTTCGGTTTTATTTATTGCCCCCTATGGATCAGAGTATTAGATTGGTCATACATGTAGGGAGACCTGAGATTGTGTCTAAGGTTTTATCAGCTAAACGAGTGCTGGCCACTTGGGGGATTTTGGTGTCAAATACATTTGCCTCTCAGGTAATGGATCCACCCTCCCTGATAGATTTTACATACTTAGCTTATAAAAATAAGGGAATCAAGGAGATTTAGAGGGGTTTTTAGGAGGGGGTACCCAGGTGGCATCTAATCAGCCTTTGATAGAGGAGGATATGGAATTAGAAATGGGGGGATTATTACAGCCCCCATTATTAAGGTCAAGGGATATCAAGGAGGGGGGAAATGCACAACAGCAAGATGGTGCACATAAATTTAATACACCTTGAGGTAAAAAATCCCCAAAGTTGATGACTTCAAAGGACAGAGACACCAGTAGATCCCAAAGTAATGCACAGCTCTTGGATCTACACCTGCTTTGTCATGATCTACGGGAATTAGATAATGAGGTATTAACAGCAAGATGGAACACAGCTGTTCAATGCTTATCGCCCCATGTGCAGAATCAGCTAAAGGTTAGGTTAAGGAAGTTACAGAGATTATGTGATAACAATACCCCATTGGAAATAGAAGAACAGGGCAATGGAGGGGAGCAAGAGGAAGAGATCCTACCTCTGTCTAGCTATGGCAGTATGCCAGATTTGGAATCAACGGTGGTATCCCTTGAAGAAGCCAATGGAAAAAACGAGAAGATAATTCACACAACCGGGGAGGAGGTTCAAGACCTAGTGGCTCAGGCAATTTTAGCAGCCAGTGAGGCATGAGACAGGCTCACAGAGGAGCCAGAGGTGGTGTCAATTGTCTCTTGGAATATTGCAGGCTGGGCCTCCAAGGTAGTTGATCTGGATTTTATAACTTACTTTGTGATTGTTTGTCTACAAGAAACCTGGCTTACCCGGGATCAAAGACAGCCAGAGCTAGATGAGTATAATTCATGGACGGTGCCGGCTTTACGAACTAATTTGAAGGGGCGTCCTAGTGGAGGTCTAGTAATCTTTGTGGCATCTCGATTACAAGTATCCATTCTAGTTTTAGATAATATTAATTCTAATATTCTGGCTATTCAACTACGGGGACCCCCCTTTCGTTACCCAGTGTTGATCCTTAATTGTTATAATCCACCAAATTCTAAGGATCCTTTTTTTGGGGCCAACTTGGGGGAACAGATTGTAGATTATTGGGATAAATATCCGGATAATGGCATTATATTACTGGGGGATTTTAATGCCAGGTTAGGGAGGGATATTAATGCTTTGGTGCCACTTCATTTGCAGGAGGATTCTTCCTCCTGGGTGGAGGATATCAATGCAGGAAGAATTTCTAGGGATCCTAAAACAAATTTGGCTGGGATGTGTTTTTATGAACTGGTATCAACATTCAAGTTAAAAATTCTGAATGGTTCGGTCCTGCATGACATCCCTGGTGGTTTAATGTTTACATTGTCTAGGGGTGGGGGGGAGTGTTATAGATTACATGGCTATCGGGATATGTGTATGTGTATATGTTGGATTTTGAAATTGGGGTTATGGTAGATAGTGACCACTTTCCTCTCCAACTATGATTACAACTAGAGCTAGCAAAGGTTGACCCCCCCTTTTTGAATGAATAATTGGAAATTAATAGGGGAAAGTGTAAGATTAAGTGGTCACCTGAAGTGGAAGAGGATTTGAGGGCACTATTGGATTCACCAGATCTAGGGCATTTGTTAAGCCAATTGGAGCAGGCTGACAGTATAGGGGAGGCGCTGGAAGCGTGGAACTCCATAGCCCTGAGTCTCCAACCTTTATTAACCTACGTCCCTAAAAATAGGTCATTAGGTCAGGCAAAGACTAAGGAGGGATGGTGGGATAGTGAACGTAAACTAGAGAAAGCCACCCTTCGGAGGATGGCTCAGGAAGTCAATAAAGATAGGCCAGAGGGAGCATTAGCCCTATATAAAGTCCAGCGGACTAGTTATAAAAAATTAATCCTGAGGGGAAAAAAAGCTTTTTGGCATGTACAATGGCTTAAATTATTGAAGTCAGCAAAAAGGAGGGACTCTAAAGAATTCTGGTCCTTGGTAAATCGGGTAGGGGCTAAACCAGTGGTTTATAGGGAACCGAAGGTGGCTACCGAAGTCTGGTCTGTCCATTTTTACGCCCTATTCAATGTAACAAGAGAGGTGGCTCCAAGTGCACCAAAAGATATACTTTTGTCCAACTGGCCGCCAGTAACTTGGACCGAGGTTCTTGATTTAATCTTGGCAGTAAAACCGGGCAAGGCTCCAGGCCCGGATTTCATAGTTGGGGAAGTTTTTAAGGCAGCACCAGAATGGTGGGCAGGGGCGATGGCCCAGCTGTTTTCCCATATTAATGCCACTGGTATTATCCCAGAGGAATGGAAAATGAGCATAGTTGTGCCAATTTTTAAGAAGGGCGCCAGAAGTAACCCACAAAACTATTGCCCAATTAGTCTTCTCTGCATAATTTCCAAATTATATACCCGATTATTATTGATTAGGTTGATGGGTTGGATTGAAACAGAGGGAATTATTGCAGAGGAGCAGGTAGGCTTTATGCCTCATCGTGGGATGATAGATCATATATTTGTCCTGGATCATCTGATAGGTAAATATCTGAAATTAAAGCAGAAACTGTATGTGGCTTTTGTGGATCTTTCCACGGCCTTCGACCTGGTGGATCGCGAACCGTTATGGGGAGAGATGGTCAGACTGGGAATAGAGCCTAGATTACGGCAATTAATTCACTCCCTTTACTCAGATACGGTTCTGAGAGTAAGGATAAATAACAAGGGGACCCTATCAGCCAGGATTTGAACAACTCGAGGGGTAAGGCAAGGATGCCTTTTGGCGCCTATTCTTTTTAACATTTATGTTAACCCCATAATAGTGGCACAGAAGGATCAAGGGCGATTTACAGCTCCAAAGATATTAAATAAAAAATTGACAACATTGATGTAAGCGGATGATACCGCTTTATTGTATGTTTCCAGGTTAGGATTATCTCATCTATTACAAGAGTTTGGGGAACCGTGTGGCAAGCTATCCCTGAAAGTCAATTTTTCAAAAACCAAAATAGTGTTTTTTGCCTCCAGATTTCAACCTAGGGCTTGGTTTATGGGGACTAATATACTGGAGCAAGTGCCTAGCTATAGATATCTGGGAGTGATATTCTTCTATACGGGGAATTGGCAGAATCATGCCAAGGGCTTAAAAACCCAGATTGCCAGAGAATCCTCTTCATTCACTAGGTATTTTTATGGTAATGGAGGTGGTAATGTAAAAATAGCATTAAAAGTATTGGAGGCTAAATTCATCTCTAAAGTTATGTATGGAGCGCAGGTCTGGGCAGTTAAGGCCGAGATAGCGGGGATAGTAGATCCTGCAATAAATGGTGTGTTAAGAAAGTTCTTGGGAGTACCCAAATCTACGCCTATGGCAATCGTTAACCTGGAATTAGGTTGGCGTATTTGGCAGACTAAAGTAGATGTAGCTACGATAGCCTATTGGCATAAGTTAACCCAACAGAGGGATCTAACATTAGCAGGTAGATGCTGCCTAGAAAAGGGAAAGGGAGCACATATAGATCCATGGTGGAAAGAGGTGCAGAAGAAGATGGTGGTGTTAGAATTCTCTGCAGATGGTTTGCGGCAGATCCCCAATGTAGCTACATTTTTTAGCTACAATGTAGCTAAAAAAACTGGTCAGAAGAAGGGTGAGGGATATAGCATATCAGAATGAAAGGGCCGCTGCCATTTCTGCCCAGGCTTCTTCCTGGTATAGGTTGATCATGCCGGAGATAGAAGGTGCCAGATATGTGAAATCCTTATTCAATATCAACCTCAGGAGGGCTTTTACATCTATACGCCCCCAGACCTTTGAGTCTGAAGTGCGGAGGGGGCGTTATTTGGGGATTCCTTGGGTAGATCGAGTTTGTTTATGTGGGCAAGCAGTGGAAGAGGTATTTCATGTACTCTTTGAATGCCCTATATATGAAGTCCCACGGTTGCACTTGGCTCATAAGATACAAATACATCAAGAGGCTCATAGGAGGCAAAAATTTATCTTCTTATTTGGGGATAAAAACTGAGCGATCAGAGCTGGCTGCAATTTTTGCTTGGGAAATGACCAAATTGAGGAAATTATATACCTACAATATCACCTCCTAAAAAGGTTATGATGGAGGTGGGGCTTGAGAGTATATTGAATAATCTCTGTAGCTTTCAAGGTGGTCGTTAGGGTGGTTTTAGGGTTTTAGGATTTATTTAATTTATTAAAAGTGTAGGATTATGTTTGTTGTTATGGAGGATACCCAATATTATGAATTAAACTGGGAATTGTTATATTATATATTGATTATTGTTAATAGCTAGAGCTACATTTTCATGGAGATTTTATGTTGTATAAGATGTTTTAAACTTTATATAAGGTTATAGGGTTGTATTTATTTATTGTTATTATATTTTATTGATTGACCATGGCAGAAGCCAGTGCCCAATAAAAGAAAAAAGAAGAAAAAAAAGACAAACAATTGTCCAAGAACAGATCCTGAATACAAAAACAATCAATAACACTAATGCCAGCTGTTGAAAGAAACGTAAACTGGCCACTAGGGTCAGAAACGCTCCCACCATTCAGGATTCTCCATCGACCTGCATAAAGAAATTTAAGAAACTGAACCCCGTTGGAGTTCAACACCTCATCCTTGAAGTGGTGAAGAGGATAGAAAAAATCGTCTGCATCCTCAACCCCCAGTATTTTAGCTTGCCCTCCCGGTTTGTTTCCAATTCTGGAATTAAAATCCCCAGCCAAAATAATAGGCTGACCTGGGTAATTAGCCTCAAGTGTATCTATATAATCGTTCAATGTAAACCAGAATTACTCAGAATGACTGACATTAGTTGGCAAGTAGGGCTGAAGTGGCAAGCTGTTGCGGTAACTTTTTCTGACGGAAAAAGCTCTACCGCAACGAGCAGCATGATACGATAGAGACGTTAATTCCACTACTTTCATTCCGCTAATTCTGCCGTTCCGCTACTTTCATTCCGCTACTTCCAAAGACTGTGAAAATAGTGGAATAATGTTTTTTCTGACAGTTTCTATCTTCTGCAATTTCCACCAGCATTGTGAAGTAGCGAAAAATGCTTGTTCCGACAGTTTCCACGATTATTCCGACAGTTTCCGAATCAGCGGAATGCCGGCAGAATTAGCGGAATGCCGGGAGAAAATCTGTGGAACGTCATGGGCAATTCTGCAATGGCGGAATGAAATAGCAGAACGGAAAAAGGAGTTACTGCTTCAGCCCTATTGGCAAGTAAACATTCAAAAGGAGTATCTTACTTCCTGCATCAAAAGAAAAAAGTACAGCAAGTATATGTCTGGGGACATTAAGTAATAATTCACCACGATCAGGTAAGGAGCTTTGAGCCAGAATTAACAATCCACCAGAGGCACGACCAAACTTGGACTGGCTGGATAATGCCATATCTGATAATCGGGGAGCATGAGGAGGGAAATATTTGCTAACCAGGACTCCTGTATACAAATGATATCAAAATCTCTCAACAGAGCCCATACTTCCTGGTTCATGAGCCAAAACCATCCCGCAATATTCCAAGACAGGATTCTCAACTCAGATCCCAGCTGTCTCCAGCTCTGGAGGTCCCTCTGTCAACCCTGGTCATTCCTAGAACTAACGGGGGTACTAATACACACACACCCCGCCTGAACACGCCATATCAGAAAACAAGGGAGGGGGGGAAACCTACAGAAGCCCTGCTAAATTGTGCATCACTCACCCTTAGAAAATCCTCCCTCACACTCACATCCTTTGTTCTCACAGCAATGACAGATTGAGATAACCCTTGGTCAATGATGGTCGAAGGAAAGGTATTTACTGGGGGGTCAAAGGGGGAGGCTAATTCACCAATACAGTCCCCTCCCCCAGCTTGCCGATCTAAACTACTGATCTCCAATAAAGGTTCCCTACCATTCCCTTCGGTCAGCCCCAAAGCACCCAGCTGGGTGGTGGAAGACACCTACATGTCCATTGGATGTGTTGGGTCGCAATCACGGTGGACATTATTTGCCCCCACACTATGAGCGAGTTCTTTACTCAACAACTTATCCTGCAATAAAAAGAACCTCTCAATAAACATGTCCTGGTCCGCCGGGGCTAATTCGTCAAACAAATGCTCCATTTTATCATCAGGCTTTAGGGAGGATATGCCAAGACATGCTTTGAAAAACCTTGAAGTAAAAGTAGTCTTAGGAGAAAGCAGATTCTTGGCCTCAGTGAGAACATTACTAGGAGGTGCCTCAGCTCCCACCAAAGCAGAAGCCAAATAGAGGCTATCCAAAGAATTAGCTGGGCCATAAGGAGGATTCTCGGGCATAGCAGCCGAAGTCGCAACCCGATCCCGCTGGGGTGAATCTGAATTCGGGGAGCTATCAGAATCACCTGGCTTGAGACCAGGTATATCTGTAGCTGGTCCATACCCGTGCTCCATAGGGGAGGGAACTAAATACGCCGAGTTGGAATAATGGAAAACCCTGTCTATAGATATAGTCCACTGTAACAGGGAGTGCCGCAAGCGAGACAACCTTGAGACCCAACTCTGATCCTGAAAATACAACTTAAAACTATTAACACCAACTGTATCTTTCATAGGACCTATCTTAACAATTTCCCTCAGGTGTATCGTAGTATCCAAAAGAAAAGATAAATTCCGGGCAATCATGATTTTATTAGCCCAACTCGGAATGACTCCATTCCATAGGGGGCGAGCTGTCACCTGAATTGCCGACTCTTCAATTATCATCACCCTGTTCAAAGGACATCTCTCCCCAGCCAGAATGTTAGTTCTAGCACAAGAGGTCCACCCTGACTTTTTGTCAATAACAGGAGTCCTAATACTCAAATCACACTCTTTCTGAGTGGCCGTAGGGCCCCTCATCCTCCCTCCATCCTTAAGTAGATCACTCAAATTAGTAATAACTCCCCGCAATTGATAGTTAAAGTGACCCAATACTTCTCCCCAATTGTTCATGTTCTCCTGCAACACAGTAGTCAGTTCCATCAATTGATCGCAGTACTGGTCAATTTTAACCTTAAGGGAACATATAGTGAGACCCCTCTCCCCCCCAATGCAGAATGGTCTACAGGAGTTGTAACCAACAATCTGGGGATACATTCAGTTCCTTTATGAGGAATATTGCCACCAGGCTCATCCTCTATTGGCTCCGCCCCTAGGCATGCAAACCTGTTCGGAAGTGGTACAGTTGGGGCAGGCATAATATCAGCAGAACGCATGGCAAAGTCCAAAATTTTCGCCTGTTTGAGACGTGGCTTAACAGAGGCATCCGCTGGAGAATCGGACATCCTTCCTCTTTTCTTTTCCATCCGAACCAGAACGTCAATAGGCAGGTTCCACAGGAACACAGTGCGACACTGGGCCCACATAGTTTAAATCAAGACAGGTAGCTTCCCAGATGTCCGCGGTCAACCAATCAGGCAATACACCACTGCTCCAAGCCAAAGTCCTCATCAGCTCTCAAAAACAAAAATCCTCAGAACGATTCCGTCAGCAGCATTGCCTGCACGAACCTGACGTCAAAAGTTACCATACTGCCTCATGCCTTAGAGCAATAAGAATGTAGCACAAATGTTCACCAGAGTCCTGCAATTTTCCAGACGCAGGCTGCATTAGTTGCTGGGAGGACAAACATATGGACCATATTAATAAGTTTGACTGGTCCTAAAAACATCACAACCAGGAATCCGCCCCAGACTGACAAACTGAGGCAGCCCCAGCCACGCCGATGCACAAGGCCACGCACACAAGGCCGCGCCCTTGCACGCACAACCCTTAGGCACACACGCCTGCGGCACGAATGCCGACCGCAGTCCGCCTTTCAAGTTCCGGGAACAGCTCTTCAATCAGGCAATCAATCCCAGCTGTTGCTGGAAGGGCAGGGCTGCTCCTCCAACTCCCTGGCAGCTGCTTGCACAGAGTACCAGACAGGTATAGGGCAGCGATCTGCAGCAACTCCAGGCCACCCACCAATCTCTCCCCTAGTATCTAGCGCACCCCCCCAGAATGAAAGCCTGACTGACATTGGTCTAAGAATTTGAAAGCAACAAGTATGCCTGAATCTGCAAGGCAACCACCCATTCAATAACCTTTCCTAAAAACGGGAGGTTAGAAACAGTGTTATAAAGGGGGGGAGGGGGGAGTCAACATCAAGAGACAGTTTCTTGAACATGGGCTGGACGACCACATATTTGAAAGTATCCGGCAACCTGCCCTCTCAGAGAGAAACACTGACAAGCCCAGCCAGAAATGGCCCCAGTTTCTCTGAGCTGGCTTTCACCAGCCAAAAAGGGTATGGTTCTATTTCACAACCAGTTCATTGCCCAAATCCTTTCAAGCACATCCTCTGCATAGGTGAGTGACACCAATGAAAAGTGATCAAAATAAACAGTACAAGACTGAGCCTCCCCAGCTTTCAAACTCCTGCACCCAAAACTGCAGTTCCCAAGTTGTGCTGAATATGGGTGCAAAGTACTGTAGGTTGCAAACTTGTCACATTGAGAACTTCATGAATCTCTCGCCAGGAAAAACAGCCCAGATCCAGTTCAATAAATGGAACCGTTCTACTAGACGACACTTTGCAGATTGCATGGTAGCAGAAAAGAAAGCTCTCTTTGCCATCATCAAAGACTCATTGCAGTCATAAAAAAGACTGCCACAATCAGTCAATTTTGGCGCAAGCTGAGTGCCACTTGTGCTCCAGCCACCTACACTCCCACTTCTACTGCTTTGGATCCCCTGTATACCAGGAGGATCTGTGCAATTGTATTTTTAGACAAGCGCCTCCCCACCCATTATCCACCAATCACCCACTCACCATGCATGTTGCAGAGTTGCATAGGGCGCCAATGTGGCCCTGCAACATACATGATTGGTGAGTGATGAGTGGGGAGGAGCTTGTCTAAAAACACCCAAATATGGGAATGCCTGGGGTGCCAAGGCTAAGGTCATTATGTCATTCTACTGTTCAGTTGGGTGAGAGAGCTGCTGCCAAGATCAGAACGTTTCTTTGAAAATGTTAGTTGAGTAAATAAAATAATAATAATAATAATAATAAATTTTATTTATTTATTAAATTTATTCCCCGCCCCTCCTGAATACAGCTCGGGGTGGCTTCCAACAGTAAAAAACAGTATAAAACAGTTTAAAACATATAAAAATACAATATCAAATATTAAAATATTAAGAACAGGGCCCGGGATGCAAAAATCAATAGGGGAGGGGAGAAAAACCCACTAAACCCTCCCCCCCTCCCCAAAGGCCTGGGCGAACAGCCAGGTTTTACACTTTCGTCGAAATATCAAAAAACTTGGAGCCAGGCGAGCTTCCTCCGGTAGGGAGTTCCAAAGGCGCGACCCAGCCACCGAGAATGCCCTCTCCATTGTGGCCCCCTGCTTAACGCGGGGGACCTCCAAGAAGGCACCCCTGGCAGACCGAAGGGTCTGCTCCGGGGAGCGGAGGGCGAGGCGGTCCCTTTATTGCAGGACCAAAAGGTCATTGCAAGAATAGAAACAAATGTAGCAACATACAAAACAAGGGAAACATACACCTATAATATATAAGAGATACGAACCAAAAATAAAAGCATATGTAAAATATAAGGTTAATAAACGCCATGGGCAAATTATACTCCCCTAGCGCTGTTTAACAATATTAACACAAAATAAAAAATGTGACACCTACCATGTAATCTCCTTACATCTGTCACAGAGTAACTGCATCATACAAAACTCCCGTGACCTACCTGGAAAAACACTAATCGCCGGGGATATGAGTCTCTGACAGAGGTCATCATACAGGGGACAGTCAAGTATAATATGGCTTAAAGACTCAACCTGCTTCAGGGGGGCACTGGCAAAGACGCTCAGTCAACAGGATCCCTTGATATCTCCCCAGGGTAAATGCAGAGGGAAAATAGTTCACCCGAGCCAGGAAAAAAAGCCTTCTCTTTAGCGTGAGGAGCCCATAGTCCAAATATGTCCTCGAATGGTCGGTCTCAAACAAAAAAAACTTCTGGGGGCCCAACACTGTACTTACACTTAGTATAGCCCCTCTCTCCTGATGGCTAATATCTGCCAACCTCTGGTAGATCATTTTCTTAGCGATTTCATACCCCAGAGGGGCAAGAGCCTCGGGAGAAAAACCCAGGTAATTTAATTTCTTAACAACTAACTGTACCCATCTACTAGGGGTACTTATCAGAGATCACCAGGCAAGTAAGCGGAGCAACCAAGCCAAAAAACAGCTTTAACCAATAATTCAATACTCCCTGCCATATCTTTTCATTTAGGGGGGTAACTCCACATTCCAAATACAAAACCAAAGTACTTACACCAGGGGGGGCAAGCAATAAAGAATGCAAGAACCCTGCCTGAATATGTTCCAGGTCCTTGATTTTATCTAGGGCCCAAAGGAGGGCCCCATAGAGTAACTGCGGCACACATTTGTGCAAAAAGACTTTTATAGCCGGGTTGATCAAATTCCCACCATGCAACCGAAAAAAGGCCAGCAGGATCTTGGTTAGTTGCTTGGCCTGAGAGCAAGCGCTTAAAGACTATAAAGACTAAGTACCTGAAGTTTGGAAAAGGATCCCTAAATATTTATAGACCCTTACTTGTTCTAATTCCTTATTGTCTATAAACCGCCTATGTTTTATTGATTTGCGTGAGAACACCACCACTTTGGTCTTAGTATAGTTAATTTCAACCAAATTTATGCGGCAGTATTTCCCGAACAGTTCCAACACCCGCCTTAAACCAATTCGCGTGCGGGACAAAAGGACAGTATCATCCGCATAAAGTAGGCAGGAACCATGGATGTTACTCACCTTAGGGGCTCCCGCTGAGTAATTATGACTATGGGGCTAATCCTATGCCCTGTGTGCACTCCCATTGTGGGGACATTGTTCCATGTGCAAGTCAGGCGGGACCCATGCGGATCCCATGCACAGGATGTTTGGGATCGTGGCCAATATCTCTAGGACACAGCTAAGAAGTACAGATCCAGTATTAAATTGAGGAAGTAGCGTCAGAAAAGAATTTTTTGAAATTCCCAGTTTTAGTTGGGCACCTGGTTTATAGTATCATTTTTATCTTCGGAAGAAAACTGGCTAGAATCTTCCTTTAAAAAGTGGAGGCTGAGCTTTGTCTTGGTCTTGATGATATACATCCAAATTTCATGGCAGAAACTAGGACTTATAGGCTTAACAGGCCTCAAAGGTCATGTCTACTCTCAATGCAGTGTACGAAAGCTAGAAGCATAGTGGGGAAAGAGTGTTACTTCCTAATATGAAAAGTAATTGTTCCCCTGACATTTAAAGCACTAACTTATTCCCTTTATCCATCCTCACTTCCTATCAGCATTTAAAGAAGGTGAATGAGTAGTTTGGTTTCTTAGCTATGATTTCTCCACCTTATCATAGACTGCAGCTATTCACCTAATGGAATAAGATCTACTTCCAAAATCAATACATGCAGGTAGTCAATTCAGATTACAAAGTTTATCTTTTTTTCTGTTAAAAGCCATTACATCACTTGAAACCTCCTCTTAAGGATTTTACTTGGGAGCTGATACAATTGAATAGATTAAAGTTACACATAAAATTTCATTATGGCTTCTTTAGGAGAATAAAATTTGGTCTCCATTCCAGCTATTTGCCTCTTTTTCTCTACCCGGCCACAACCTCAAGATAGTGCCTAACTTTACTTATCTATGGATTTGGCCTCAGAACAGGAGCAACAAATCTCACTAAGTGCTGACTTGAATGCTTAAGGTTTTCAGTAATACCATTTTCTATTAGATTAAAAAAATAATCGTTTCCCAATAATTAAAAAAAAATCAACTGAGAATAAAACTCTATAAACTAATTGGTCTCCAGCCAAAACACCAGCAAGTTAATAGGCTGACTGAAACTTACTTTACACATACACAAAAACTCCATTTAATCTGAGTTAAGTTTCCTGTACCTATCTTTCTCCTAGCTGCAACAAGACAGAAAATATACAGTTAACATACATGTTACCCCATGTTTGGCACACATTTGCATGTATTCCACAAATATAACAAATTATGATTATCTATCCTTATTCATGCCACACATTCCAGAAACAAAACATAAAAGAAAAATACAAAGCAGGAGTGTAGGCAGCATACATTATCATAACATACAGATACTTAATTCAAGAGTTCTTCCCCTTCCCTCCCATTTTTAGGGAAGTAGGTGAAATTATTGCATAAACTGTTGTGTCTCCACAGATATGCAAAATTATTTCATGTAAATGGATCATTTGCACCCATATCAGTGCATATACAAATGCATGTTCCACCTGCAATTGATGCAGGAAATTATGTTGCAAACCCCTGTACTTATTGCGTCAATGTCATTTTCAAGTTACAAGAATCCCAACTGCTAATTTACCGCCTACTTATCATATTCACTCCATTTTCAAAACCTATAGCTAAAGCATTTTGACATTTTTGGGGAGATCTAAATTACACACATTAAAAATGTAAAACACATTCTTGCTCTCTTTAGATAGGAAACTGATGTTTGGACTAAATGGAAAGAAACATTTTTCATTGCTCAAGAAAGAATTGCTACACTAGAGAAAACTGCACAACACAAAGGGCAACACAAGTTATATAGAAGAGTAGAGCTCATTTCGAAGTTTTAAAAGTATTGCTTCCCAATATCTTGCATGGTTCAAAAAGGGCCCAAGCGATTTTTTTATCACTTTAACTAGAAATTCAGACGTATCATTAAAAATGGATAAAACCAGACATGATGGTGGCCCATGGGACACCAGCATATCTGTTGTAGTGCTGCTAGATGTTGGCCTGGACATTTGGTGCTGAGCCCGTGCTCTGACCTTGGAAAACCTCCAAGGTCAGAGACTGGGCTAGGACCTGCCCGACTGGGCCAAATTGGGCTATCACATTTGTTGTGGTCCACCATGACCCAGCCTGGGGCCATCATGACTGCCCTCCATGGCAGGGGGTGGAGTGCTGGGCACAGCATGTGGGAAGGGCCTGCCGCCCACGTCTGTTGCAGTTCTCTTCCCTGGGCTGTGCAGGAACCAGGGTAGTGGCCTGGGCATGGGCTTATATGTTTGGTGCCCTGACCCAGCCCACGATGAGTCCACTGTGGATTTCCGCCCTGGGCTAGATCATGACTACAGTATGCTGCCATCATGTGTGTTTTTATTATTCTTCCTATCACTACACCATAATACCAACGAAGTAATTAATGCAAGGTTAAGTCCATCTTGCATAATTGTCTTTGTTGTCCTCCTTGATCTCTCTGCTGCCTTCGATACTGTTGACCACTCACTCTTGCTGGATTCCCTTCACTCCCTTGGCTTTTGTGGCTTCCAATACCACCTCTATGCTGATGAAACTCAACTCTATCTCTCTACTCCCTCTCTCTCTCCCTCTGTTCAAGCATGTCTCATGAACTGTCTCTCTGACATCTCTACCTGGATGTCTCAATGTCAACTCAAACTCAACATGGCTAAAACTGAACTCCTTATCTTCCCCCCTCATCCTTCTTCTCCTTCCTCACTGTCAATAACTATTGATGGAGTCACCATCCTGCCTGTCCCCCAAGCCCGTAGCCTAGGCTTCATCTTTGACTCAGCCCTTTCTTTTAAACCCTACATTGACTCTGTTGCTAAATCCTGTCGCTTCTCCCTCCATAACATTGCTAAGATTCGCCCTTTTCTCTCTGTCTCGTCTGCCAAAACTCTTGTTCATGCTCTGGTCATCTCTCGCCTCGATTACTGTAACCTCCTTCTCACTGGCCTTCCCCGGTCTCACCTTTCTCCCCTCATCTCTGTCCAAAACTCTGCTGCCAGGGTCATCTACCTCGCCAGTCGCTTCGACCATGTGCAGCCCCTCCTCTCTTCGCTTCACTGGCTTCCCCTTCCTGAACGAATCCTGCACAAGCTCCTAGTCTTCACCTATAAAGCTCTTCACAACCTTGCTCCCCCCTACCTCTCTGCACTTATCGCCCTCCATACTCCAGCCCGTGCACTTCGCTCCTCCTCTGTCCCTTCTCTCACCCTTCCACGCCTTCCCTGCTCCCCTAAGCGCCTTCGTCCCTTCTCACTTGCTGCCCCCCATGCCTGGAACTCCCTCCCTGTCCACATCCGCCTTGCCCCCTCCCTTCATACCTTCAAATCTCTCCTTAAAACTCACCTCTTTCGCTCTGCTCTGTCTGACTCTTTATCCTGCTGAGCCACTATTCCTATACCTACGATCGGTTTACCCTTATCCTTGCAACATGGACCTGCCTGCTGTCATTCTCATCGTAACCAAGCCAAGTACGTGCACTTGAGACCTCGCATCTTCATGAATGTTAGACCCCTTGTCTCTCCCTCTGTTCCCCTTCCTAAGTCTCTCCCCCAGCTCCTGTCTCTCAGATTGTAAGCCCTAGGGGCAGGGACCGTGTCTATTTTATTACTTTGTAAAGTGCCAGGTACACTGCTGGCGCTATATAAATGTTTGTTAATAATAATAATAATAATAATGTGTCATTTTATTGAAAAGGTATATAGGCTTGTGAACAGACAGTTCTGCTGAAGTTAAACAAGGGCTTAGTACACACAACTAGTGGCAGAATGACACTGACTAGGAATCTAATAAGAGTGCATGCAGTATTGATAGTTATCAGGTGGACCAATGCCATGTTGCTCTGTCCTGATATCATCACTGGTTGTTGAAATGTCTACTACAGTTTCACTGGAATTGACTAAGGCTGCAAAAAGGCAATGATGCAGGAAGACTGGGGGCAATTTCACACCTGCAGGAAAGGGTTGTTATGAAGCCAGCAGATCAGAGGCTTATGCAAATTTGCCATGTCTGTGATGAGGTACGAATGCCGACAGCCAGGTGATTTCCTCTGATATGAGTCTTTAAAAAGTCGATTGACCGAAAGGCGAAATCCAGCTCGGTAAATCAGCATTCTAAAGACACATATCAGAGGAAATCACCCGGCTGTTGGCATTCAGACCTCATCAAAGACGCAGCTAATTTGCATGCACCTCTGATCTGCCAGCTTCCTAACGACCTGTTCCCGCAGGTGTGAAAGTGCTCTGGGTTATTGAGCAGTCACATCTGTGTTACATGGTTTGGCAAGCTCTGGTGGCATTAGAGTGCATGAAACCCCTCTGGAAGCTGCTGCTGCAATCTGCTGGTTTTCCACCTATTTGTCTCCCTCCTCAAGCCTGACGTTTTAACTGTTGTTTTATACTACATCTTTCCCTGCATTATAAATTAAGTACTGAACAAATAATCAACAAAATTCAGAACAACAGAACAACAGAATAACAGAATTCATAGGCCAGAGGTAACATCAGCCATATCTTTACTATAGATACGAATGACACACAGTCCCTTTCCTAATGTGGGTTCACTCAATGGTTGATCAGACCCAGACTTTAATATCTTCTTCTCTATTACTACTGGTTTCTAAATCTGGCAACCTGTAAGTTCCTAGTGCCTCTTCCAAAACCCCAGGTTCATCTCAGAAGGATTCTCAGACTCGGGCACTCTTGGCATCTTGACAATTAGGTGGCTTCCTGATCTTCCCCAACTGCTCCAAATTACCTAGGAGCCTTTGTGGTGCTCACACAAATCTTTCCAAGGGTTAATTTCAAATGGGAATGCCTGTCTCCAGAGCTGGTAGACCTAGAGCTAAGAATTCTAAATTATTTGCCTGCCTCTGCCTATCATTAGCCTCTTCCATTGTGAAGTTTTCTGAATTGTCTTTCTGTCGTAAGTCTTCACGTAAGTGGTGTTTTGGTTGTGTGACTCATCAGGGTCTCTGCTGAACTATTCCGGCATATCTGTGGTGTGATTATTTTATTTATTTATTCATTCAATTTATACACCACCCTTCCTGCAGAGGCTCAAGCTGGCTCATAATTCATAAAACAACAACAATAAAATCCAAACAATTAAAATCCCCACATTCTCCTCAAAATTCCCACCTTCCCCTGCAGCCCTACCCAAAAATCTAATCAACCCCTATCCCCGCCTCCCAAATGTTTTTCCAAATAAAAATCTTTTACTCCAGCTCTGGAAGGTGCTTAGGCTCGGGCTCAAGTGAACCTCCTGGGGAAGGGAGATCCACAAAATCAGGACAGCACCCAAGAATGCCCTCCCTGCGCACTCCGGCCCAAAGACAAGGGTATCAGATGGAACCTGCAAGAGAGCGCTCCCAGCTGACCATGGGGGCCACACTGGAACATGGTAGTACAGGTGGTTTTTTTAGATATATGGGACCACAACAGTTTAGGGTAGGGGACTGGACAGGGATCCTCGGGAGAGTTGGGCTTGGCTGGGCTGCAAAAGCTGCCCTGAGGAATCCTCTGCAGCTGCGTGACTCTGCTTCTTCTCCCCCGGCAGGTAACTCCATAAAGAGGGAGCTGCCCTGAGGTCGAAGAGTCGTTGGCGGGGCGTTAGCAGGCAGAGGCGGTGGAGGTGGCCACCCTATTCATGGAGACCAGGGAGCATGTGTTACACCGGAGGGCGCTGGGAGCCAGTGGGCTTGCCTCCACACCCCCCCCACCAGCATTGTCCACGGCTCCGCTTGCCCACCCATTGTTGGGGCTGGGAGCCAGGCTGCAGTGATTCCACCCCCTTCCGGTGGCAGAGGGAGAGGGGGGCGGGACCACCATCTTCCCTGCAGCTTCTGGGGGCAGGGTGCCGGCCCCACCAGGGTTTTTTCAGCGGCGTGCCTGTCGGTACCGCTGCAACTGGCACATCGGAGGGGGCTGGGAGCCAGTTGGGCTCGCCTCCCTCCCCCCTCACAGCACTGTCCACGGCTCCGCTCACTTGCCTGCTGTCAGGGCTGGGAGCCAGGCTGCAGGGACTCCACCCCCTTCCCAGTGGCAGAGGGAGAGGAGACAGGATTACCATCTTCCCTGCGGCTTCCGGGGGTGGGATGTCAGCCCCAATAGGGGTTGCTCAGCGACATGCCTTCCGAGGGCCCTTGGGTGGGGGCCTGGGTGGGATGGGGTGTGGAGTTCAGTTTGTTGGCAGTGAATTGTGGGGAGGGTTTGTATTGGGGGATACTTGTTTAAGGGAGGAAAGTGTGGGAGGTGATTGGTGGGGGGTTTCTTTATTTTATAGTGGGGTGGTAAGGGGATGCGGGATATAGATGGGATTTGGATTAGGAAGGGGATGAGGGTTTAATTTGAGAATGGGTGGGAATCCTCCCCTCGATTGGGGTGGGACAGCCAGAGGGGAGCCGGGGCTGGGGTCAAGTGGGGAGACACAGCCATTGGGGTCATGATGGGACATGAGAGGTATGGTCCGTATGGGGGGGTATGCTCAAGCTGGGCGGTGGGACAGGTGTTTAGTATCTGTTCCCCGCACCACCCCTCTAGCAATGGGGCAGGTGCTTCTGGATCAGAGGGGCCCCATACCATGTGTTGATGCTGATGAATGCGAGGTCGGTAACAAATAAAGCAACAACGGTCCAGGTATTGATCCTGGACCATGCAGCCAACCTCGTTGTGCATCACGGAAACCTGGCTGGACATGGAGTCGGGACCTATTTTGGCTGACCTTGTTCCAGCCGGGTATTCTGTGCAGTATCAACCACGGTCAGGGGGACGGGTGTGTTTTATGTGGCAGGGGACAGTTTGGGAGTGCTGCTTGCATACTGTGTGCCCACCTGTACGGCGGCCTCCCTGCATGCTCTAGCGGATCTGGTGTTGCGATCACTGAAGACGATAGTCTTGGGGGACTTCAACATCCACATCGACACCGATCTTGGGGGTGTGGAGCATGAGTTCATGGCCTCCATGGCAACCATGGGACTGTCCCAGAGGGTCAGGGGCCCGATACACCAGGGGGAACATACCTTAGACCTTGTGTTTTGCACTGGCCTTGAGGTGGGGGGTTTCATTGGTGGGGGAGATACCAGCTGTGCCTTGTCATGAACGGACTATTACCTCCTGCAGGCCCCTCTCCTGGCACGTTTGCCCCCGGAGGGGCATGGAACCTATTTGAATGGTCCACCCCCATGATCAGAGGGATCCCCACAGGGAAGCCAGTCCCGGGAATTACACGACCAGCACTTCTGAAGCCCCAGGATGGGCACTTTCTGCAGGACCCTGTCCCCGATCATGACTCTCAGCCCCTAGGGTAGGTACTTTAGTGCAGGGCCCTGCCCATCCTCCCTCACTTTCAATAAATCACTGATCCCTGAATGCCTCCTGCCAGGTGCAGAAGGGTGCATGTGTGTGTATTTGTGCATGTGCACACACGTGTGTATAAAGGGAAGAGATAGACTGTTGGTTTGTGAGTGTGTGGGGGGCGGGAGGGGGAGGCCTGTGTGTGTTTTTAAATGAGCAAGGCTGGGGGGGGAGGGCATGCCCACCGAGTGGTATAGCCCCAGAGCACCCACACCCGTGGAGTGGGGAGGGATTCTAACAAGCAACTCCCTAGCTGGCCATTGCTGCCACACAGGCAGCCTCCGTATTTCCACCACTGGCCCCCAAAGCGACCAATATGGGCAGTCATTACCCCTTTAAGAACTCCCAGTAGGGTTGGGGGCGGGATGGGGAGGCAGCTGGGCCGGAGACCTGTCCTCTTGTGTGGGTGGGTGCCCCAGTTCAAACGGGCCAGGGATGTGTGGGCGCCTGTCCCCTCGCACTGTTTTGCCTTCCCCCGCATGGCTTTTTCTCCGGTGTCCCGTGAGTGTCCCATAAGTGGGTGCTGTGTGGGTCATGGGAGCGCACATCCACCCACATCACCTTCACACATCTGGTCGGGTGGGTGGTCATGCGTGGCTGAATCTCATTTAAAAAACATCCTGTGTGTGCACGTGCATATGAAAACTTATGACACTTCTTTATTTTATTTTTTGTAAGCAAGGGACTGGCGGTTAAAGGGGTGGGGCTATGGAGGGCAGGGCAACAGGGGCCCTGCATTTTATTTTTGCCCGGGCTCCACAAATTCAAAGGCTAACCCTGATCAAAAACCATAAGGATTAAAGTTCTGAAAAGATCCGGTAGAGCATTATCAACTCAGGGTAGTTAATTTTACTTACTACTACTTGTAGTAAGCAACTGACTCAAACAGTGGACCTAATTCTAGTCACAGCTCTCTTTCCAAACAGCTGTCATCACCCTTGTCCATTGAACTAAGTTCCTTTGTAGCATACATATGAAATTCTGGTTTTATACTCTTAATCAATTCATGGACTGAATAGCAGTATTCCCCCAAAGAGGTTGCTAGTATTTATCATATGTCGCAACACAAACTTTAATTTACGTTGTTTCTTTGGTTTGCTATCACGCAATCGCATTTTCATACTGGCTACACTGTACTTTTATTGTAAATTACTGAAAGTGGTTGTGGTGCGTAATGGTTCTGTCTTGTGTCTAGTTCTCACCGAGGAATCACACTTCCTGAGGCCCCATTCTCTAACTATGGTGTTTTTTTCACCAACACTGTGGCACGCTGAGTCAGCATAGCCTAGTGGATAAGGTTACCTTGGGCCCAGAAGTTCAGGATTTAAATCCTGTCTTAGCCCTGACAAGTCACTAATTCTCAGCTTTAGTTCACCATCTATAAAATAACAATGACCTACCTCCCAAGCTTGTTGTGAGGGTGAACTAGATAAGGTTTGTAAAGCACTTTGAACACTAAGTGTGCTAGATAAATAATGAATAATAACAATAATTGTAGCACACTGATGTTACTATAGTGGTCCAGTGTATCATCACAGAAAGATGACATCTGCATCCTCATTTCTTTCGGTGAAGCAATTAAAAGTGAGGTGATCAAATTTGCAGATGACACCCAGTTATTCAAGGTAGTTAAAACATGAGCAGACTGTGAAGAACTGCAACAGGATCTTATGAGACTGGGTGCCTGGGCATCTAAATGGTAGATGAGATTTAATGTGGACAATTGCAAAGTGATGCGCATAAGGAAAAATAACCCAAACTATGAGTAAACAATGCTAGGTACTAAACTAGGAACTACCACTCACGAAAAGGATCTGGGAGTGATTGTGGACAATACACGGGTATTCTCAGCCCAGTGTGCAGCAGCAGTCACAAAAAGCAAACTGAATGTTAGGAGTTATTCGCAAGGGGATAAGAGAATAAAACTGAGGATGTCATAATGCCTCTATACAAATCAATGGTGTGACCACACCTGGAATATTGTGTGCAGCTCTGGTCGCCCCATCTCAAAAAAGACATAGCTGAACTAGAAAAGGTACAGAGAAGGGCAACGAGAATGATAAAGTGTATGGAACGGCTTCTGTACAAAGAGAGGCTTGACAAGCTGGGTCTCTTCAGCTTAGAGAAGAAAAGACTGAGAGAGGACATGACAGAGGTTTATAAAATCTTGAGTGCTGTGGAACGAGTGGATAGGGAACAGTTATTTACCCTCTCAAATAGTACTAGAACTAGAGGACACTCCATGAAACTAGCTGCCGGCAGATTTAAAACAAATAAAAGGAAGTACTTTTTCACTCAACACATAATTAACTTATGGAATTTGTTACCAGAGGACTCCATGAAACTAGCTGCCGGCAGATTTAAAACAAATAAAAGGAAGTACTTTTTCACTCAACACATAATTAACCTATGGAATTTGTTACCAGAGGACGTTGTCCGGGCCAGTAGTATAGCTGGGTTTAAAAAAGAACTGGATAAGGTCTTGGAGAGTAGGCCCATTAATGGCCATTAACCAAGTAGCTTACTTATGGATGAACTTCTTATTGTCGGGAGCTGAGAGTGAACAACGGGGAATAGATTGCCAATTGTGACTGTTGGTTCTTTTCCCATGCGATCGAGATTGGCCACTGTCGGAGGAGAGGATGCTGGGCTCGATGGCCCATTGATCTGACTCAGTATGGCACTACTTATGTTCTTATGAAGCCATTCAATCTTCAGTACCCTGTTGGAATTATTCTAGTATCTACCTTTGCTCATGCACATGTTGTGAAAATAGTTCTGTTCCCCATATTAAAATGCTATCCAAGCATGCAACCCCCCCACTCCCCACCCCTCAGCTATTTCATACTATTTACTACAGTAAGGGCAATTCACTATGGCTATGAGTCATGGGTGTTAACACATGGGCTGTCAGCTGGCTGGAGTGTGGGGTCATTCCGTGGAGCACCCGCAGAGTCCCCACTTGCAGTTGCTGTTAAAGTGCAAAGAGCAAAGGCAGGTTGCTGTAAGGTGAAAACAGACATAACCCTAACTCCACTTTAACATTTAACACAAACGGGCCTGCGTTCAGTCCCCCACGGTGGTCTAATGTTTACCGGCCCCCCTCTCCACCACCAAGTTGTAGTCACTCTAACAACGCTCTAGGCTGTCACCCATTACTTCATTGTGCAGAATGCATGTGGAGGCAGCACGTCCCCTAGCTCATGGAGGTGGCCCACTCCAACAGATGTGCAGTTGCTATGGTTTTGCCTGCATAACGTAATCCACATTTCCTGGGATGATGCCGTGGATAGTGGTCTCAGGGTGGCCCTGGGGCAAACATCTGGTGGTCACCATTCAGACAGGCAGGCAAATCTGGGGCTAATGGGGGCAGATGTGGGGCAACATCTTGTTTGTTAACACCCTCAGTCCTATCAGCCCTGGCTACCCTGTTTCTATCCTGCTTGCTCTTGCTTCTGTCTCTGCATGTGCCACAATGACCAACTGGGCTTCTAGGCCTTTGCTCTTGTCTATGCAGAATATCTCTAGACACGTCTTTAGGACAAGATCCTCTTCTGCTAGCCAGAGCTCTGGGGTGGCAATCTACTGTGCCACAAAGTAGGAAATCTGCCAGAACTCCAAAATTGCATGTGGCCCACAGTGGTTATGGTGCTGTCATATAAAGGGTCTTCCCCATCCCTTTATAGTGTTTCCATGTAGATAATTTGCATTTCCCCACAGTTTGTTGTGAACTGGGCAATAACTGGTTTCTAGAACTCACAACACAGCTGCTAACAGTAAAGTGGGTGGTAAGCCTCAGGCTGGCATATGTATCTTTACCTACCTTCCAGGAAGCTAATGTAAAAACCTTATATGCTTGCTTTCTTCCCACTTGCATGGTGAAATCCACACAGAAATCAAACTACTACTTAATTCAGGCTTATTCCTAGGCTAGGCTCCGGTCCACAAAATCCAGAGCTCTCAGGGTTTCAAGTTCATGCCAAGTTCATGTGGCTAGCTGCTGCTATACTCTGGAGTTTCTTACAGACAGGTTGCTGTAAGGTGAAAACAGACATAACCCTAACTCCACTTTAACATTTCTTATGCAGAGCTGCATAGGGGACCAATACAGCCCTGCAACATGCAGAAGAAATGTTAAAGTGGAGTTAGTGTTATGTCTGTTTTCACCCTTAATTTCATTAGAAATGTCTCAAACTGCAGGCAGAGTATCAGGCAAAGCTCTCAAGTGATCAGGTCTAAGTTACAAAATGTGTTATCAAGTATAACACTAAATCCTTGGAACTCCATCTTGCATTGAAATAGCTGACATCATATTGGCTGTGTGGCTGGATTTAGAGATATTCTATGCCATTAAGTGTTTTTGTAGCAATCCAATACAGTCCCCATAGCCCCACTTCCACCAGCAATTGACTGGAAACTATCCCTTGCCCTCTATTATCCTGGGTGTTCACAAACCAGAAGTGGGGCGGCAGCAGCAGGCTTATCTACACATAAGAGGAGCAATATGCAAGTTGCAGCTATGTGCTGTTTATGACCATGCTTTCTGAGATCACAACCCACATTAAGTGTGCATCACCAAGTGTGTTTGTAAAAAATAGGTGTAATGGGCGAGTGTGTGTTTATCACCCACATAAATTGCTTAGCTGCTGGACGTCCCCAATCCTGACTTCTGATCCATCCTGTTGGTAGTACTCCCAACTTAATCCCACCCCAAAACAGATCTTCTCACTGTTGTTCCATTTGCTATACTAGTTAACCAGTTATTCAATGATTCTTTGGAATCTAGGGGAGAGAAGATAAAAGTAGTTGTACAATGCCTGACACTACGTGGCCCAGCTCAGGAGTGAGCCACTAGGCATTACCACAATAGGCATAATAAATAAATAACAACAATAACAATTTTTAATTGTTTTCATTGGGCACATGCTTACAAAGGACCAGGCCCTGCATAATTATGTGCCCTGAATAGAATGGTTGAGGAGATGGGAGGGATTTGAAGGCAAACAAAGCAGCGTTCAATCATGAACACTGCTCTGTGTATGTACAATCTTTTAGGCACAGTTCCAGGCATGTCTGACCAAAAGCATAACTTGGCACAAAGACACTCATTTTGCCTCGGATAGGAATTTTTCTGCAGAGCTCTCTTGCAGCATCTTCTCTTTCCCCTCATCAAAAAATGGAGAAAGCAAATAATTTAATCTAAAACTTTGTTAAAAGCGTTTCCTTTTTAAACAATCCATGGTATTTCTTCTAATGATGGCTCCAGATCTGATTGGTATTATTCACCAAAGTGGCTGCTAGGATTCCCTGCACTGAGTAATCCAGAGCTCAAGAAAGAAGATCATGACAACATAACATTACTCTCGTACAAATGACAACTGTAGTATTTTTTTTTTAATGATGGGCAGTGCAGAATGTTGTTCTTCCTTCACAGAGATTACAATGACTATCATCTCTCAGACTGCAGCAATAAGTAAGAATTTAAGTTATGCTTAGCAGATGGTGGGTTGTTCTTAGGCATTAAGCTGTTCTATTGTTTGCAGCTTCCCTTTCTACTACCAGGAATATTTCCACTTTATACAGTAACTAATGCCGTTTTTATATGAGCCATGGTGCAGGGGAGACTGGTGTGCATCGCGGCAGAGGAAGCGGTGCGGGGGGGGGGGGGCGCAGTGCACACAGTCACACAGCGATCCTACATCCCCACTCACGAAGCAACTTCTGTTTTCGCCGGTTGCTCCATTAGTGGGAATGTGTGTGGGGTGAGTGGGGATGCATGGGTCACAGGAGCATGCACCCCCCCCCCCCCCTTTCTGGTTGCAGCATGCCCACGGGTGGCACCCACTCATGCCTACGCAGCGGATCTGCGTGGCCATACATGGGACAATCTTGTGTAAAAACGGTCTTAGCCTCTGAACAAATGTGTGTGCAATCCAATGGGAGTTACATTTTTGTAGCCCTGGCAGAATTAGATCTCTTTACTCTCATACTTCATCATGACCACTTTATACTCTTCCACATTTTTCATCACTTATGAGGAAGGTTATCTACTCCTTCTCCACTGCTGTCATCTGCTATTGTTTTACCAGCTCTTTTCTCCCAATGATTGCCTTACGTCATAAATCTTTCTGACTCATTCCATCCTCAGTCTTCCTTAGCTACTTTTGTTACTGACAATTTTTTTACTCAGTCTAACAACCATGGCTACATTTTTCACTTTTTCATACTATTAATGTCCCAGAGTCATATTTTGTCTACCCTCACCCACCTTAAATTACTCAGTCAGCAACAAAAAAGGGGAGTAGCTGTTTACGGAACTTACAGTATAAAAACTCACCTGAGAGAAGACAGGCTGCACCCCAACAATATTTAACACTCTGCTCATTTCTCCCTCACTCCCCCCCCACCCCCTATTTCCTTCACATCACACCTGGAAAACGTATAGACCAGCAAGAATCACTGCAGTCAGAGCAACAACACTTATTGATTGTACTATGCTTCATGTTTTTCTGGCAACTCTTTATTGTGTATCCTTTCTAATCCCTACTGGCACGGTGCTGTCAGCTCTTTAGTACTATCTCTGTTGTTTAAGTCTGTACAGAACCATTTCTCCAAACATTTAAGTCGTCTCTGATACAGCTGGTAAACTCTCTTCCAAAACAGTCAACAAAACACTTCCCCATTTCCTTACTTGGATTGCTAAAAAGATCTGGGATTTTCATTTTAAATTTAATTTCCCCCTGCTTAGATAGTTCATACATTGTGTTGCTATAATTTCCTGTAATCTGAAAAATACCAAGACGACAATAAAAATGCAATTGCACATTGCTATTAATTTTTTTTTTTCACAGAATCACTTTTCAGAGTAGAATCACATTTTAGTAAACAAAATCTTTTTCGTAATCTAAGTCATTTTCTGTGCTGTAGTGAGGGACTCATGTTCACTGCATTTTCCCATTGCAGTCAATGACTAGGTAGGTAATAACTGCAGCCTGTGGGGAAAATCCAATGAACACAGGTCCCTGGCTGAAGGCTAGAAAGGGAATTGATGAAAACCCAGTGAAGGTTGAAGAGGGACCATTTCCCCTTCCAAGGGTCATACAGAAGTTGGGGTGGGGGTGCTTAAGAAGTATGTATTCACAGGATGAGGGAAGATAGGGGAGGGTTATTAATCTATGCCATGAATCCATCATATTCTTGAGTGCATGTCTTCATCTCCACTCCTTTCCGGACATCACTCATTCAGCACTTGAGGGTAGAGGGTAGATTTATGGGCCAGATACCAAAACTGCAAAGGGGTCAAATTATTACTTATTTGTATAGCTCCAGCAATGTGACTGGCACTTAACAATCATTCATTAGAGACAGGTCCCTGCCCCAGGGGGCTTACAATCTGTAATGGAAAGTAGGGGAGAGATAGTGATAGATTCATGAAGTTGAGAATTCACAGGTGCATGAGTTTAGTTACAGGGGAAAAAAGAACCCTGAATGATAGGACAGTAGAAGAGCTTCAGTGAACTGTCTGAGTGGAGGGTGAGGCGCTACAGAAAGCCTGTTGGCCAAGGTAGGTATTTAGGAGGGATATGAAAGTCAGGAGGGAAAGTTAGAGGTAGGCTGTGAGTTAATGGTGCAGTTGCAACAATGGGTGTTTACAGACATGCAGCTGGCACACTGGCTGCATGTGCCAGGGAGGAGGGGATACCCCCGGCCGGGATAGGTTGAGGAATGGAATAAACGTTTCCCTGGCCTGACCTGACAGGGGAGGAGGGGCAGGGAGTGGTGTGTGGCTGGTTGGCTCCATCCCCATGCTTTAGCCGGCACCTCACCCCTACCATGATGGTCAGCCATGGCTGCCAATAACAGGCTGCCATGGCTGGCGACCATGACAACCCCCCATACCAGAGTTGGGTTGGCACGGAAATAGACATGCCTGCCTGATTCAGCCTGCTATGGCCAGCCTGGGTGGCCCTTGGACCCTGACTGTGGGCCTGTTCTTTCTGGGCCAGCTGCCTACTGCACCTGGACCACATCTGGTGGCCTGGAAACAGACGTATAGGTGAGGCGCTGGCCTAGGCGGGCTGTAGCAGGCCGAATCGGGCCAGTGTCATGTCTATTAACATCCAAAGCCATATTGCACCAACTAGGGGGAAAGGGGAAGATAAATGAACAGGCACATGGGGTCTGGGCCCAGGCCCCACTGAATCAGAGAGCCCCACCCATTTGGAAGCTGTCACTGCTCCTGTCATTTTGCATGTGCAGCTCAGGAAGTGCAGGCAGTGCCCAGTTAGCTGCTGGAAGACCTATGCCCTTCACTGCCATAGAGAAAGGTGAAGGTGGGGTTCAGGATACCAAAAGTGGTGGCTAGGACAATGATCTTTGGGCCCATGGTCTCAAAAAATCTTAATTCACTGAGGAGGGATGGAGCCGAGTGTATGTGTTCAGAGAGAAAGAGAGTTTCAGTCATAGACGCAGCATGGGAGAAGGGGTGAAGATGGTTTAGGGAGCAAGAGACTTCATAGGGTTAACAGCAGCCTTGAGATAAAAAATTTCAGGTGCCAGGATGTAGGTGAATAAGGCTACAGGTCCAGGACCAGCAAGGAGAAACCAGGAGACAAACCCGACGGCAGGGGCTACGAAGAAGTAGGAAGAAAGGGAAGCAGACCAAAAGCAAGAACAAGGGGCAAGGCTGGGCACAGAGAACTAGAGAGCCGACAGTGGGAGGTCAGGGAACACAAGTGAAGGACGAATGGAGGAGTCTGGGGGGGCCAGCAAAAGGACTAGGAACAAAGAAAGGGAGGAAAACCCCTCAGCCATTCTGCAAGGTCAAGGGAGCAAACCTCCTCAAAGACCTGTGATCTCAGGGAGATAATATAGCTCATCATCAAGGTTCTCAGGGAAAATAGAAGCAGGCTGAGGATATAGGAACCAGGGAGCCAACGATATAGGGACTCCAGAACAAGGGAATGAAACACCAGGGAGCCAGGATAGTAGAGGCTAGGGAGCAGGAGAACTGGAAACAAGGAATGAAGGACTAGAGCAAGAAGACTAGAACATAAGGGAAGCTGGCTGGAGGTAGAGCACGAGGGAGAAATAGAACAGAGAGACATGATGAAAGCACATGGGGACTAAGCGAAGGAGCAAGCAGCATGGAAGAAACAGGAAGTGGAGTTGCTCTGTCCAACTTCCTGCTGGTGCCAGCATACCTTTTATGCTAGCTTGTACCCAATCAGGAAGTTCCGAGGCAGGGTTAGAGTACAGAGGAAACACCTGGGAAGATTGTGGTTCAGGCAAGGGCTGGAAGAAACACAGAAGAAACCACTGGGAGAACAAACAGCAGTAAGATCAGGCCTGGACAGTGGCATCAGTGGCTGAGGTAGTGCTCTAGAACTCTGAGGCTGGGGGTTTGAGACCCAGGGAACCTTTCAAAAAAACATTTTCCCTCCCTCAACAAATTCAGAACCTTTACCCACTTACACCCTGTGACTCACTTTATGTTCTCAATTGCAGGTACTTCTGGTAATTCTACTGTTATCATCCCATCCAAGTTGGTTTTCCCAATGAAGACTGGTTTGGTACGCAGCACATCCGGTGCAGTCTTTGCTGTCACCATGTGTTGAAGACCTCCGGCGCTATTTCCCCTATTCGTCAGCACAAATGAATATGGTGTCTCAGGCTTCAGGTTAATGATAAGTTTCTGCGTGGCTCGACCATCTACCTCCACCACCATTTTCCCATCATCATACAGGATCTAAAAAGGTAGATAATTTTAGTCATTGGAGTGGGATACATTCATGAAGTTGAGAAGTCACAGGTGCATGTGCTTAGGAATCTTGAATGATAAGATAGTAGGAAAAAATGACTGATATCTCACTGAACGAGTAATCCACAACATACTAGGTTCTAAAACATTATTTATGGCAATATTTTTGTCTAATTCCAGGGAAAGCAATTCTTTAAAATAAAAACTGAACTGATAGAGATGTTCTTTTTAATATTCTTAAATTCTTAGGAAGTTGCTTTAAATGAGACCAGTATTAACTATGTGTTCTGCATTAAAATTTTCCTGCAAGCTTCCATTCACTATAGCTATACCCATCCTTAAAGTATCTTTGTTTTCTTACTCACTTTTCATTCCTGTAGCTTACTGTAGCATTTACTTAATAAAATACTGGTCTTTGCTGAACTTTTCCAGCAGTGGCCAAAAAGTGCTTAAATGATGCAGAAGAAATTATAGGTATGGCAGCAACTTATATAGGCCCTTTTCACACAGACACTAACGTTGATAAAATGGGGGTATTTTCAGACATTACGCGATCACGCTCAACCACAGTGAACCACGGTCAATCCCACGGCGGGGCCAAAGCGCCCTGAACGTCTGTTCAGTGGCCGCCAGATGTTCACCACAGTCAATACCCACATGGGGTCAAAATCAACCACGCTTCCGGAGCTCCCCTCCGGACCATCTCCGAAAGCGTGGTCAAAGAGATTCCCGACGGGAACCAACAAAAAGTAACGTCTGGCCGGCAACCACCAGCCGGAATCAAAGGAAATGATTCCCAGCCAGGGACAAAGCACGCAGCGTCACTGCCAGGCAACCAGCAACAACACAGGCAGCGGAGGGAGATTTAAAGGGCACACAGCAGCAGGGGGATGGGCCAGGATGGAGTGAGGCAGAAGGGAGAGGCGAGCGGAGGGCGAGAGAGCAAGGGAGGAGGAGGTGGAGGAGGCGGTGGTAGAGGCACGGGCGGGGGAGGAGGCGGGTTGTGCTGCACCTGGATGCGGTGGAGGGACAGCAGCAGCAGCAGCTGGGACAGATACTTCTGGGTGTTTTGACCACGGCCGGGAATCGGCGTCACGTCTGTTGCGCTGCCCCGGCCCGATTCTCTGCCGGCCCGATTCCCTGCCGTGGTCCCGGTCCCGTCACATCTGTTTGGGGCTTTTTTTGACCACGGGGGGTGGCTGTTCGGTTCACCCCCGCCGGGAATCCACTGTGGTGTATCGGGACCGCGTAACGTCTGAAATCACCCTGGGTGTTGCATTTTATTATACATGTTGCAGGGCACCTACAGAGCACACCTGCAGCCCTGCATCATGTATTATAAAATTTAACGCCCATTTTATCAATGTTAGCATCTGTGTGAAAAGGGCCATAATTGTGTGATTGTAGTTTTGAAAGCTGGAGCAAAGGAGTCAGCTGGGTTTTTTTTTTTTTTACATGAGTGGTGAATTGACAATAGTAAATCCCACTGTGTTACTGACATTCAAAAGCAGAAGCTCTGAAAGAAAATTTATTTTTTCCTTCCTCTGTTTAGTCTAAAAGGTAGTAGTAGTGAACTGTAAACAAATAAAGAGCTGACATCATGTGCAATATCTAAGATCAGTCAAAGTCTGGCAGGCTGCCATCATGCTAATAATAAGTTGGAAAGTTCACACTGCCACAGGACTAAATGTAAATGCATGGGTCGATATTGCTGATCAGCATACACTTTAAAATACAGAAGAACCAAGAAATTCCACATAGTCAGTAAACGACTTAACTAGGTGAATTGTACCCAGCACCAGTTTTATCCTTGCTATCTGACAAATTAAACAACAACTTACTTTGAAAGGCATGGCAGAATTGTAATTTTCTGGAATCTCCCAAGACAGCAATACCGAAGTCTTCATTACTGCTTTTACATGAAAATTTTTTGCAAACACTGCTGGAAAAGGAAAAACAATGTATTTAAACTACACCTTGAACTCTGGATCCCATCCTGTTTCCACTACTACCAACAAGTTCAGGCTATTAGCTTTCCAATATGACTGAAGGACAGAAATTCAATTTTCCTACCTGCTTAAAAAAACCCAACAAATAACACTCCATTCTTACAAAGTTCACTTCTCTGCTAACTCCTCAGGATGTTATATTTTCCTTACCTGCAAATATTGTGCAGATGTTAGCCAGACTTTCTTGAAATGGGATAACTGAATTCTAAGGTATCCAAAATATATTAAGATTTACATACTTTACCTTTTGAGTTAGTCGAACCTATTTATATGATTGGGTCGGTCAGTTTTAATTACAGCTTCAAAAAAACTGATATCCAAAGACCGAAATTCCTTTAAAGGATAAGGGCGCAAGCAGACAAATCCTACCTTGATCCACAGGCAGTGTCCTGAACTGGACACTGGGACTATATGGACCGGGCCCTTTGCTTGTGTGGGCACGTACTTTTACATCATATGTGGTATCTGGTTTTAAGCCAGAAAGTGTCATAGTGGTATCAGCAGGAACAACAGGAACCTCTGTGGGATGATGTGCCACATTGATATCCCTGTACAGAAGCGTGTACTTGGTGATAATGCCATTTCTCTCTGCTAAGACTGGTGGTTGCCAGGTTAACTGGACCGATGTAGAAAAGATGCTTTCTGAGTGCAGGTTTTGAGGAAATCCATTTGGTACCTCTTCTTGAACAGAAATCTCTTTTATCATCTCCTCCCCAAAGCCTACTTTATTTCTAGCTGAAAGCCTGAAGACATAAGATGCTCCTTTGTGGATATCTGTGGCTGTGAAGTGGTCTTCTTTCTCTGAGAATTCCAGTGTTGTAAATGTATCCATGTCTTTACGGCCAAATCTCAGGCGGTAACCCTGCAGAGGGCCAAAGGTATCGACGGGAGGGTGCCACTGAATGAGAGCTGTGTTCATCTGTGTGTGGCTAATCACAAGCCGAGGTTTCCCTGGAACTGTAACATAATATTATTTAATGATGATAAATGGTTAAATAAGAGTACAGCTGTATTTGTCTATTTCCTTTTCCTCCAATAGATCAAAAATAATCCCTTTCTTTGGCGCTATTCAGTCATACAAAGTAACAGACTTGAACGGTCATTTATTCTTCTTCACCCCAACCTCTCACTTTACAACTATTGTGAAAAACTTAGAAGAGACAAAAGGTATAAATACAAGTGAGGTAAAACTTTTGAACACTTATCCTGGGGACAGAAATAGAGCATATAAGCCCTATTTTCCTTAAAAGTATTTGCTTTTAACAGGGACTATTGCTATTGATGTAAGTCAAATTAAAAAGGCATGTGTGTCATATCTGACAGGGAATACTTTCCCAGAAGAAAGAATACATTTCTGACTGTGCCTAACATATCTATTACCATTTAATTTAAAAACATCCCAACACTTGTGTAGAACTCAAGGAAGTCAGGCCACATTCCCACTGTCCTATCATACACAACTTGGGGTGGTGGTGGTGGTCTTTAATTCCATGTATATTAATTAAAATCTTTCCCAATTTACTTTTTCCAGTTTTCTCTTAAACAACTAATTGTCCCTGAAATTAATACTTACACAGAACACAATGGGAGAGTTTACAACCACACAAGAAAAATATGCACCAGTGTTTGAGGGCAGATAATAAGGAGAAAATTAGATTTGGAAAAGCACTAAAAATTCCACTTAACAGTTAAAAAAAAAAAAAATAGTGCTGAAAAAATTGGAATGCGGAATTATAGGGCACCCATTAGCTTTCTGAATACAAATTAGTAATGCTACAAGAGTTGGGTCTGGGTTAATGAGACAGATAACTGGTGAGAAAATGTCATAGACAAAAAATGTATAGAATTTTATTTTAAAAAGAAAACCTCATTCATCTATCCTTAAAAATGAAAATTCTACTCACAATAACTAAATGTCTCTATAAACTGAAACAGACAGACGCTAGTAGATATAGATATACTATAGTACTCTAATTTAGGTCAAACGTTTTGCACTTGAGTAGGCCTGAAATGACAAATTGCGGTGAATGCAGTTTCTGTCAGAAACAGGATATTCGCCTTCATTCACAGGACGTGGAAAACGACCAGTTTTTCCACTGTTTTTGCCATTTGTCATTATTTTCCACGAGTTGAACATAGCTGATATAGGGCTGATCCATAGTTACTATGGGGATAATCCCATGTGTGCCCCGTGTGCATCTCAGGGGGTTGTGGAGATGCAAAAGTGCTGGCTTAAGTGTCAGGAAAGTGCCAGAAATTGCCATAAAAGTCCAGAAAAATGCCGGAAAGTGACAAAATGGATGGGAAATGAGGGGAAATCACAGGCACCGATATCAAAAATAATGATTGATATTTCCAAGTGCAATGGAAAAACTTGCTCTCATCCCAGCCCTACACTTGAGGGTTTAAAGCTAGGGACCCAAAACCATATTTAGATACCTAGAGCGTCCTGATTTTCAGAAGTGCTGAAAATTTGTAGTTCCCACGGAAATCAAGGCGAAACTCAGAACCTATGAAAATTAGATCATGTGCTCGGGTGCCTCAATGTGGACATAAGTCCCACCAAGGAAACTACTTCTCATCAGGTGATCCTTCTACCTCGCAGAGAAACATTCACTTTCCTGGTGCTCCACAATGGTCCAGTTCATAAGAATGGGACAAAGGCTCTTTTTACACGGGGGTCTCCCACTCATAAACACGCAGAAATCTGCGTGTTCATGAGAGGGAGAGACCCGTGGGAAGGACGTAGCATGCACAAGCTGTGAGTGTGGGGGGTGCATGCTCCCGCGTAACATGCATCCCCATGTATGGAGCAATTAGGGGAAACGGTGGTTGCTCCGTACGTGGGGATGAGTGGGGAGTGCGTGGAGATGCTTGTGCACCTGTATGCACGCCCTGCTCACCCACCACTTAAGCACCGGTGCGCCACGGACACCTCCCCCCCCCCATTCTGGGGGGCCATGTAAAAAAGGCCTAAGATTCATGCATTTTAGACTTAAAGGAACTAAAATGTTGACTAACAATAATGAATTTCCCAGAAATACAGGAAGTTCCTTATTCACCATTAGAACAATTGATTACAATTGAAAAATAAATTAAAGCTTAAAAAAGTAAGACATTGCTTTGTGAGTGTTTACAAATACTAAACTATTTGTTACCATCTTCAGTACTACATGTATTTTGATGTATTTTATAAATATCTACCACCTATTCCTTATTTCTAATATCTTATTCCTATATACTTATTAAATACAGTTGTAAGCATTTTATAGGTTTTCTTCTAACTTTTTTAGTATGAAGTGTATCTCTCTGATTAGTTTTGACTTTTCCTCACTCTTGGGTAAGAATTAGCTATGAAGTAGAGGAAAGGCTGTGAATGCCTGTTATAAGCCATATTTTTTATTGTATTATAACTATTATTGAAACCAATGGAGCATAAGCAAGAGGAGAAGAGTCCACAGAAATAGAATAATAACTCCTTCCAATTTCTATAGGAGAGACTGCTGAAAGCTGTCACTAAATTATTAATGCCATGAATTGCTTTTATTCTTGTGGCAGCCCTCACATTTAAAGCTATTTTTTAAAACCTTGATTGGTGGTACCTATAAAAGAAGTAAGAGATCCCCCCTTTAGGGAAAAGGGCAGAGTATTTAAACTGGAATCTACTTTTCCAAGCAAAGCATTTATTTATGGCCGCCCGATTAAATTCACTCCCAACTAAAGTATTTGAGGGGCGTCAAGTCAAAATTGAATATAGTGAGCATTTATGCCCTTTTGACAATCTTACAACACAGGGTGTTTTCAGACGTGACAAGATCACAGTGAACCACGCTGAATACCCACCTGTGGTCACTGTGCCCAACACGTCTGTTCGGCAGCCGCCAGATGTTCGCCATGCTGAATGCCCACATGGGGTCAATTTCAACCACGCTTCCGGGGCTCCCGGCGCGAAAATCCCCAGAAGCGTGGTGAAAGTGATTCCCGGCCAGAACCAAAAAAAGGTAACGTCTGGCCGGCGATCACGGCCCGGAATCCCCGGCGGGATTCCGGGCCGTGGTCAAATCGGTCCGATGCTGCGGTGGCATTGGCCTCACCGCCCGCCCATCTCCCCAGAGGGCGGGCGGCGAGGGAGCGTGAAGGGGGCAGGGCTGTGCGGTCGCACGTTGTGCCGTGCGGCCCCGCCCCCTCCCTGATTCCCCGCCGGGATCCCTGGCATGTCTGTTTACCGTGCCTGGGTGATCCCAGCAGAGAATCTCTGGGTTGTTTTCGGGACGGGGCGAAGGCGCCCCGTCACGTTTGAAAACACCCAGAGACAGTTGACCATATTCTTTTCGACTGTCATCTCTATGACCAGATTAGAACTTTTTATTTATCTCCCTTTCTTATTAAATTCCCAGGCAGATCCTCTTCAACCCTTTTAGGTATATTTTTGGTCGATATTGATTCAGAAGTTACACAAGCGGCTGCCAGATTTTTGATAAAAGTATTTAAAATAAATTTTTTTTTTTAAATTTCAAACCTATTGAAGAGGTATCTAGTCCCAGTTGCCTGTTACAAACTTGGGGTTAATGTATTACTTTTTTCTCTGATTTTATCTTGTTTTGGTGCATCATAGTACCCTTGATTGTGTAGGGATAGATATTTTAAGATAGTATTATGGACATCAGATGTGAAGTTCTGCTTTTAGTTTCTATGGGGTTCTCTAATGTATTGTCCTCTATGTATTGTTCTCTAATGTATTGTTCTCTATGGGGTTCTCTAATGTATTGTCCTTTTTCTTGCCCACAACATGTGTTGGTGCATTATAACCCTTGATTGTGGATAGATATTTATTTCAAGGTAATACTATAGATATCACATGTGAAGTCTTGTTTTTAGTTTTTAGTTTTAATTCTTATTTTCATATCTTTTTTGTACTTGATTTTTATACAGTAAAAACCATATGGTAAAGCTGTAATAAAGATTGAATTGAAATGAATTGAAAAGAAGTAAGAATTACTACTAGTTCTCTAGCAGATTTGATAAGCTGGCAAAGTTTGCCTGTGCACTGAAAAACAGAGGTGCTCCCACAGGGAAAGAGCAACACGTAGGCCATATTCACATGGGTGCCACCCCCCCCGCACATGTGTGCAGTGGGTGGGGTACCCGTGCGAACACCGCCCACGGTGGGTGGAGGATGGGCATCCATGGGAACGGCACCCAAGGTAGGTGGGGGTGCGAGCACACTCCTGTGCTCCACCCATCTCCATCCACCTCCCATGCACAGAGCGACGGGCTCCAATGCTGGTTGCTCTGTGCGTGGAGATGGGTGGACAAGGGTGTGCGCTCATGGAAATGGGCACACACCCACCTCCACCCACTGTGAGTGGACACCTATCCCCCTCTGCCCCCCACCGTGGCTCATTTGAAAAGGGCCATACTTCCCATTTCTATACTAAAGGATTCCATGTTTTCTAATGTTTTTCCTTTCATTAGTAACTCTTAAAAAAAAAAAAAAACTTAAAAGCAACATATCCTACAAGTACCTAAGTTCTATCATGCTTATCTGGACAAACTTTCACAAATTGAGCATTCTTGGGAGAGTCTGAAAGGATTAACAGAAGCTTTTGGAAACTCTCTTTACCAGACTTACTCAGGTACTGTGTTATATGCTGCATGGCACACAAGCTGTCAACTTGTAGTTTAACTCCTCTAAGGAGAAAATCCTCAGGTACCATCTGCTTGGATTGAAGCACGATAATTGGGTATAAAAACGCTAAGTACAAACTGTAATTTGCAGCCAAGCAGTTTGTTTCTCAGAGACTGTGCATCTAAAAAGTGTGCACAAACTAATATGATAGGAATATACAACTAATGCAATATTATGAACACCTGGAAAATGCAGATCTTTCCCACACTTTCATTCAGCTCAACCTGGAGAAATTTTGAAGTATGATACAGGTTTTCTACTGGAATATTCTTTAAAGTGGGAACCCCAAGGACCATTACTTTTTTCTCCCCTTTGGTGTTCTTGATGAAGCTGTGCTGCTTTAAAGGAAAGAATATGGTGCTGAAATGCTCAGTAGGGATGGGTGAACAGAACTGAATTTGGAAATTCGGTTCGGAAGTTCGGTTCGGTCGACCGAACTATTCGAGTTCGGTCCGAACTCTGAACTTCCGAACATAGTTCGGAAATTCAAACCTCATTGAACTAAATGGAATATTATCTTTTAGGGATGGACAAAGAGAGCCGAGTTCGGAAATTCGGTTCGGTTTGAAAATCGAGTTCGGTTCGGCAGTTCGGTTCAGTCGACCGAACTGCTCGAGTTCGGTCCGAACTCCGAACTTCCGAACCACGTTCGCCCATCCCTAATGCCCAGGCTAGGGCTCATGATACAGGAAATTCCTTGCTATGCTCTCACACGGTTGACAGAATGTGATTGCTGTGTTGTACTCCAAAGTAATAGATAAAAACAAAGCAGTTTAGAAAGATTATATATTTTATTGGACCAACCTCTGCTGACAAGGGTATACAAGCTTTCGAGCGATGCAGGACTCTTCATCAGGTGATGATTAGTCGAACACCTGATGAAGAGTCCTGTGTGGCTTAAAAGCTTGCATACCAGATCAGGCTTGCTTCTCTCACACGGATGGTAATTCTCCTGTAGTGCCTCACCTGTGAAAGGCAGGCTCCAGGATACCCTGTTCTACCACATGAGATGAGACAGGAGAGTACATTAGCAGTGGGAAGGGGAATGCGTTAGCCATTTCCCAAGAATTAGTAAATGTGGTTGAAATAGGAGTACTTATCAATGGACACAAGTTTTGTTGAGGAAATAACAGAATGATGGTAGAGACCAGGATATATGAGGCAAGCTAAGGAACAATTTATTTTAGAGGGAAATGACAAGGAGACTGATTGAGAAAAAGAGGATGTCTTAGGAGAGGAGAGGGAAAAGGAGAAAGGACTGACAGACAGGGTTAAGAAGAAGGAGTGAGGAAGACAAAGTAAGATGCGAAAGGAAATTGCAAAATGGAAGGCCAGAGCTGAGGGCAACTGCAAACACAGACTGCGAGAATAAATTAGGAATACCTTCCAGTTTCCTTGTCTTTTGATAGTTTAGTACTACATTGTGTTGCAGTGTAGTAGCTCATTATAAATATTTATTGCTAGCTTTACCAATGGGATGAGCCAGACCCAAGTCCATTGACTATTCCATTTTTTGGATTAGTAGTGAAAAAACACAGTAGAATGAGCAAGTAGAACAAATCACACAATGTACTTTCTTCATTACTTTGAAGCTGTTTTGTCTTTGTTATTCGTAATACTTCGTAGCATGCAAGTAATTGTTCTGCTATATATTTGACACATTGAATGAAATCTTAGTAATACGATACCTCACCAGAACATTCTGCTGTCAAATCTTTGCAGAGAATTGGTGAGGGATTGACAGTCTTTGTATGTGAATTATGTGGTGTGTGTGCAGTTAGTGAAATGTGAGTTAGGGAAGTTCTGCTGTATTACATTGCTACATTTCATGGTAAACTGTAAAATACATAGCTGTAAAAGCAGTTTATATGGCTATAGCAGGTGACTGTGAAGACGTAGACCTTTTTCCCTAGTTACTGGCAAGAGGTTACTTAATCAAAAGGAAATATTTAAATAATTTGATTTGTGAGTGTATAGGGGGAAAATAAGATTACTTAGACAAAAAAAAGATAAAAAAGAAAACAAAGGGAAATTCAGCAATGGAGGTCTTAACCATATACCATTACAATACAAATATCAAAAGCTCAATAATCATGGAAAATCATTTCTGGGCACAGATTAAGTTATGCATTCACATCAGTAACTGGTAACAGTAAAACAGTTAATTTTAGTGGTTATTAGCACACAGTAAGGTATTCGAAGAGAGTGTGATTTTCTTATCACTAGTTTTTATACTACTGTGAAACACCATTGACTTTAAGGGAGCTATCCTTAATTTACACCTGTATAAATGAGAGCAGAATAAGGCCTTCAGTTTGTTTGTTAGTGTTATTTAAATAGGTCTTTTGAAGATGCCTTTTGTTAAATGGAAGCTGTCAGGGGCTGGGAGATCAAAAATTCAAACTATCAACGTATACAAGTATAGTATTATTCCATCTGTCTGCCCTGTGACTTGTAAAAAGGAGAGCATTTGAGATCTGTACTGTGCCCCATTCTCCACCCCCACTCCCCGTACACCCTTTCTAAACAAGAATTCTTTTACAGGAGTTCATCACTGCCAATTAGAACTACAACTGAGCACCTGAATATTCACGTACCTCTGATGATTCTGGGGGACTGAAAGGACCTGGCCGCATTGAGGCACATCGATGCCCAAATGGGATTGCTCAATTGCACTAGCTGATCTCTGAAAGTAACAGGCCCCAGCCAGGACCGCTGCAGAGCCCTGCTCCACAGTTGTTCTGGCCAGGGCTAATACTTTCAAAGGCAGCTTCCCCCACCTAGAGCGCCTCTCAGCTGAGAGGTGCTCTGGGCGGGAAATGCTGGCCACCTTTGAAACTGACAATCCCCAGCTGGAACTGCTGGCCCAGTCAGTTTCGCTGGGTAATGCTTGCATTTTCGGGCATCAGGCACCTGAATTGTCCTCAGGTAGTCTGTTGGGTTCCTGATGGGGGGCCCAAAAATGTGGGCATTATGTGCAGGAACTAATTTTAGTACCCATTGCAAGTCTACTGCCAATGCTAGTTTACAAGCTGAGCAGGTGTCCACCAGAGGCATAAAATTATATGGCAGGGGTAGTCATTTGTCACTTTGTTACAGGATCGAGAAGAGTGGAGGCATAATGCAGCCTGTGCTTTCTGTGCAAGAGTGTCAGAAATGCCCCCAAATTCAAGGCCCTAGATTGTCTTTTAGTAAGCCTTTGTTTTGCAGGGTTTGAAACAATAGAATCATTTACTTAGAAAATGACCTCACTCTGTTTTTTATAGCTACATACAGGGGCACTAGAGAAGGTTCTCATACAGGAGGCAGACCAAAACATGCTCTAGAGTCTAATAGTTAAGAGGCAGCCCACTAAGAAAAGATAAAGTTTTGTTCATTACCTGCACCAGTAGTAGACACTAGCTTGGGCTTGCTACGTGCACCATCTCCTTTGGTTGTATAGGCTGTCACAGTGAGAGAATATGTAGTTTCAGGCTGTAGTCCAGAAATTATCATATCCTAAAATGAAATAAAACAACAAAAATGTGAACTGAAATGCATTTATTGCAAAAAAAAGAGAAAAAAATATAGTCATCCAGTCAACTACTAGGAATTGCTCTAAGTGCATAGGTGTCCGTGCTACCTGTAGCATTGGCAAGCAATTGAGAATACCAGAAGTGCAGTTTGTGGACGAGGCTTTGTAAAGCATGATTTTTCACTCATTTAAGCTATAAGAGACAGTGCATTTCTGAGTAACATGCCTCAAGTGGCTTTATAAGGCATGAGGCCAAAAGCTGAGTGATGTTAGCCCTATAAACAGTAAAGTAACCATCCTGAAATGGGCTGCCTGGAGAGTCTTATTGCTATTGTGGAATGAATGTAGGTATTAAAAAGAAGAAACGCAGATTGAACTAGGCATTTACTGGCCATTACTGACAAAGGTAGGAGATCACCAGCAATATGTCAGACAGCTCCAGGTGTGATCACACTTTGAAAGCTGTTACACAGAGTACACTAACAATTGTCCAACTGAAAAAAAGAAATTTCTTCAACTTAATAAAAAAAAACCAGTCATACTTTGTACTTATTACAGAATGATTAAGGATCCTCAAAGCACTTTGCAAATGGTTATGAAAAGTCTAAGCGATCCACCAACAGCATTAAAAATCTGGTTTGAGGTCATTTCAGAGATGTCAAAAAAAACCACCAATTCTTGAAGAGAACAGAAAATATGGGCAGGACAATTGGTAGTAGTAAAAAAACACATATGTAGAAGCAAAATAACTCCTCAGATTAAGTTACTTGATATATAGGAAATTTCCATCGGGCTCTAAAGACAGTCAGAGATAATTAAATAGTTAACTGAGCTGCCCAGGGTCACGCACAGAGTGAGTGACGTGGTTATGTCTAGAATCTCTTTACCAAGTGTACTTTCAGACATGACGCTAAACCACCCTTTAACCACCCTTGGTGGTTATTTATGCATGTTGCAGGGCTG
>QEPC01006382.1:1263761-1303761 GCA_003113815.1 Sphenodon punctatus
GGATGTGCCGTGGCCCGGGATCCCGCCGGGGATCCCGGGCCGTGGCAACCGGCCAGATGTTACTTTTTTTTGGTCCCCGCTGGGGATCTCTTTGACCACGCTTCCCGGGACATTCCCCCGGCTAGCCCGGGAAGCGTGGTTCAAATTGACCCCATGTGGGTATTGACTGTGGCGAACATCTGGCGGCCGCCAAACAGACGTTCGAGCCACAGTGACCACAGGTGGGTATTGACCGTGGTTCACTATGATCTCGTAACATCTGAAAATACCCAATGAAACCTGGAAGGTGACTAAAGCAGAGGCCAATGCAAACTTTTTTCTTTTCTTTCTGAAATGCCTTCCTTTTAAAGCACAGCTTCTTTGATTGCATTGCACGGCAAAGTTAGTCAACAGCCATCAAAACAAATGAACACACAAAATGAAAACACTGCTTTTGTGCATTTCAGCACCATGCCAAATCCACAGGAAAAACAATGGGAATTAAAAACAAAAAACAAATGCAAGACATGAGGAAAACAGAATGTGTTAATACATGCATCTGTGCAAAAGACAAAAACACTGAAAAAAATAGAGGTTAAAAAAAAGAGAGAGAAAACAAACACACGCTGTTTTGTTGTGCCAGTCAACAGTTACTCACATGTTCAGTAGTATCATCATATTCCCACTGATTGAGAGTAAAGAACATTGGAAAGAAAACAAAAGAAATGAGGAGAAACTTGTAGCCTGGCTGAGGTAACTGCACTCTTCTTAGTAAAAATAAATGTTTAAAAATGGCTAGCAAATCAGACTGGAATTGGAAATCTAGTTAAAGAAATCAGGCTGGGCATTTTCAGTCTCATGTTTGTTTCCAGAGGTGGTGCAAAGTTTGTAACTTATCTCTTGCTAGAAGGGTGGAAGTTATTCCCTAGGACTGAGTGGTGTTATTATTGCTTAGTAATATTTCATGATAAGATGACTAATAAAAGCTGTGGAGATATAATGAAAGGCAGTATTTTTTTAATCATATGCTACTAGGTGACATTAATTTTCATTTCAATTTTAGTTTGTCCAAATTAATCCAGGGCACCTATTTAGATTAATATCTGCAATTTATATGTACTTGAAACTTCACAGCAGTAATGAAGCCCTATGACCAACAGCACGCACTTGCTCTCTCCTCCCACCTTCTGTAATTTAAAATAGAGTCGGAGCTACAGTCACACTGAGTACAAGAGTAAAAATCTGAGTGAAAGAAAGGGAGAAGTGAAGCGTGAGAGCATACTGTTTTCTTTCCCATAATTGCAGATTTACAATGAACCGCAGTCAGTAATGCTTCATTCTGTTTACACTGTGAGAACACAATGTTTCCCCCCAAAAAAATATTTATGTAAAACAATGAACGTGACTTCTTGAGCGCTTGCATGATGCTGTGAGAACAGGCATGTCATCAATATAGACAATGTGAACGATTTGGGCCACCTCCTCCAGAATTAGCAAGTGTTTTATGAGGCTTTGAGAGGGGTGAGTTAACACCATTTAGCTGCACCAAAAAATAGAACTCAGCACAATTGGACTGTTCACTTTCATTTAGGGCACGGTATCTGATGATTTCCTATTTTCATACACCCAGCTGTGAGAGCAGTGCAAGCTGTATGGTTTATAGCCTCCCTGTAGGCTTACTATATGTCAGCACCATGAACTCAGGTAATCCCCAAGTTCACAAAGCACAAGCATATCCCTATCATTAGAAAGCTAATTTTCAAAGCTCTTTTCCCTTGATGTGATCAAACACCTACCCTGGAACAGAGATTTCCCTGTCATCTAGCATAACAGATCAGAGCAGTTTCACAGTGCCTGTATTTTGCACTCGAGATAACCTTAAAACCAGACTTCCAATTTTATTGGACACTTATTCATTTAAATCATGCACTGATATGTCTAAATATGTCAGTGAGTTGTAAAGAACCGGCACCAAATACTGGTGCTGTTTGACTATGTGTTGAGATGGACACACATTAATGGTATGAAAGCCGTGTTCAAAATAGTATGTCCATAGTGTATCCAAACAGGTTCCCACACAGAGGCACTGAAACAAATATTTCTGCCAGGAATAGGAGTCACTTCTATGAAATGTGAAGTGGCTGGTGGTATGAAACTGCATTGGCCATGTCCTGGCCCATAAGACCTTTGCAAATATGCTATAGCTGAACCAGGAATTATAGCCTTGATGCAGGACAAAGTGGTGATAGTATATGGCCACTGTTATGCAAGGTCAGACAAGATGATCAAATTGGTCTCTTCTGGCCTTAAAATCTACAAAACTATGAACTTATACTCTCTTAATTATACAGGCCATTTTTACATGGACGCCCCCCTCGGTGTTCGGGCAGGTGTGCGGAGAGGGGGGGGGGCATCTGTGTATACGGCCAGCAGTGGGTGGGGGGATGGGTGTCCACTCAGTGTTCGCCCATGTGAACACCAAGCAGCATGGGTGGGGTGTGTGCATGCTCCCGCGCAACACCCACCTCCATTCATCGCACACACATCTCCATCCACCTTCACGCACGGAGCCCTCCGGAAAACCAGAGGCGGCTCCGTGGGCGGAGGTGGGTGGGTGTCCATGTAAACGGACACCCACCCACCTCTATGGCTAAACATCCATCCCTCTACCCACCTCCGTCCATGCAGAAATGGGCAACAGTGTGAAATCTGTGGGAAACATATAGAAGAGTAGAGCAGCTGCTGTTGATGCTCTTCTCACATACATATACAATGGAAGAAGCAGCCTGAATATCTGGCCCCAGGTCTTTTAAAAAAAAACCAGTTAATAAAAACCTATTAAAACAAAAGTAAAACATTTCAGCTTGTGGTACAATACTGAAAAACGCAGATAACGATTCTATAAAGGTAGTATTTTCATTGTGGTCTATAAAGAGAATTGAAAGTAATGTGGTTACCTGTGCATCAGCCAGCATGACATCCTTCAGCATGGGTTGACCCTTGGGCTCTCCATTTTCCATCCTCACATAATGCACCTGGTAGCCTCGGATTTGACCATGCTGCTTATTGGGCACAGGTGAGCGCCATGACACTTTAACAGATGTAGAGTTGAGAGCCTCTACCTCGACTTTGCGAGGAGGACCACTAGGAACTGGAACACATCATTGGTAAAAACAGAATTACAGGCACTTGTCCCACCCAATCAGAGTCTTTTTCTTTTCTTTCTCTTTCTCTCTCTCTCTCTTTTTTTTAAAGAGCAGACCCACTAAACTTTCTTTGAAGAATACAAATTGTTCAACAACTGAAAATGCTCAACAAATCTGCTCTACCTTTTAGTGAAAATATCAAAAAACATGACTGATGCAAAAAATGGAAGAAAAAAGAGTATTAGAGAAATAGAAAAACATGTAAAAATGTACAAAAGCCAAGGAAGATGCTTTGAGATTCAAAGCATTAAAGTACAAAGAGGTATTTTATTAATTGAAATAATAATAATAATAAAAATATAATAATAAAACCCAAAAGTTTTTTTTAAATGTTTATTTACCAAAAAAAACCAAAAACCAAAAACCTTGAGGGGCTTTTTTTTTTTTTGCCGTAGAACAAAAAGGCAGTAGGAACTGGGCTGTCTTCTTTTATCTTCAGCTAGGGAAGACATTCAGCACTGTAGATGCTTTAAAAAAAAAAAAAAAAAAGGTGTGGCGCATCAATTGTCTGAAATGTTTTTAAAAAATTAGAATGTAGATCTTAAAAATCAAGGAAAAAGTTCAGAAAGCAGAAGGGTTAAAAAAAGAAAGAAAAAAAAAAAAGAAGAGGAAGAAGAAAAGTCAAGAAAAAGTGAGAAAAATGTTCCCCCAAGATTTGTAATTTTATTTTTGGAGCAGGAGGAGAAGAAAGGATTCAGGTGGACTCAAAGGGGTAGCAGTTTCAACTTGTCCAGTAAAAATGTTGCTTTGGATTTAAAGCAAAAAGCAAAATTGATGTAACAAGGGCAGACCTTGGCTATGAAAACATTTAGTAACAGTGATTTGGGGTGGGGTGGGGTAAAAAGATGAGCAGAAAAAAAAGAATACTGTTAGCCTATACAAAGAGAGCGGATCGAGAGAGATTCATAGAGGTGCAAACTGATGTAGTGGAGGCAACATACCATCTTCATCTGTTCGAATCAATACTGATAAGCTCTCTGGGCCAGGTCCGACATCAGTGTGGGCTGTCACAGAGATCCGGTATTCAGTCCATTTTTCCAACTGTTCCAAAAGGTACTGAGTAGTGTCTGATGCAATTCCCAAAATCTCATGGGGCTTGTTATCTTCCCCATCAATTCCAATGTACTTGATGGAATAGGCAGTGATAATTCCATTCTGTTTTTCCACTGGAGGAGGTTGCCAACTTACCAAAATGCTAGTGGAGCTGGGGCTGGTGCAACTAATGTCTTGAGGAGGAGCTGATGGCTCTAATTTCAGTAGTGGGTTAAAGGAGGATTTGAGTGAAAGGATAGGAGTGGTTGAAGGAAAAAAAATGAACAAAAGAAAAAGAAAAATAAATAAAAAGGGCAACCAAATGAAAAACAAAATGTAGAAACTTAAAAAAAACAGAAATATCAGGTAAACATATGTACCTTGGCTTATTAAAGTGAACAAACTCAAAATGAAACAACAACTAAAAAGGTGAAAAAGGATGTGGGGGAAACACATGAAAATGAGCCCCAACGTATTACCTACCTGTGATTAATATGCTTCTTGAAATAAAAATATAACGTGACAGATCTATCCACCTACCCTTGTAAAGTCTGCAATTAGTGCAAGTTTGTTTGTTTTGTTTTTAAAATATACTCAATGCCAAAATTTTAGCATACACTATATGTTAGTTTCATGACTGTGAGTGCTTCATTTTCCTTTTATTATAATCCAAAAGGGCCTTGCACTAACCGCAAAAAATTGCTCAAAAAGATCCCAACCCATAAGGTTTCTTTTTACCACTGAGTCTGCCTGGATCAAGTCAACTACAAATAATGTTTAAATGAAAACTATTTATCCAAACATTGATTGTAACCAACATAATGTAAGCATGCTGAATCAATAGAAGATGAAAAAAATCTTAGTCAAAGGTTTACCTACCAGGAAAAAGTGACAGGCTTGTTGATTCTGACTGTAACTTGTACTTACCCTAGATCAGCTTTCAGTTCTATTATTTAACTCCTCTTGGAGACATCTTTGCCAGTAAAGAATTAATCCTGCCAGCCATATTTTTACACCATTTTGTAAACCACCCATGGTCTCAACAGAATAGCTATTATACATTGCTTAAAGAGCAAAACAAACCCCAAAGGTAGAAAGGTTCTTGGTTTATGTTGTGGCTCACTTTGAACAAGAACCCATCATTTATTTTTAAAAATGCTTACTTTATTACAAAGACATCTAAAGTACTTGTTTATTGCTAACCTGAGCCCAAACAGGCTAACCTATTAGCAAATTCACTTCTGTAGGGTTCTGATCAAAACCACACTTAAGTTGTGGCAAAAACACACTTTAGTAGTATCACTGGGTAAAGCCACATGAGACAAGGCCAGACAGATCCCCTTCCCGCTCCAGGGAGGGCCAACACAGCTGCCGCGCTTTGGGCTGGTGGGGAGGGCAGTCCAAACAAGCCCCTCTACGACTGTCACCAGTCCCTTCATGCCACAGGTTTGGTTGTGGAGTTCACCACTTAGTGAACTCTTGCTGCGCCACAGAACTGGGCCCACTGCTGCTAGACAGCTGATGGGGGGCTGAAGGAGCATGCACGCTCTCGCCACCTGCTAAATAGCTGATTGGGAAGGAGGGGCCTGGAGGACTGAATGCGCTCTCTCTGGATCTTCCCTTCCTCAATCAGCTGTTTGATGGCCAGGGAGAACACACTTGCTCCTTTTGGCGGCCGGAATGAGCATGGCTCCGGTGCACTCCTCTAAGCCCGATTCCTTGCACCTTGGGAAGGACCAGGGTTTAGGTCCTCTATGATTGAAAACAATAAGGCGGCCCAATGGAGGGCGGCCCTTCACCCCATATTGGCCCAGGTGGAGCAACAGTAGTTCATGATGTGTCACCAGCCTTCTCTGGTGGAGAAGTGAGTCATTTGCATCCTGCTATCCGCCCCTGGGCAGAAATTAGTAAATATCTGGCGGTGCTGGCCTGACAAGTCAGCTACATTGCAAGCTGAGGTGAGGTAAGGTTGCCCAGTGTGGGTTAATGTCTCGTGTGGCCTTACCCATTGTCTTTAATAAGACTGTTCACAGGCTTAGATTTAGATACATGCTTAGTTGTTGGAAAGGACCAGGGTGTAGGTCCTCTGTTTGCAAACAATAAGAATGAACATAGTTTCGACCACAAAAGGGAACTGTAGTGTAACTATGCACAACAGTTGATATTCTCACCTCCTCATTCCTTCCCTAATAATAATAATAATAATAATAATAATAATAAATTTTTAAAAATAGGCAAATAGCTGTTCAGTTGTTTCCTGGCTAGAATTTTTTCCTCACTCTTAAAGGAGAGAAGATTTTCAAGTATCTTAACTGGTAATAATATCTCATCAAACTATCTAGTATTTATAGTTTAAAGAGAATGGTCACAGTTGAATGACTTCAACTGGAATTTCACATTCTTGGTTTTTGCAACATTACTCTTTCGGGGGAACAAATCAAAATCATGTATAATAATGTAAAGAATGACAAAAAGTGTAATTTCACCTCATAACAAGATGTGATTCTCCAGCACCTGAAGAAGATTCTTTTAGTTAAGTCTTACTATAAATAAAGTTAAATGATTTGTTCTCAGGTAACATTACACTTAATTCATGTAATTTACATGAAAAACCAACCATTGACAAACAACATTCTTTTGTTTTTAAATGGCTTGTATTACTTAGGTGCCTAATTAGCATAAAATAGTTAAAATAAATATTCCAAATTAGAAAAAATAACTACAAAAAACTAAGCAACAAGAAACTACCAGGCTGAAGAAGAGAAATTTTAAGGCTGAGAACTGCATCAGAGGCAAATCATATGTGGAGGATCATTAGAATGCATACTGGTACACATAGGATATATAATAATATCCTTGCTGGGCTATCGCTTTAGATGTTTTAAAAGAGAGTTTTCAGCTTTTTCTTCTAAGTAAATGCAAGGGTCATGCTTATAATAATAAGGATTCTCCATTACGTGCATCTATACAAGTACATATCTTATTGAAATTCTGGCTTGATTTTCAACCAGCAAGTTGTCGATTCGGTTGTCAACAAGTACAAGCAGCAGAAATGAAGCAATCAAGGAGAGACACCTACTTGACTGCATGGTTCTAGCGGAGATTTCTGCAGTTGAAGCACCCATGCCTTGTAGAGACCGTGCAGACAAACGAAAGTAGTACAAACTGTTTGGTTTCAGGCCTTGCAGACGGTAGGATGTGACTGGCTCAATAGAAATACGTTGCTAAAGGTAAGCAACATGAGAAAAGAGAGTCTTGATTAATATTCAAGGATCTTTGATTTAGACTGATGCTTAAGAAGACAATCCACTAAGACAATGATAGACAATGTTAATGTCAATGGGTTTTAACATATGGGCTAAGAGCTTGTATGGACCCCGGAGCTGCTCTGTGACCCCATTAGAAACTTTCCCAGGCGGACCCCAGGAGATGGGCCAGCAGTTCTCCCAGCTGAAGTCTGCATGTGTGCCATCCCTGCTCCTCCACCATAGAGTTGTGTTGCTCCTGTGACCACTCTTGGCTGCAACCACAACTTGTGCCCCCCATCAGATGGGAGGCACCCCCAGGGCAGTGCGTTGCCCTGGATCGGGCCGGGTTACCCACATGGCATGCACCGTCGTTCAGAGCTGCCCCAGCTCAAACCGAGGCAAACATCTAGCAGCCGCCCTTCACACAGACAGGTAAATCTAGGGCTAATGGGGGGCCCTGTCTCATCTGTTAACACACAGTGTTATCAGTGTCATTGAACTCTACACACTTCTTCAGAACACTGTATTTATTGGAAAATATTTAAAGGAGAAGCAAACCAAAATTAACTAAGCACTAAAAATGAAATTGCATACAATAAATAGATGAAGAATTAGTTTTCATAAGAGCAATACAGATATTTATGGGAAGGTAATCTGGGATTTCGAGTTCTAGTCTAGCAAGCAAAACGTGATCTATTTTCAAACAAAACTTCAAGTAGCAAATATTCTAAGGGTATAAGTATGATCAACAATCTGTGAATAAGATAAATTGGGAGTTCCAGCAAGGGCACATGGTCCCTTATGGAATTCAAGTATGGATTAGACCCTTCCTGTGATATGTTTTTTTCCTTTTTTTAGCTGTTGAGAGAGTGATTACATGTCTGTGGGACATGAGAAGAATTTTTGTAAATCTAAGCTCAGTGAAGTAGCAGTAACCAGCTTTTACTGTTTTCCCAAAACAGCAACATGATGGTGACGCAGGAAAGCACTGACAGATCTGGCACTCTCCTGCTGTCTCCTGAGATCCCCTACTCTTCTTCCTTGGTAACCTGACAGAATTACACATGCTTAACAAAAAAAGTAAGAACAGACGTGCTACAAATAATGCTGTTGTAGCCCAGAAAAAGAAACCTTGATAGTGGTTTATAATGAATGAATAAAAATATAGATAAATATGATTATTTTATACTCATAAGATGCATGTACTAACTAAAGCAACTTGAAAAATTCCCATGTTCAGTGCTGACCATATTCTCAGCAGATGCATGTATTTAATATTAGCTTATGGTGAGCACAGGATAATAGAAGATTCTTCTTTTATTAACTAACATGAATGGTTATTAATTATGCTGTTCTTATCAGCAGAGCAAAGTCTATAACGTCATGTCCGAAAAACAGACTTGGGCAACCTCAGATGGCATTAAGTCATTTGGAACTGGCTACCTTGCAGTGAACATCAAAAAAAAAACCACATCCCATAGGCAGTAGCTATGGTGGGCCCCTGCTTTTTGCTTGGCATGGTCTGAGAGTCTGTCATCAAGCTGGTTGTTTTGTCTGACAAGTCATTTAATACCCATGTCCGTAAGCAACAAAACAAAGCTATGTTTTTAACCAATGCAGCATTTCGTATCTTAAAAATATTTGCTCCAGTAAAAGGTGAGGAAAAAAAACAACTTGATTTACCTCCGCCCCTTGATCCCCATCTTTGTAAACCAGTTCATAGTTGGAAATTGTGTCAGTACGTGGAGGGGTCCAAGAAAGTAATATGCTTGTTTCCGACTCAGGTTCAGCTTTGAAGTTCAGTGGCTGCCCTGGCACTAAAGTGGGGGATAATTATATAGTGTTAACAAACATTTGCCTCTCTTGTTCAGTATACATTAGTCAAACCACCACAAGTTTCACTCTTTATTATATGAATTAATACTGTATTTTGTTTTACTGTCTGATGCAAATATACTAGCAGACTGATAAATCAAGGAGTAGGGGGAATGATGTAGCACATTTCCTTGTGCTCAGCTCTGAGGGAGGGGGTCTGTAGGGGAGGAGAAGGCTTCTTTGCATGCTGCTAGGCTAGCAATTAGAAGGGAAACTGAATTGGACCCATTCAACTACTAATGTGGACCTAAATCACCTATGGATGTCTGTCTCTCTCCTCTCTAGGTAACTAGCTTCATTTCCTTGCTTTCAACTCTGAGGGCGGTAGCCCTCGGGTGACGCAAAAGGGCACTGGCCATTTTGCGGCCAGTAGGGGCCGTGTTGTATACCCCTTGTGATGTTCTGCTACTCCACTCATCGCATTGGTGCAACATGCCAGCTCCCATTCGACAACCGTTTACCTGCAGTAAATATCTGGTCTGCTTCCATGTACCTCTCCTCCTTATCTCCTAAACTCCTTCTCTTCCAGCTTTCCCCTTGAAGCAACATTCCTCCACCTCCCCATATCTCAGCCCCCTCAAATCCTACTCCCCAATCCCGCCACCACCCTCTCTCCCTAAACCTAATCCCTGCCACCTGTCTCCCCCCATCATGGCAGCTTTTCTCTTGTGCCCTCTGGAACTGCCACTCTTCCATTCAGAAAGCACCATTCATCCACAATCTCTTCCTCTCCTGCTCCCTCTGTTCCCTGCCCTTACAGAAACTTGGATTCCCCCATGTAACACTGCCACTTCTGCTGCCCTCTGCCTTGGCAGTCTCACCTTCACACTTTTAGGCCCATTGCATTAGCCTCGACTCCCCCCTCCTCCTGTGTGTTTGTTGTCATCTACCACCCGACCACCCCGGCTCCCATGCCTCTTTTCAATCTGATTTTGACGCTTGGCTTTCTTTCTTCCTTTCCGATGACAATATTCCCACCCTTATTCTTGGGGACTTCAATATCCATGTGGACACCCTCCTCTGACTCTGCCGCTTCCTGCTTCCTCTCGCTGACCTCTTCTTTTGACCTTCACCTGTGGACTGACTGTCTGACACACTGTTGACGGCCACTCCCTTGACTCAGTCTTATAAAAAAACTATTCTCTCAGATCTCTCCTTTGATGCCTTTCCTGTCTCTGACCATCACCTTGCTTCATTCCGTCTCTCCCACTCACCCGCTCCTGTCTCCCTAACCTCTTGCTCTTTCTGTAACCTTCAATCCATAAACCCTCTGGATTTTGCTTCCATCCTCTCCCCCTTTCCATCATCTGTGTACTTTCTCACACTCTCCCCTTTCTATCATCTGCAGGGGGTGAGGAGGAGGGGAGGAGATCTGCTGTCTCTGCCTTCATCTTAACCCTTTCTTCCATCCTTGACTTCCTTGCTCCACTCTCGTGCCATCCTATTCATCATATAAACTCCCATCCTTGGCTCACCCCTACTATCTACCACCTCCGATCCTGCTCTTGAGCAGCTGAACACCTCTGGTGGAATTCTTATGAGTTTGCCGACTTAATCCACTTTAAGTTTGCTCTATTTGCATTTACTGATCTCTCTGCTGTCTTTGACACTGTTGACCACTCGCTCCTGCTTGAATGGCTTCACTCCCTTGTATTCTGGGACTCTGTCCATGACTGGTTCTCCTCCTACCTTTCTGACTGCTCCTTCAATGTATCTCTTCCTAACTCCTCCCCCTCCTCCTCCCTACCCCTCTTGGTCGGGGTTCCCCAAGGCTCTGTCATTGACTCTCTCCTCTTCCCTATCTACACCCTATCCCTAGGCAAACTCATTGCCTCCCATGGTTTCCAATACCACCTATACTCTGGCAACACTCAACTCTGTCTCTCCACTCCTTCCCTCTCCCCCTCTGTTCAAGCTCATCTCACCAACTGCCTCTCCGATATCTCCGCCTGGATGTCTCTACGCCAACTCAAACTGAACATGGTGAAAATTGAACTCCTTATCTTCCCTCACAATCCTTCCTCTCCCTCTTTCCTGTCAATTGCCATTGACGGGGTCTCTATCCTCCCTGTCCTCCAAGCCCGTAGCTTGGGCTTCATCTTCGACTCGCACCTTACCTTCAAACCCTACATTGACTCCATTGCTAAATCCTGTCGTTTCTCCCTCCACAACATTGCTAAGATCTGCCCTTTTCTGTCTGTCTCCTCTGCCAAAACTCTCATTCATGCCCTAGTCATCTCACACCTCGACTATTGTAACCTCCTCCTTTGCTGACCTTCCCCGCTCTCACCTTTCTTCCCTCATCTCTGTTCAAAACTCTGCAGCCAGGATCACCTACCTAGCCCGTTGCTTTGACGATGTGCAGCCTCTCTCCTCTCTCCACTGGCTCCCTCTTCCTGAGCGTATTCTGTACAAGCTCGTCTTCACTTACAAAGCCCTTCACAACCTCGCTCCCCCCTACCTCTCTGCCCTGACCTCCCTCCAAACCCGTTTGAGCACTCCGCTCCTTTTCTATCCCCTCCCTCACCCTCCCATGCCTCCCCTGCTCCCCCAACCACCTTCGTCCCTTCTCCCTCGCTGCCCCGCATGCCCGGAATTCCCTCCCTGCCCTCGTCTGCCTTGCCCCCACATTCCACACCTCCAAGTCCCTCCTCAAAACCCACCTCTTCCGCTCCGCCCTTCCTAACTCCTGCTAATCATCCCCACCCAGGATTATCCCCCACCTGTTAATTGTAAACTCCCAATTTACTGTAATCAAGCCAAGAACGTGTACCTGAGTTCTTGCATCCTCGTGAATCTTGCATCCCATGTCTCCCTCTGTTCCCCCTTCCCTGTCTCCCCTCCCCGTGTCTTCTTTAGATTGTGAGCTCTCGGGCAGGGACCGTGTCTATCTTGTTTTTTGTAAAGCGTCAGGTACATGGCTGGCGCTATATAAATACTACTACTACTACTACCACCACCACCACCACCACCACCACCAACAATCATCATCATCATCATCTCACTCCCACAACCCCCACCATCTCTTCTCAGCATTTGCTTCCCTTCTGAAGCCTCCCTGTCCTCCCCACGCCCTTCCTCCCTCTCTGAACAGGAGTTTCTCTCCTTTTTCAACAAGATTGATAAACTCCACCTTGCTATTGCTTCTCAACCCTCTCTTTCCTTCGTTTCTTTCCATGCTATTTCCCCTCCTGCCTCTCTTCTTTTCTACTTCTCCCAAGCATCCCTTGATGATATCACCTCCCTCCTCTCTTCATCCAACTGCTCCACTTGCCCCCATGATCCCATCTCCTCTCACCTCCTAACAGCGATTGCCCCCACCCCTTCACCTTCTCTGCTACACATCATCAATCTCTCCCTCTCTACTGGGTCATTTCTGACCCTTCCAGCTATTGCCCCATTTCGCTCCTACCCTTCACTTCCAAGCTCCTGGAGTGGGCAGTCTACACACACTGTCTTGATTTCCTCTCTTCAAATTCCTCCCTTGACCCCCGCTTCCGCCCTCTCCACTTAACTGAGACTGCCTTCACCAAAATCACCTATGAGCTTTTCTAAGCTAAGTCTAAGGGCCTCTACTCTGTTCTTGTCCTCCTCAATCTCTCTGCCACCTTTGACACTGTTGGCCATGGCCTCCTTCTGGATTCAATATGCTCCCTTGAATGGTTCCCTTTGTATCTCTCAAACCGCTCCTTCAACATTTCTCTTGCTAGTACCTCCTCTAAGTCACTTCCCCACTCTGTGGGAGTTCCACAAGGCTCTGTTCTGGGCCCTCTTCTCCCTTTACACACTTTCTCTGTGTAAACTCACTGAATCTCATGGCTTCCAGTACTACTACTGATCATTTCTATAGCTCTACTAGGCATATTATGCAGTGCTTTACAGTCACAGATTTTGGAGACAGATCCCTGCCCAGTGGGCTTATAAGATGAACAAGGGTGATGGGAACACTGACACAGACTTTCTCATTTTTACAGATGGGGAACTGAGACATTGTGACTTGCCCAAGGCCACCCAGTGAGTTTATGACTAGGGTGGGATTTGAACCCTGGCTTCCCAGGTCCAAGTCCAGCACTTCATCTATTACACCACACTGACTCTAGTGTGGCTTCCAGTACCACCTATATGCCGATGACATGCAACTCTCTCTCTCCACTCCCAAGCTCACCTCCCCTATCCAGTCTCATCGCTGACCGTATCTCCAATATCTCTGCTTAGATGTCTTGCCACTAACTCAAGCTTAATATGGCTAAGACTGAACTCCTCATCTCCCCCCCCACCCCGCAACATTTCCCTCCTGCTTCCCTTTCAATTTCCATTGAGGGCGTCACCACCCAGCCTGTCACTCAGATGCGTAACCTGGGATTAGGTTTTAACTCCTCCTTCTCCTTTACACCTCAGATCCAAGCTTTTGCCAAGTCCTGCTGCTTTGCTCTGTATAATATTTCTAAAATCTGGCCCTGCCTTACTGTTGCCACTGAAAAAATCATAGTCTTAATATTTCTTATGCATGTTGCAGGGCTGCATAGGGTGCCAATACACACCTGCAATGTCTGTTTTCACCCACAGTCTCAAAACTCTTGAAATTCTATGCATAGACAGGAATCATTTCACTGGTCACAGGAGTACAACCACCTTATGGATTCATTACAGATACCGTTTAAACAGCTTACACTAAGATTATTTTTTTTTAAAGTTTGAAATGACCATCATAGCCAGAAGACATTGCTTACATGAGTATTTCATTATCTTGACAGTAAAAAAGTCCTACACTAGGAAATAAGTTTCCATTGTCAGTTCCTTATGAAGTAAAGCAGTTCCTTATGAAGTAAACAAGACAAGATTGGGGGGGGGGGGAGGGGTTGGTCTCATTGTGAAAGATGACAATTGGTAATCTAATCTACCAATATAACTTTCATACCTGTAACAATTACAGGTAATTTCTCTCTCAGTTGTTACGAGAGATAGATATTAATTACCTGCAATTGTTACAAGTATGAAAGTTATATTGGTAGATTAGATTACCAATTGCCATCCTTTGTAATGAGAGAGAAAATTTATATATATATAAATATATGCAATTGGTAATATATAAAAATTGCAAAAATTATTGAAGTATAGAAATCTACAAATGAGATAAAGCTTTTTACTCTTGGAAATTGTGGCAAATAGAGGGAAACCAGTTAAACAATTCTAATTAAAAAAGAAATTGTTTCCTGAGTAATAAAGGCCTCAAAAAGAAAAGAAGAAAAGGAGAGGAATGTCAGTCAGGTCTCAATCTGGAAACAGATTCTGCAGTCAAACAAGTCAATAGGTCAAACTTGGATTTTTATTATGAGACTGGGTATAAGTCAATGTTTTATAAAAGCATGCACAAGCTCCGTATGGCTAAATACAGATTTCCTGGATCGCACCCAACTGGAAGGGAGTAATAGGTGCAGATTTATCTTCCCTTGAATATGGCTTATGACTACTAACTGTACGTCTGTCAAAGGATAGGAATTAGATATGGAGTGCAGAGAGTCATTTGGACTTACTTTTCACTGACATGGCCACAAAGATAGCGGTATCAAATGAAGTATTCAGAGGAAGTGAACCTAGTCTAGGAAAAAAAATTTTCATTCGTCCTGTACTATCAAATTTATGGAAATTTGCTTGGAAGGGCATGAAGAAGTGGAAAAACTTTTGGTAATGTGAATGAATTCTAATAAGGCTTGGAACCTAGCATAATCTGTAACATCACTGAAGTCAAAGTTACTAAAGCCTTATGCACACCTACCACGTAAGCCAAAGTTACTTCCTATAATTAAAAACCAACCAAACCAAAACAACCCCTTTCATCTATGTTAGAATTTCCACCTCACACTTATGATGTGTTTCAAAAGAAGAACTATCTAGTTTGTACCAACAAAGCTATCTTGTGAAATTCAAGATTTATGTTGAAAGGCTTTTAAAGTAAATAAGACCCTTTTATTAGAGCCCTGCAGATTGAACTGAGTCTGATGGGACCTGAATTGCCGTTGGGCTCAGTTCAGGAGCCCTGCCCACTCAAGACCTTTGAGCTCAGGTCATGGTCCCTGTCCTCGCAAATCTCCTTGGGTGTACTGTGTCATCATGGTATTCTATGGAGGAAGGGATACATCTTAACCCCACCATTTTCCTGACATGTTCCCCCAGACCTCCATGACATTCTAGCACTTGAGGGTGGTGGTGGTCAGGAAGTATCCTTGGTTATATCAGATCCAAGGTCCAAAGAGACTGGGTGGGCTGGAAATGGGCATGGGCCAGCCCCAACACAGTTGAGCTTGGACAATATCCAGGACTGACTTTTAAGCCCCTGCAGGACTTCACCTCATGTGTGTTTGCTGGGAGGAAAGGATGTTTCTGGAGTTAACCACATTTTACCCAGTGGCAGTAGTTCAATTATGTTCTTTGAATGGAGGACTAGATATCTAGGATCCGTTGTAATCTGTCGTACCGAAGAACATGATTATAATGTTCACGGGTATAACTAAAACTCAAGAATCTCCAACAGAGTCTTGGGTGTTACAGGGTGGCATTTCAGGTACACCAATGCCTTGGCTTGTTTTTAGACTCAATTTCAGAGAAAGAGATGGGTTAAAATTAAAAAGTCATAGGATAGGAGGCAGTGTCCTATCGTGGATTTGGCAACTGAATGAAGGACAGCAAACAAAGAGTAGAACTAAATGGTCAGTTTTCACAATGGAGAGAAGTAAATAGCTGAAGGCTGTAGGGATCTGTACTGGGACAGGTGTTTAATGTATCCATTAACGATCTGGAAAAGGGAGTAAAGAGTGAGGTGATCAAATTTGCAGATGACACACTTGTGAAGACTTGCAGGAGGATCTTATGAGACTGGGTGACTGGGCATCTAAATGGTAGATGAAATTTAATGTTGACAAGCGCAAAGTGATGCACATAGGGAAAAACAATCCAAACTAATGCTGGGTTCTACATTAGGAGCTACTGTGGCAGGAGCTACTACCACTCAGGAAAAGGATGTTGGGAGTCACTGTGGCCAATACATTGAAAATCTCAGTTCATTGTGCTGTGACAGTCAAAAAACCCAAACAGAATGTTAGGAATTATTCATAAAGGGATAGAGAATAAATCTGAAAATAACATAATACGACTATATAAATCTATGGTGTGACCACACCTTGAATATTGTGTGCCCCATCTCAAGAAAGATATAGTAGAAATAGGAAAGGTACAGAGAAGGGCAACAAAAATGATAAAGGCTATAGAGCATTTCTGCTCTTCAGTGTGGAGAAGAGACGTCTGAGGGGATATGATTAGAAATGTATAAAATCATTAGTAGTGTGGAATAGGGTTGTACACACAATTTTTTTAAAAAAATCCTTTCATTTTCATTATTAAAATGTCATTCATTTTAGTTTCTATTTTTGTATCTTTCTTTCATTTTTGTTTTTACATTTGTTTTTGTTTCACATTGGTTTAGATGGAAAACACATTTCCAGATGTAACTTCTTTGTCTTCAAATCAATGTGGATGAATCATGGATATGTTGAACCTCCCACTAAGGGATCATCCCTGTAAAATGTCAGAAAGATTGGATAAAGGTTCCAATGTTATAACCAATTGAAGTTTTGTGATCTTAACAGAAGTTACATATGCATTTCTGCTGTAACTTCTTTGTTTTTCATAGAGTTTGGATTATATCTGGACAGATTGTACCCCTCACCTACGGTATTATCCCTGTCCCATTTCAGAAAGATTGGATTAAATGGTTCCGATTTTACAAGCAACGTATTTTTTATTTTAAAAGACAGGAACTTGCATTAAATCACTTGCAGGTCTGTCTCTGTTTAAAGAGAGTTTTTAGTTTGTTTCTCTCTTGACAGTTTTCCATCTCCTAACTTGCTGAGGGTGATCCAGTGTGGCAGGAGGACATCAGGGGGAGAGAGAGATGGAGAGAGTCTGGCAGGCGGGCACTGGTCAGTAGCAGTGGTGGCAGGCAGGCAGCATGGCAGAGGAGCAGCAGCAGGCATACTAGGCAGTTTGACACAGGCTTCAGTCGTTGTGGGCACCCCAAGTGTGTGGGGGTGTCACTTCAACTTGCAGTGAATGTCCTAGGGGGGCAAGAAGACATTAGGCAGCACCCCAGCTGTGTGGGGGTGTCACTTCAACTTGTAGGAAATGCCCGAGGAGGCAGGATTTCAGACGTTACACCACCACGGTGAACAACGGTGAATCCCCCTGTGGGGACCATGGTGGTGTAATGTCTGTTGGGCTGAAAAGTGATTCCTGCCAGATGTTCACCCCTGGCGGGAATCACTTTGAGCACGCTTTCGGCAGTCCGGGTGGCCAGAGCTCCAAAAGTGTGGTCAAAGCGATTCCTGCCAGGGGTGAACTCCCGGCGAGAATCACTTTTCGGCCCAACAGATGTTACGCCATCACGGTCAACCACGGCGGGATTCACCGTGGTTCACCGTGGTAACATCACGTCTGCTCCCGGACCATGGCCCGGAATCGGCGGCCGTACCCGCCGCCAATTCCGGGCCATGGCCAATACCCAGGGGGGCGGGCGCTGCGGCTGCATTGGCCACTGTGCCCGCCCATCTCCCAGAGGGCAGGTGGCCTCGGGAGTGTGGGGGGTGGGGTGGGAAGGGCCGGCCCCAGGGTTTGTGAGGCCATGTGCGAAGTCTTGGTGCGGGGCCTAATTTGCATAGAACTTACTCCTAATTTGCATAGAACTTACTCCCTCTGGACAGGAAGGATTCCCATTCTCCACCCCTCCGAGCAACCATGGAGAAGCATGGCCTCCCAATGCTTCCCTCCCCTCCCCAGCAGAGTGGTTACCACCACTCCCCAGGAGTGGCTCTACCACAGGGGCAGCCAAGCGGGCAGTGAGGCAGGCACAGAAAGATTGACTGCATTCACTGCCTTACTGGAGGGGGTGAGCTTAGCCTGTCTGGCCTCCAGGGCCTATTGTTTCTTGCTGCCGGTGCCGTCTGTGCCTTGTGCACGCATGCAGTGTGACCAGTCCTGAGGTGCTGCTATCATACCCACAAGACACCCAAAATGCAGCTAGCTTATTAAGCCCATTATGCCATGAAAAGAGACATATAACCAGTTCAGTTGTGCCCCCATAATCAGTTCATGCTGCCCCCACCCCATAACCAGTTCATTTGCACCCCACCCCCATATAATAATCAATTCACGCTGCCCCTACCCATAACAATTTAATTTGTGCCCATGGGGCAGCGTTAATTGATTATATGGGGGTGCAAATGAACTGGTTATGGGGATGCGGGTTTAAAGACAGTATTCCTGTTGGCAATAACTTCATTAAGAAGAGTTAGTGAAATAACAGCCATAATAATCTCAGAACCATATTTGCAGATTATTTTCCAAGACAGAATAGATATTTCTTTACATCCTAAATTCCTACCTATGATAGTATAAGTAAGACAGTTGTGAGAATGTGGCTTCTCCTCCCAGCCATGAACACGCAGATTTCTGTGTGTTCATGGGTGGGTGAACCCCGTGTGAACAACGCGGTGCACGCACCCATGGTGAGTGGGGGTACGTGCGCGCCCACCTACATGCATCCCCGCTCACCCCCCACTCATCCCCACACACGGAGTAACCGGGGGAAACTGTGGTTACTATGTGGGTGTGGATGAGTGGTGGGTGAGTGGGGATGCGTGTGCTGCCGTGTGCATGCCCCACCCATGCACCGGCGTGCCCACGGACTCCCCACCTGGTGGAGCCATGTAAAAATATCATGTGAGGAGCCACTCGAAGAAGAACAGAAGGTTGCTACCTTGTAAACAAGGTTCTTTGAGATGGCGTCAAACATTCTCACAACACCCACACTTCCAGCCCCGCATGGAATTCTTTTCTTATATTTCTAGAAAGGGTTGAAAGGAATGGTCATTCAGAGGGGGAGGGTGCTTTTTGTACTAGCGGAGCTTGAGACAATCATGTGGTCTATTATTTGAATAAGGTGAGCAATGCATGCACAACCCAGTTGTGAGAATGCTGGGAGCCATCTCGAAGAACCTTCTTTACAAGGTAGCAACCTTCTGATCAGCACGTGGGGAGGAGCTGTTTGTAAACAAACAGCCTTATCTCCCAGCCCGATCGTTCCGCTGCTGCTGCTGCTTCAGAATCACTTATTGGGGGAGAAGCTGGCTGCAGCCTGCTGCCCAGCCAGGCAAGTGCGGGGCCCCAGCTGGCCGAGGTGCCATGTGCGGCCGCACATGTGGCACATGCCTGGGGCCGGCCCTGGGGGCGGGGCTGTGCGACTGCACATTGTGCCGTACAGCCCCGCTCCCTCCCCCGAACCCCCTCCAGAATCAGCCAGCACATCTGTTGACGGGCCATTCTGATTCCGGAGGGGAATCAATACGCGATTCCGTGGCGGGGCCAATGGGCGCCTCGGCACGGCTGAAAACACCCAGAGAGAGAGAGACTTGCAGGACAGCATTGGTGGGTAGCAGCAGAAGCAGCAGCAAGAGGAGCTGGTGGCAAAGGAGCAGCTGGCAGACATGGGCACTTTGGGCAGCGGTTTTTTAAACTGGCACAGGCTTCAGTCCTGGTAGACACCCCAAGTGTGTGGGGGTGTCGTTTCAACTTGCAGCCAACACCACAGGAGGACAGGACAACATTGGGCAACACCCCAGATGCATAGGGGGTGTCACTTCAACTTGCTTCAAGGGGGGGGGAGCATAACTGGCAACCTAGGTATGCGGGAGTTTCATCAACTTGCAGAGAATGCATCAGGCGGCAGCATAACTGGTACCCCAGTTGTGTGGGGGTACCATCAATTTTCAGGGAACACCCCAGAAGGGCAGGAGGAAGCACCTCAGGTGTGTGGGGGTATCGCTTCAACTTGCAGCAAATGTCCCAGGGGGGAGAGGATATTTGTAGGGCACCCCAAAGTGCATGGAGGTGTTAATTTGCAAGGTCACCCCAGGGGGGAAGAGTGGCTTCATTCACTCATTCTGGCAGGTGCCAGCTGTTCTGAGCACACATACTGCTGTCTTTCTCATGACAGTGGGTGGCAGAAGGTGGGCACAGATGGTCTCTCATGGTGGTGGGTGGCAGAAGGTGGGCACAGATGGTCTCTCTCATGGTGGAGGGTGAAACTCCCAAATGTGAAAGGGGTTGTCAACTTGCAGTGAACACCCCGGGAGGGGGGCATCAGGTGTATCTGTGTGTGCGTATGTGTATCCGTGTGTGCGTGTGTGTGAGAGTGAGAGAGAGAGAGAGAGAGAGAGAGAGAGAGAGGGCAGGCAGGAGGAGGAGGGTGGGCAGGAGAAGGAGGAGCAGAGACAGGTGGTAGAATGTGGCATTAGGCATGGCACCCCCAAATGTGAAAGAGGTTGTCAACTTGTAGCGACCACTCCGGGGCACAGCAGAGGTGTGTGTGTGTGTGTGTGTGTGTGTGTGTGGGTGTGTGTGGGTGTGAGAGAGAGACCCACACCCACACTGGTGGGCAGGAGGAAGGCAGGCCGGCACTTAACCTTCACACTCTCTCTTATGGTGGTAGCAGGATGGCAGAAATCTGGAATCAATTTGCAGCGAGTGTCCCAGGAAGGTAGGGTGTGGCACCCTCAAGTGTGAAAGGGGTTGTCAACTTGCAGCAAATGCCCCAGGGGATCGACAGGTGTGTGTGTGAGAAAGAGAGCGAGAGACAGACAGAGAGAGACACACAAAATGGTTTGAATTATATCTTTTATTGGACCAACCGTTGTTGGTGGAAATAAGCACGCTTTCAGGCCACACATTTCAGCCCAAAAGCTTGCTTATTTCCAACAGCAGCAGTTGGTCCAATAAAAGATATCTTTCAAAACACTTTGTGTCTCTGTCACTTGTGACCAACACTGCAACCACACTCTCTCTGAGAGAGAGAGAGAGAGAGAGAGACTGACTGGTGGGCAGCAGGAGCAGGAGGCAGGTAGGCAGGCAGAGGAGGATCAGAGACAGGCTGTAGACTGAGATATCAGGCATGGCATGGCACCCTCAAATGTGAAAGGGGTTGCAAACTTGCAGCGAACACCCCAGGGGACAGCAGGTGTTGCATAAGAGAGACACTGGTGGGCAGGAGGACCAGGTGGTGGGCAGACAGGCGGAGGAGGAGCAGAGGCAGGTGGTAGACTGTGTCATTAGCCATGGGGTGGCACCCCCATGTGAAAGGGGTTGTCAGCTTGCAGTGAACACCTCACGGGGACAGCAGGGGTGGAATTTGTGGAAGAAAGGAAGCAGATTTAGAACAAAGTATTTTTTTTCACTCAACGCACAATTAAGTTGTGGAATTTGTTGCCAGAAGATGTGGTGAAGACCAGTAGTATAGCTGGGATTAAAAAAGGATTGGACAGCTTTCTGGAGGATAGGTCCATTAGCAACTATTAGTCAGTTAGGTTTGGGGATGTAACCTCTTACTGTCAGAAGCTGGGAGTGAACAACAGGGAATGGATCACACCATTATGACTTGTTGGGTATAACTTCCAAGTGACCAAGACTGGCCACTGTTGGAGACAAGTGCTGACTTGATGGAACGTTAGTCTGACCCAGTATGGCACTACTTATGTTCTTGTGGATTGCTTCAGGTATATCACTTTTTTGAGGCCTATCTGACCAGAACCGTGTCAGTTCTGTGTGACCTTCCAACTGTCACCCATGCATTTGTCACGTCGAGGTTGGACTACTGCAATGCTCTCTACATGGGGCTGCCCATGGTGACAGTCCAGAGACTGCAGTTGGTGCAGAATGCGGCAGCCTGCCTGCATATGGGGACGGGCCGCCGGAGCATATTACACCAGTGCTCTGAGCTCTGCACTGGCTGCCTATAGTCTTCGAAGCCCGATTCAAGATGCCCTGAATGGTCTGGCCCCTAATTACGTGAGGGATTACCTCACTCGCCAGGTTCCGGGACCACTCCTGCGGTTGTTGGGGGAAGCCGTTCTGAAGGTCTAGAGATTTCGTTGGATGGCTTCAGATAGGAGGACATTCTCAGCAGCTGCACCTATGCTGTGGATCTCACTCCCAGTGGGTGTCTGCCTCTGCCTGGATCTCCTCACATTCCAGAGGCAGTGTAAGGCTTGGCTCTTCCACCAGGTGTTTGGTGGAGGGGATGAGGAGGGGAGGGAAGGGAGAGGAATGGGTATTGGTTTGAGTTTATTAGGAGCATGGGGTTAGGGTGTTTTTTTTAATTGTTTTTAATGTTTTTAATGTATTTTATTGTTATTGTATTATTTGGATGTTTATTGTTTTATTTATTTTTATTTATTTATTTATAAATATTTGTTAGCCGCCCCCTCATGCCTACGGCATCTCGGGGTGGCTTACAGCATAAAAACACACAATAAAATTCATTAAAACAATGTTTTAAAAAAACAACCCCCCTCAACATAAAAACTCTTCAAAAATCCCCCCCAACCCCTCTCCCCTCCGAAGGCCTGGGCGAACAGCCAGGTCTTGCAGGCTCACCGAAATGCCAACAGACCTGGGGCCAGATGGGCTTCCTCCGGGAGGGAATTCCAGAGCCTCCTAGCATTATTGATTCCTTCTAGTGCTCTTCTTTAATTGGGACAGCTATTTTTCCAGTATATGTTTGCGTCTCTTGAGATATTCTGGAAGGTTTCTATGTACTTTTAAGAATAAAACTAAAGCTTTGAGATGTAGGATGAAATAAATTCATGAAGAATTCAGAAAATATATCCAATAACGTTTAAAGTACTTTAAGGAACTTCATGTGTGACATTTATTCAACCTACCAAAGAAATGGTACCAAGCAGCAGTTAGGCAAACAGAAAGCCATGCTGAAGGAGCAGGCCTCTGAGTTCCCCTGAAGAAGAAAGATCTGAGGAAACAGTTACAGGACTGCCTGTGCAGGTGTCTCATCCCACTCCTGTTCAGTAGGGGGTTTAAGAACAAAGAATTAATGGCAAAAGCCAAGTTCTCAGCGTTGCCAACTGTTCCGATTTTTATCAGGAATCTTTCAATATTCAATTATTCTTAGTCTCAGCTCTTGAAGTCATGAATTCTGGCTTTCATTTTTTTAAAAACAAACAAACAAACAAACAAAATACCAGTTTCTAGTCTTCAGTGGTTGAAGGAGAAATCTTGAAAATATGACCTAAATTTTATCTCATAGCTGAAAATTTAGGAGAACAAAATGGCTATGGTTTAATAATTTCATGTTTTGGGAGGGGGAGGGAGTTTATGAATCATGAAGTTCAATCACCCGTGTTAGAGAGAGACACAAAAACTTCATAATGTGTATTTATTACATAACTGAGATTTCTATAGTAACTTTTATCCAAGTATTTCAAAGTGCTATGCCCTTAAATTAATTAAGATTTACAACATTACTGAGTGTTGAATCAAGTAAGCTGAATAAAACCACAGAGTGGATCAGTGATAGTCTAAGAAATAAAGTCTGGTCTGGACCCAACCCATAATCTAGCCTCTAAATCCTGCTCCCTATGGTGGTTTTTCATGTAAATGGTCACCCAGTCAGATGAAAGAAAACCATATAGTAGCTGGTATAAATAGGAGTCAGAAGTTGGGCAACTAAGAATGATTCGATTAGGAGCAGCTACAAATAGACTGAAGTTGAAAAGGAACCAAAATTTTATATGCCTGCTTGCTGAGAAACTAAAGAAGTTCTTTCTAAGAAGCCACAATAATTAAGAAGTAGGCCACAGGTATACTCTTTTTGCTTCTCAAAATTTGTCTTTGTTATCCAATACTTAGCATGCAGAGTAAACAAAAGTGACTGAGAGAATTTTTTACTTTGCCTCGACCCTAAAAAAATAAATAAATATACATACTAGGTCCTTAGAATTCCACAGTATTAATTAAATCAAGACTAACAACAGTTGAACTACTGTATGCTTAAAATGTCTAAAATGTGTAGAATGTTTTGTCAAAAATATTGTAATATGCATGCTAATCTGTAAGTCAATCGCTGAAGGTGTTAATTAACAATTAATAGTGCCATCAGACTATATGCAATAAAAATATGGTAGAAACTCTAATACTTATAGAAGACATAATGACAATAGCTTGAATAAATTAAAAATATGGGAGAGAGAACACTCTGCCTCGGAGCACTTATAGCATACAATGAGTTTATTTCTCTAGCTTACAGTAAAGGTGTCAAAGACATTTCTGTTAACGGAACACTCTCTCCCACTCTACATTTCAAGGTCAACAGTAACCTGTGCTGCACACTTACAAAATACTTCATCACATTTTGCATTATGGGCTCAAAATGCCTATTAACTCAATGCCTCAGGGAAGGTATATTTTGAGCAGGATGTATTTTTTATTAAATGTCTACCCAGTGGGTCACTCAAGTCAAAGTTTTTCAGGAAGGAAAAAGGAGTGATAATGGAAGAGAACAGCAAGGTAGGAACTGGGATGGAGAAATGCAAAGAAGTCAATGATAGGAAAATCGGCAAAAGGGATAAAGGAACAAGAAAGGGAAAAGATGGGCAGAGACAAGGAGAGGAAAGAGAAGAAAACCGAAGAAGGAATACAGTTAAAAATATGGAGAAGGAATGAAAGGGAAAGATGAAAGCAATGTGATGTGGCTGGGCTGAGTCAGCAAAGTGATGTGGCTGTAAAAAAAACCCCCACAAATGCAGTTTGAGACTGCATTTACAGAAGCATTATTTCCAAGTCAATGGAAGTAATAATTCCACTCTATTCAACACTGGTCAGACCTCACTTGCAGTACTGTGTCCAGTTTTGGGTGTCTCATTTTAAGAAGGACATTGACAAACTGGAGCAAGTTCAAAGATGATAAAAAGTCTGGAAAGGAAGTCTTATCAGGAAACACTGGTGGAACTGTGTATGGGTGATTTCAGACGTTACGTGAACACGGTGAATACCCACCTGTGGTCACCGTGTCCCGTACGTCTGTTCACGGCGCGCCAGATGTTGGCCACGGTCAATCCCCACATGGGGTTCGTTTGAACCACGCTTCCCGGGCTAGTCGGGGGAAGGTCCCGGGAAGCATGGTCAAACGGACCCCGGGCCGTGGCCAAGGAAAAGTAACGTCTGGCCGCGTGCCACGGCCCGGGATCCCCGGCGGGAGCCCGGGTCGTGGCACGATTGGCCGGACGTGGCGGCCGCATTGGCCCCGCCGCCCGCCCGTCTCCTCGGAGGGCGGGCGGCGGGGTGCGTGGAGGGGGCGGGGCCGCGCGGCCGCACGTTGCACCGTGCGGCCCCGGCCCCTCCCACTTTCCCCGCCGGGATCCCCCCGGCACGTCTGTTGTGCCGTTACGGGGTGACCCCGGCGGGGAACGAAGCCGTTGGTGCCGGTACAGGGCCAACGGCCCGCGTATCGTCTGAAAATACCCTATGTTTAGCAAAGTGAAGATTAAGGGGAGATATGATAGCAAAGTAACTTCCAAACACTAAGAGTTTTGTGGCAATGGAACAGATTGCTTAGGTAGATCATAGGCTGTTTGTCACTGGAGATTTTCAAAAAGAGGCTGGAAATCCACCTCCTGTAGATGTTGTAGTTTTATTAATTCAAGCAAGGGGTAGGACTAGATGACCCTCGAGTTCCCTTCCCACTCTTATGGTTTTAACCATGGGTTTCCTCCCCCCACGGAACTTCAGAGGCATTTGTGTCCCTTTTCCTCTCAATGTCTGACTGTGCAAGGTAATGTAAGTTGATGTGTAAATGATTTTATGTTCCCATCTTTTTATTTAAATGGTTACATAACTCTCTTAACCTGATGAAGTCATGATGGTTGACTTGAGTCAAATTACTAACTTAGGGTATTTTCACACGTGATGGTACCGAGCACCACCATGCATTGATGCTACCCATGGTGAGAGTCCTCAGCACAGGCAGGATTAGGCCTGGCTGGTGAACAAACATGCCAGTGGCTAGAGCTAGGGGAGGAGGCGGCCTCGCCCCCCACGTTGCTCAGAACAGCCTGGCCTCCTCCCTGATAGGCGGGTGCGGTGGCCTGTCAAGCCACCGTGCCTGCCCGGAAATGCTCTGGTCACTGGCCAGAGTTAGGTAGAGCGGGCACTCAGATGTGATGGCCCACTCTACCACGGTCCAGGTTTGTAAACCCCCCCCACACACACACACACCATGGCAGGGCTAACTCCGGGATGTGCGCTTGCAGGAAGCCCAGCGCACATCCTGGAGTTAGCCCTGCCATGGTCCAACCATGGTGAACATCTGGCAGGTGGGAACAGACGTGACACTACCGCCAATGGCCACACTGGAGTTAGCATGGCCAACAGTGGTAGCGCCACGTATGAAAATATCCATGGGCAACTTTTATCTGGTTATTTAAGTTTTTTATCTGGACTCTTGAAGTTGATGATGATTTTTTAAAGTGTATTGGATATTGAAAGGCATCAGGATGATAGCTTTTGAGTCTTCTACTATGCTAAGTTAACAGGAACAAAAAAATCTTAGATACCAGTCCTGGCTCTTTTTTTTTTTTTAAATAATCCCTTCAGAGTTTTAAATTGTTCAAAGTGTTTGGTTACAAAGTAAGGTCTGTTCACTGACAGCAAGTGTATTAATTTTGATTATGACAAACATTTGCTTTAATCAACGATGAACATAATAAAAACCAACTTTAAAAATGAAGACAACCTTAACTGAATAGCGTCTGACAACTCAATAATACAGGATCAACCGGCTTTACTGAGGTTTTATATTAACCTAGAGAGCAACCATAAACCATTAGTAATTGGTACGTCAGCTGTTGGGATTTAAAGTTTAAAAAAACCCCAAAGAAAACAATACAGGAAAGAATAACATTTAAACTGCAGTTCTATATTGGTTGCTATGCATTATATGACACTTTCAACTACTAACCCTTCTGAAAGAATAAATTATCCTCAGCTAAAAAATGCATTAAAACACAGACAGACTGCCACTCTATTCTTTTCTTACAGTCAAAATCTCCTTTTCTGGACAAGTCAATTACCTTTTTGCATATATATTTTGAGCTAATGCTAGATTTATTGGCTGTAAGACATTCTAGACCCTATGCTAGATATCTATTGCATCCTAACCCTGGTAAGTTAATAAACTGAACCACAAATACTATAAAAAACAACCTATAAGAAGCGTCATACTGGGTCAGACCACTGGTCCATCCAGCATCCTGTCTCCAACAGTAGCTTCATGGATTTGTGACTCATCTTCTGCTAATCACCCTCAACTAACGGTAACCAGGAGTTTAAGTCTCAACTAGTTAAGCATGCTCTATCCTCTAAGAATTTGTCTAATTTGCATTTGAAGCTAGTTGCTGCTGGCTTTCACAGCGTCCTGTGGCAATGAGTTCCACAACTGTATTGTCAGCTCCATGAAAAAGTAATTCCTTTTGTTCATTTTATACCTGCTGCCATTTAACTTCAGAGAGTGTCTCCTTGTTCTCTTATTATAAGAAGGGGCAAACGGTTCTCTATTTACCTTCTTCATGCCATTCATGATTTTATAAACTTCTATCATAACCCCCCTTACTTGCCTCTTCTCCAAGGTAAACAGTCATAACCTGTTGAGCCTCTCCTCGTATGGAATTTGATACATCACTTCTATCATCCTTGTTGCCTTTCTCTGAACCTTTTCCAGTTCTATTGTATATTTCTTGAGATGGGGGTGACCAGAACTGCACACAATATTCAAGGTGGGGGTCATACCAAAGATTTATACAGCAGCATCATGATACTTTCCTTTATCCTACTCTCCCCGCCGGCCTAAAGTGTGGTGGCTGTGTTCGCTCTGCCTGGGCTGGGGGATCCAGCTGGCTCTGCCTCATATGACTTTATCCATGGATTTACCCGATTTCTCCCCCCTCCCCCCAAAATACCCTCTTTCATAACTTTGTATCAGGAAGCCCAGGGTCAGCTGGGTGGTTTCTGTATTTTGTGAACAGCATAGATAAGTTGTATTAAAAAAAACCATTCTGTAAGTAAGTTAGGGTCTGCCTTGCAGACTGCATTGCTGCTGACTGACAAAAGGTTTGCTTACAATTTCCAAATGGGCCCACCCCTCCATTTGAAATTTGTTAGGGTTGCAAATGAAAAAAGAATGAAAACTACTGTACTATATGAACTGGTTTGTTGCTGACCTCAGTGCCATCAGGTTCTAAACTCTGCAGCTGTAATATGCTGCTTGCTATCACATTCTACATGGGACAGTTCTACCGCACTCTCTCTACCCCTCCATTCACATTCACAAGGGTCACGGTGTGTGTTTGCCGGGCAACCACAGTAATGGATGAAGGGCTGCCTGAGAAGCTGTGCTACTAAGAGTTGTTCCAATGACTCAAGGTGTGTATGTGGGTTGCAGTTCATTGGTTACCACAGTGCACCTGCTTTTAAGCTCTAGTACTGCAGTTACAGTTCAGTAAGTCCCATAGCAGTTTTATCCCCTCTCTTTGTTGGGGTTATAACTAGATAGGTTGCAATGGGGTCTTCCATACTTTTCTACAATCGTAGGATGGTAGTCTCATTGGTGAGTCAGAGAAGAAATTTCCCCTACCCTGCCAAATTAGTTCAATTTTTTCCACTCATCACAGTGGTTGCAAGATTGCCCCACATACATGCAGTCTGTGGGTTAGAGCCTCTTCCCACCTTCCTTTTTGGGCTCAAGGTTGGAGATATCATATCCAGCAATCCAGTTGATTAAGGCAAGCAAGATGTCATTCAGAAGCTGCCTGCTTCTGGAGCTGCTTATCAGCTATGGGGTGGATGTCTGACCCACTGTGCTTGACTGGCTAGCGTGGGGGAGGCATTTGTCTAAGACCTTCCAGTTGGAAAAATGAGGATGAAAGTGCCTGTTCTGGGGTTTAGGGTCTTGGTGTGGTGAGTAGTTTGTGGCCATGAGCTGTTTATGTGTTGGGGCCACCAAACCAGGCAAGCTCTCTCATGGGATCACTTTGTCAGGCTCAGGCTCATGGAGCACTTGTGAGCCTGTCTGGAGCTCGAAGGAATAGTAGATTCCACTTAAAGAAGCAAAGTTGCGACAAAACTTCTGGGTAATGTCCTGAGTTGCACAGACTTTAACAATGTTGTGACCCTTTGCTAAATTAAGTCCTCTCTCCTGTATGTTTATTTTCACCTGCTTGCAAGAAGTCATTTAAAATTCAGCTTCTGATCCATTTGTATTTTTCTTTCCATTCTCCTTAAACACATCTCTAGAACTTTTAAAATATCATGTCCCTTTTTGCAGAAGGATTCAAGATTAAGGTGACCAGATTTTGAAAATCTCAAAGTGGGACAGTCTGTGTTCTGCCCCATTGTTCCAATTTGCATAAATAGGTGTATATCAGAATAAATTAACATAATTTATATCAATTATACTCATTTTAAATAGCCTATTGCCTTACTTTGAGGCTAAGTTGGTTTTTTTCTTTTTAAAGCAAATAAGTAGGAGGTCAAAGTCTCACACACACACACACACACACACACACGCACACGCACACACACAGGGTATTTTCAGATGTTACGGGATCACTGCTCACCACACTGAATCACAGTGGATCCCGTGTGGTGGCAGCTATCGCGGTAATGTCTGTTAGATGTTCACCACGGTGAATTTCTGGCAGGGTTCAAAGCTAACCATGGTTCTGGAGGTGAGGCCAGCCTCACCTCCAGAACCGTGGTGAGGCTGGCCACGATCCGGGACGGGGCTGGCTTTGGCCACGATGAACGTCTGTTTGCCAGTCCTGTCCTGGAATCGGGTCCCAACCACGGGACGGGATCACGGCCTTTCTCCTCGAGGGTGGGCAGTCAGGGACGCATGGGGGGGGGGCTGAGCGGCCACACGTCACGACGCACAGTCTCGCCCCCTCCGAGGTTCCCCTCTGCGATCAGGCCGGCACGTCTGATGGACAGCCAGTCTCATCATGGACCGGGATCCAAGATGGATCCCGGCCCAGGGTTTAGCATGGCAGGCCAAAAGGCCTGTCATGTCTGAAATTACACACACACATGTAATTTGTGTGACTTAAAAAAAAAAATCAACATCCTGATTTGGAACCACACAGTTGCCAATTAAAAATAAATTTAAAAATTAATAAACAATCACTCTGATATCTGTCTGTCAATCTATATGCTTTGACAGTAGCAGCATTAAAATATAAACATCTGGAAATGGAAACTGTATACACACATTTTCCACAATGGGTGATTTCAGATGTTACGGGCTGGCGGTTCACCACAGTGGATCCCCAGGGGGGGTGAAGACAGCAACCACCCGCCGGGGCCAAAAAAAGCCCCGAACAGACATGACGGGGCCAGGACCACGGAGGGGAATGAAGCCGCCAGATCACAGACCGGGGCAGCGCAACAGACGTTACGCTGATCCCCAGCCGTGGCAAGCACACCCAGAATCCCCCGGGCAGGGGCGTGACACAGACATGGCCGCCGGAGGGCAAAAGAAGCCAAAAGGCACCAAAGGGAATGCCCACACCAGGGAAACGGGAAGGGAGGGGGGAGAGGGAGATGGAGAACAAACGCACAGGTCCCACACACAGCAAGCACACACACACGCACACAGGCACGGAGGATAGCACAAACAGGGAAGGGGGGGGGACAAGGGTGACCGGACACCAGGGAAGGCAGGCCGGGCTCCGCAGGGGGGGAGGTGCGATGCGGAATCGGGAAGAGGGGAGGAAGGGGCACAGGGGGAGGGCAGGACACCGGCACCAGGTACAGCACCCCCCCAGCAGAACGGTCCCCACGGGCACCCCCCACAGCAAACACACAGTCCCGGAAAAGGGGGGGCCTGCAGCTCGGGCGAATGCCACAGCGGGCGGCCAGATGTCACAGGGACCCGGCCGGGAAGGGCCCAGGAGGCACTTGCAGTCCAGGCATCCCAACGAGGGGCAAAGGAACAGCAGTCCGGAGAGGCAGTCCAGCACAGCAGGTCCAAGGATGGGTGGCCCCATCAGGGAAGGAGGTCAGAAGGGGCTGTCCTTAGGCCCCGGGTCTCCGGGGCACACAAGCAACCCAGCCAGGAGAAGAGCAGCCCAGAGGGGGCCCAGTGACACAGCCGGAGCAGCAGCACACAGGGAAGGTGGCCTCGCGGCAGCAAGGCAGGAGCAGCAGGGTGGTGGAAGGCACCAGGGTCCGGCCCACGGGCAGGTCCCGACGCCCACATGGCCCAGGACATGAGGGGGCCAGGGAGGGACCCAGGGACTCACAGGCAGCCGTTGGGGGCAGCGAGGGGCCCAGGCCCCGGGTGCCAGGCCCGATGAACCAGGTGGGGCCAATGGATCATGCCCCGGCGGTATCCCAGCTCGGACATGTGGTGGGCGATCAGGTAGTAAGCCTCGAAGGGGTCATGCACGGACAGCCCCAACTGGACATCCGGACGGGACCAGACCCGCCCCAGTGCCGACAGCTCCGCCGCGGAAGGCTCCGTTACACAGCAGGCTGCAGCAGGGGGCCAATGAAGATGCCCCCAACCCCAGAAGCCGGTGATACACTGCCACACGGGTGCGCTGGTACCCACGCGCCCCGTGAACGCTGCCAAAGTAGGACACGGCCAAGGCGGGGCCTCCATCCGCAAGGCACTGCGAGAAGGCTGCCAGGCTGCACACCCACAGCGCACTCACGGTCTCCACCACAGACCAGGGCACATGCGAACACCTATTCACCGGCACACGCCCTTCAGGGAACCGGACCAGCCCCAGGGTCTCAGCATGGAGCCGGCAGTCTTGGGCGCTTGCATTGTGGCCCAGATAGCGGAGTCCAGAGCTCAGGCTCGCGAAGGCGGCCGAGCGGCTGTCCGGCCGGCCCAGGAGCAGCTGCACAGCAGGGCTACGCCACAGGTCACAGAGAGACATGGTCTCGGTGTAGCTCCAGATACGGGGGGCCCCATGGGGCACGTGAAGCAGGAGCCCCGTGGATGGACATGCAGCCATGGTCCAGGCGCCCGGGGAGAGTAGCAAGGAGCTCATGGGGCCTCGCACACCCTCCGGGGCCGAGGGGCCTCCCGGGGGTCCCAAGGACAGGGAAAGCGGCCACTGACCGCAACATTGTAGCACAACAGAACGAGGTGTGGGGTGTGGACCCGGCACAGCTGCACAGCACTGGAGTTCTCACATACCTCCCAATCAGCACTCCAAGGCCAAGGTGCCACAAACACAAGGGGGGTTTTTGCTTTTGGCACATCGCTTCCAGGCGCCCGAGGGCCCTGCGGTGGGGAGCACCCATGAAGGGGGGGTGCCCACCACTCTGGCCCACCCATGGAGAACCTCTGGATGGTCCCTGCATGCCCGTCTGTGCCCCCCCCACCTCCCTCATACAAGAGCAGGAGCCACTGTACCATACACACCTTTAATACCACCCATGTGCACAGTGACACCCACCCTCTCTTAACAGTTAGTGCCCGACCACCACCACCACCACCACCCCTACGCTGCCCTAGCCCTCCTACCCCTCCCCCCCATCACCGGCGGCCCCTGGGACGGCCCCGAGCTCGCCCAGTCAGGGCCATCGAGCTCAGAGAGCTCACCTCCCCCCCGCTGTCGTTGCTGCTGGAGGTGTCCCGGGGCGCCTCCTGTTCCTGGTCGGGCGGCCCTGGTAGAGTGGCCAGGGGGGCGAGGATCCGGACCCCCCCCTGGCGACTGCACCCCCCCAGAGGCCTGCGGGCACAGGGAGGTGGATGCGTGGCCCTGGGGGCGGCTGAGGAGTCTGGGCAGGGTGCAGGGCCGCGGAGGGGCCCCCCATGGGTGCCTTGGCGGGCACTGTGCCCGGGGGCCCACCTGCCATGACATAGGCAAACATCGTGCCGGCATGCAGGAGCAGCGAGGTCCCGATGTCGTGGGACCTGTCCATCTTTAGTGAGTGCTCCCGCACCATGGCCTGGATGTCCTGCCTCAGGCCCCCGAGCAGCTCCTCCTGCCTGCTGTGTTCCCTGCGCTCCCGGCGCCGCTCTAGGTGCAGCTCGGCCTGGAGCCTCCTATCCCGCTCCTCCGCCCGCTCCAGGGACCACTCGATGCCACGGCCGCGAGCATCCTCTCGCCCTGTTCCTCCGAGGAGCGGACTATGTCCTCCGCCTGCTCCTCCCTGCGCCTGCGGACCCGTGCCTGGTACTGCCTCATGCGCTCGGCTGGAAGCACGTGCCCTGGGGCAGCTGGCTGCTGGGGTTGCCCTGTGGGTAGAGCGGGTTGTTCTTTAGCGAGCCGTGGGCCCCTAGGCCCGGGCCCGTACAGCCCAGGACTCCGCAGCCCTTCTCCGAGGGGACCCAGCCCCTCCGCCCCCACGGACCCCTTCCATGTACCCCTCTTCGCGGTGCCCAGGTACCCCTTCCAGGAACCCTCCCGGGCCCCCCATACAGGGCCTGCTGCCTCACCTGCTCCCTCGGCCTGCTGGGCGGGCTCCTCGGGGGCTGACCCCTTTCCGTCCTGGGTGCTGTCCAGGGGTGCCCCTGCCTCCCCCGCCTCCCCCTTCTTCTCGCCCCTCGCTCTCTCCCCCGCCACCGCTCTCTTCCTCCTCCTCCCTCCTCGCTCCATCCCGCAACGTTGACAAGCCACTTTTTCCCCTTTAAATCTCCCTCCGGTGCGTGTGTTGACGCCGGTTGCCTGGCAGCGACGTTGCGCTCATTGCCCACGCCTGGGGATGATTTCCTTTGATCTCGGGCGGCGGTTGGCGTCCAGACATTACTTTTGGTTGATCACGGGTGGGGATATCGTTGACCACGCGTCCACGGGAATTGGTTCGGTTAGCCCGGGAAGCGTGGTTGAAATTGACCTCACGTGGATATTCACCGTGGTGAACATCTGGCGGCCGCCGAACAGACGTTCACGGCGCCTTGGCCCCGCCGCAGGGTTCACCGTGGTTCACTGTGATTCAGCGTGATCTCGTCACGTCTGAACTCACCCAATGTTAAACAGCACTTGCAGAAATTTCAAGACAATTCAGTAATTTTTTCTCTCTATTTATGAACTGAAGTCAAGAATTTTTCATACAAATAACTGTAGAATTTAATTCAATGTCTATGTTAGAGAACATTTTGCAAAAGTTCAGAGATACGAGACCACTTCTACAGAAAACTTGTTAGCATTAAAATGCATTTAACTTTCTTGGCTATTCCTGATCTATGGTAATGTTTTCTACAGCTTTTTCCAGACCAGTAAATAAGAATGAGCTTTTTATTCCACACTAAAACAGTAAAAAATGTTCTGCATTTTAACACCACTAGAATTTCTGGCTCTAAATTTAATAGAAAAATCCCCTCTACAATATAATTCACTTGGTGTGGTGGTATTTAGATAATAAAATCAAAGTTTTGCACACAAACCAACCTACCTACATATAAAACAAAGAAATATTGAACTTGTTTTACCTTGGAATCATTGTGGCACTCCATGTAGTGAGAAATCAATTAAGCTCTGCGTGATGCTTTTGTCTATGCATACATATATTATTTTATATATGTTCAGGTAGAATATTAAATGTTTTCACATGCATGAACATATTCTAAAAAGCCTTTTTTCATGCTACACATAGTTGAGTCATTAGCACAGGACATGCTTCCAGCCAAGAATTTAGGAAGATCCAATGAGGAATTGAACATGTGTGTGACGACAATAACATTCAGAGCCACAACAGTTATTGTAACCCGACTTTGAGAACAGATAGTAAAACTCCCTCTTGGAATTTAAGACAAACCCTATTATAAGATTAGGATGAGACCTTTGTGGAGTAACTAGTTCAACAACTCCATATTGTGGGATTACTGTACATCCTCTGGGACACAATCTTTCAATAAAGCATATGAGGCATGATACTGAAGTCAAATGCAGCATGGCATGTCCTCTACTCTTCTGTGTGCACGTGTGTGTATGTGGGCATGTGTGTAGAATATATATTAATTTTGGATTTCTAAATCAAATTGGTTGAAATGAATTACGGTGACAGCACCGGGCCAGTAAAAATGCCAGCTAATAAGCGTTGGACAAGCACAGAGTATAGTTTAGATTCGGAGATTGTGTCACTGACAAAACCACCGTCACATTTGGCTTTTTCCAAGATGACAGTCCCAATGAGAATACTGTCACTTAACAGAACTGCTTGAGATTTTCTGAATAAAGGAATAGAAGATGGAATGCTAACAGCATATTTCCCCCCTTTAATGACTACAAAAGCTGTTTATTGGCAGAAAGATATTTTTCTGAGAGAACTATTTGAATGGGCAAAATTTCTGAAGGTTTTGTTTTTAATAAAAGAAGGGAAAAAATCCTCTCTTTGAAGGATCTATTTTCCCAGTGTTCACTAATTCCCCGCAGGCTAATATATAAATTTATTCCACAGTTTTGCATAGTGAAATCTTACCTCCTGTCTGAGTGATGACTTGAATGTCACTAGAAAGGGGTCCATCTCCCACTGATGTGAAAGCAAGAACCTTCACCGAATACGTTTTCTGTGGTACTAGATTTCCAATAGTGGTGATATGGCTGTCAGCTACATTGTGTTTCATCCAGCTGTTGACATGTTGGGCAGGATCCATTGTGTAATAAACTCTGTAACCTTGTATTTGGCCATTTGGTTCCTCAGGTTCTTCCCACTGTACCAAAATGGTGGTTGAGCTCAACATACGAGCCTGTACATTGCGAGGTGCACTAGATGGTGCTTGTTCCGAGGTCCGTGTTGACACTGGCTCACTGGGCGGACCGCGTCCAATATTATTTACAGCAACTACCCTGAATTCGTATTCTGAATATGGGCTTAGGCCCGCAACACTGTATCGTGTTGTAGCCACCCCATCAATTTCTTTATATGGTTCCTCGGAGCTTTTAGGTTTATGCTGGATGATATAATAAGACACTGGCTCAGGGTTTCCAGAATCCCAAGTCAATGTTATGCTTGTTGCTGTGCTTTCTGTCACTACAGGAGTTCCTGGAGGTTTGGGTAAGGCTGGAAAAAAATACCATAAAATGGAGTTAATTGATTACAAATATAAATCGTTCTTAATGTTTTAAGTATGCTATCAAATCAAACTCAAGAAATAACTGACTGGAAACCAACTCTTTTAGAGGAAATCCATTCTTATTTTGTAATTCTAGAAAAATAACAGAGAATACAGAAAAAAACCCCACTTTGCATTCTGGTAACATAGGCAGTCTAAGCATCTGTACAAGAGCAGTTTGTAGGCAGAGATCACTGTCAAGGCATGGTTTCTGGTGCCTGACACCTGCAGCTTCCACTGAAGTCAAGAAGAGCTGTGACCCTTTTAAAATCAGTCTACCAGCTCTGAGTGGTTTACCTGTCATTTTTGAAAAGTATATGAAAAAATTAATGGACCTTACTTTAATTGGAAGGAGGGCAGGTAACAAAACACTGACAAGCAAGATTTTAAAATTAACGGATTTGTTAATATCAGCCATTTTTTATATCCCCATTTCAAAGACAGGGAAATTTTTATTTAGCAGAGTAGCGAAAGCAAACATTGACAAACTTAAGCACAAAACAGAATGCAAATTGGAACTTGAGGGAGCTGCCTTAATTTATACCCCATATAAGCAGTTGAAGATGTTGTGCAGTGTTGTATACTGTGCTCATTCACTATACTTCGGCTTCATGCACCCAACATTTATGTTGCTCTTCCACTTCTGAGCTAGGGCTCAAATGAAAATTTTGTCCCAGTTGCGATTCCATCAGGATCTTTCTGCACCAGTGTCCTTTATTTACAGTCTCAGCCCATAGTCCATCATATATATCATATATACAAATGCAGTCCAGCCATGTGGAATCTCTCCCTCAGCCAATTCCTCCTGAAGCCAGCTCCTGAGACATAGCTCTCCCAGGTTCCTGCCTACCTTCTGTCTCCATGCCGAGCTCTCATGTTCCTCTTGACTTCTCAAACTGGCCAGGCCATGACCAAGACCAACTAGCCCTACTTGGGCCCTCAGGCTTGTAGAGGCTTGCACACCTGTGCAGGAGTGAGTCACTATCCTCTATTTAGGATTGTGCGTGCACCTCCTTTTAGTGCCCATCACAGTGCGGCCTACTGTTTATAGGTGTGCCTGCTCCCTTTCAGTCAGTCACTTCCTTAAAGGGACAGTCTCTGCCGGACAGCCTGTCCCTATTACAATGGGGGCAACGCTTTATACAACAACTTTTGAAACATATTTGCAGCCAACAGGGCTAGCCTGATGCTTTGACCACGTGCAACCTCTCCTCTCCTCTCTTCACTGGCTCCCCCTTCCTGAGCTTATTCTGCACAAGCTCCTCGTCTTCACCTACAAAGCCCTTCACAACCTCGTTCCCCGCTACCTCTCTGCCCTGATCTCCCTCCGAACCCCTGTTTGAGCATTCCACTCCTCTTCCATCCCCTCCCACTCCTCCCCCAGCTGCCTTTGTCCCTTCTCCCTCGCTGCCCCGCATGCCTGGAACTCCCTCCCTGCCCACATCCGCCTTGCCCCCTCCGTACCTTCAAATCCCTCCTCAAAACCCACCTCTTCCGCTCCACCCTTCCTAGCTGTGCTTGGTGCTGAGGGGGGGGGGGGGGGGGGGAGTGGGGGGGGGGGGTGTTGGGGGGNTTGGAGGAGCCTGGCTGTCACTCTGCTTCTCCCTCCCCTTTCCCCAGGTAAGAACTCCCAGGGCAGGGTCCTGGGGGCGCCAGCCCGGAGGGCGACACCCAAAGGATGTCAGCCGTTGGCTGGGGCTGTTTGCTGGGCTGGGGTTCCGGGGGGGTCCTTCTGCTGGACAGACATCGCATCGGACACCATGCTGCCAGCAGCTCCTGTGGGAACAGACGTACTGGGGCTTTCTACATCCCGGACCACCGAGGGGGCTCGTCTAAGGCATACTGTGCCCTTTGACTGGGACTGACGGCTGGGGCAGGAAGGAAGGCTAACATCATGGATGTATGGTGGAGAGCAGAGTGGATGCATGTAGGAATCTGCCCCCCCCTTGGAGAGTAAGAAGGAAGAAAGGGGACCTTTCCCCTTTTGGGGGTAGCTGGAGGGGGAGGGGAGGGAAAGGGAGGGTAGTGAATAGTTGATCTTGAATTTTTAATTGTAGAATTGTGTGGTGGGATGTTATTTTTCTTGTCATATGCCGTGGGTTGTATTGTAAGGGGATTTTAGTTGAAGTTCTAATTTGTCTACTGAGTTAGATATTGTTAATTATGGTGAGGGTTGTGAAGAAGCCCCTCTTTCTGGTGAGAGCAGGAGGATGGGGGGTGGAAAGGGCCCCCCTGGTGACAGCAGGGTGGGGTAGAGAGGTGGAATGTAGGTTTATATGTATTATGTATAGGATGTATTTGTTTAATTTATGATGGGGTGTTTATTATGGATTTTTGGTCCTTGTGGACCTATTTTTTATTTTATTTTTGTATTCCTTTGTGTTGTAAGCCGCCTTGAGCTGCTGTGGCAGGAGAGTTGTGGGATATAAATTAAAATGGCAAAAAACCCAACCTCCTGCTAACCATCCCCATCCAGGATGATCCCCCACCTGTTATCTGCAAACTCCCAATGTACTGTAACCAAACCAAGATCATTTACCTGAGTTCTTGCATCCTCATGATTGTTGCATCCCTTGTCTCTCCCTCTGTTCCCCCTTCCCTGTCTCCCCTCCCCCTGTCTTTAGATTAAAAGCTCTCGGGCAGGGACCGTGTCTATCTTATTCTCTGTAAAGCACCAGGTACATTGCTTGCGCTATATAAATGACGATGATGACGATATGATATGATATAGGCAATGCTGTGGGTGTAGCTGCATTTTCACTAATACTTTGGCTGACAAATAAGGGGTAGGTATCCAGGAATCACTGTAGGCAATGATGCAGGGTAAGGTCTATTTCTCCTGCTCCTAGACCTTTTCTCCCTGGCACCCCTGTTCCCTCAAATGCAGCAGCCTCTGGGGTGGAAACAGCTGTTTATACAGCAATTGCTTTCCTGCAACATGTCTGTAGTGGAACAGAGGGTGATTCAGATGTTACGTTGTCTGAAATCACCTCAGTCAACCACGGGGGGGGGAATGAACGGAGGTGAACGTCTGTTTGCGCGCATCCAGATGTTCACCTCAGTCAACCACCCCCCGCGGTGAACCTAACCACACTTTGTTCTCCCACACCACGGCGGCAAACGAAGCGTGGTTAGGGGGAATCCGGAATGCGGTGAAGGAAAAGTAACGTCTGTTACCTTACTTTCACCGCATTCTGGAGTTCTGGAAGCAGGCGGCGGCAGCGGCCAGACAGGCCACTGCGGCTGCCTGTCTCGGGGAGGGCGGGCAGGCGGCTGGGGAGCGGGGCCGTGCAGGGGGTTGCCCAACAGACGTGACGGGCGGCAGCATTGACCCTGGGCCGTGGTTTGGCGGTCCCCACGGCCAGGCGCAAAGGGACGAACGTCTGTTGGAGTGCCCCTTCACCCCCGCCCATGGTCCGAACCACCCCATGGCCCAGGGTCAATGCTGCCGCCCATCACGTCTGAAATCACCCAGAGTTGCGATACACCTGACGCTGGATTAATGAGCAGTATACACAGAGCCACACTCGAAGATTTTCCCTTTTCCTCCCATGCTGTCAGTGATGGTGAAATGCAGTTGCCTCTGCAATTGGGATGCTTGTTTACACAGGAATGCTATCCCAATACTGGCTAACCCCAACTCCGATGTTTCCATGTTGGGACGACAGGGAGCAGGGTTCAGCAAACTAGCCTCCTGG
>QEPC01006382.1:1308761-1328454 GCA_003113815.1 Sphenodon punctatus
ACACACCCCCTGAGCCTGAATGAAGAGTGGATTCCAGGGTTATGTCATTCCTACCTCTGACATATAGATTAGCAGGGGCAGAATAGCGTGTACCCGCACTGTTGGTTGCAACACACTCATATTTGCCTTGGTCAGATTCTTCACTCAGTTCAATTTGGAGGGCACCTGTATGAATATAAAATACATTGCCAAAGAGATGGTTAGAGAAGGTTTTTTAAGTTCAGAACTATACACCGCTAATAATATGAAAAGCCCTGTATGCGCAGGTCCATTCAACGTCGGTTCATTTTCTTGCTAAGGTGCACAGACAGAAAATGATGCGATGAAAAAAACAAAGAGATTATTTTTTTCACATCATCAATGCTAGCACAGGAAAACAATTGGCATTTGGCAAACAACTCACTTTAAACAATACGTTTTCTCCTAGACTATTAAAATGAAGATGGGTGAGACTGCTTCAAGGAAGTATGGCTTTTAAATAAAACAAAATAGATTAGGTCATTGGGTTGTTGCTGTTCATTTTATTTATTGGTTTTGTTTGTTTGTGTAAGAAAAGTGGTGAAAAAGGTGGCACTCTCAAAAAAGACAGGATGGGTTTCAAGAAAGTCTTCTTCTGAAGAAAGCCAAAAATGTGCAGCAAGTACAAAAAAGGCTGCTTGAAGTGAAAAAAAAAAGAAACGGCATTAGTCATTCATCATTATCAAAATATTCTTTTAAGAAACAAAACTCCCTTCAAGACATGCAGATTGGTAAGAAAAGAAAGACATTTTGCCACAACTTACAATCTTTTAAGTACGTTTGCTGAAAAACAAAGAGCAGTTGAATTAGAAGACAAAAAAAAATTAAAAGCCTGGCCTGTGCCAAACAAGGAAGAACCAACCAACCACTGCTGAGGACCTCGGGAGGGCCCCCCTAAGACACCCATCAAAATCCACGAGTGGGATTAGCAGTGTGGTGTCACAAAACCCAAGAAAAATACAAAACAAGAAGCAAACATTTGTGTCAAAGTATCAAAAACCAACAATACCACATACCACCAAGAATACTGAGTCATCAACCTTTTTCATTTGCAATGCCTGAAGATTAGGAAGGATCCAAAAATCCAGTGAAGGATGATTCCAAGAATAAAAAAAGGCCATCGCTGTAATTTTGCAAAGGAGCGGAAAATTGCTTTTGACTTTATGAAGTTAAAAGAAAAAGCAGAATTGAAGAACAAAACAGAAAAAAGAAAAAGAAAAAAAGAAACCTTTTGAAAGACAAAGACAAAAAGAAGATATTCCATGTTGTCTTCTGCATGTCTGCAACTGTTCTCCAGACCACCTTGGCTTTGGTCCAGGAAAAGAACAGCTAAGGAAGAAAAAAAATGATCTTTTTTTTTTTTTTTTGCTCCAGTTGGACAAAAAAAAAAAAAAAAAAAAAAAAAAAAAAAAAAAGAAAAAGAAAAAAGGAGGAGGAGGAAAAAAGAAAAAAAAGAGGGACAAATGGTGAGCTGTGACTGGGCTATGGCCAAAAGACCTGGATATGCTTTCTTTGAAGCATATCACAAATTAAATTATCTTTTTGAAAAAGAATGAACAAACAAAAAAAAAGGGAAAGGAAAGAATGGGGGAGAAAAAGGTCCACAATATGAGTCACTGATCATAACCAAACAGGACAAAAGGAAGAAATAAGGATGATGAACATTTCAGTGATTTGTTGTTTTTATTTTTAATTTTTAAACAGGACAAAATGAGAGGGATGAAAGGACAGAAAGAATGAGTAAGATCATTCTGTGAATGTTAGTTCAGCACTCTTACCTCTTATTGGTGTACCACCTGGGTGGATAATATGAATGCAAATAAGATTAGAAAGAAGAAGCATTAGTACGAGAAGAAGGAGGCTAGGGCTTTGGAAGAAGAATCAAATTAGATTTACAGAATTAAATAAGGTCTTAAAAGAAACTTGAATTACTATACTGTTAAAAACAGGATATATTTTAGATACGATTATTAGATTATAAAAGCAAAGTTGCACTGTACCACAAAGGGCAAAGGCCATAAAAGGCAGCAGCATTGCCACTCTCAGAGTGCTTAGGTGTTTGGTTAGATAGGGTTAGAAATATATTGTCTATGCCTCAAATCCTTAAAGAAAACCTTTACAATAAGGTATTTAATCCATAGTTTAGGAATATATTGGATATTCTATTTAAGTATTATATATATATAGTCATGTATATATATATATATATATATATAAATATAAAGAGAGAGGAAAAGAGAGAGGATACACTGAAGGCTATCTGAAAATAAACACTGTTGTTTAGGGTGGATTATTGGCATTTACTGAACTACATCTATGTGACACTTGTGTATTGTTTCTTCTAGACAGGTGTTTCTAGGACTGATACGACAACATTTCTGTGAAGGTGTGTGTGTGTGCGCCACTACGGAGCTCTGGTGACTACACTGACTGTTAGTAAAATGCATGCCATGCATTTTAAGAATAATCATAATCATAATATCATAATAATATATCTGAATATGGAAATTAGTGGGGGTGAAGTGCGCTTCAGAACTAAGCACTTACCAATAGATTCTGGAGATTTAAATACGGAGAGAAGAAAGACAGCATAAAAATATTATTATATTCCTTATAATTTGGCACAAATTTTCAGTTAAAGCTTTATATACTAAATAATCTATGTCACACGTGAAAAATTAATTCTTAATCTACATTAACAGAAGGCTAATTTACACAGTTCTACTGACAACAAGCAAAGAGTCAGTTAACAAGACGATTTAACATCACAGGACAGGTCAAAAGCTGAGAATTCTGGGAAGACAGGTGACTAAACAACTGCGATTCTACAGCAATATCACTACTGTCGCTAAGGTAAAAGTCTTATTATATCCCCCTTGAATATAACTTATTAAATGGGGATAAGCTTTAAACTTAATTAATTTAGACTTATCTTTTTATTTATTAATCTGAAGAGAGCATAAGAAGAAACTAAGGGGGTGGGGGTGAAAGGACTATTAGGGAAGTGCGACGGGCAAAGAGAGAGAGTAACGAAAGCTGGAGTCTACACCAAAAGCAGGCTTCTGTAGATCCAGACACTGTAGGATTCAGAAAGTTTTAGTGTGGGCGCACACTACTGTGGCTACATGTGTTGGAAAAATGCTCAGCCAGCAAAAAGCCCTCCTTTCATTGGTGACCCAAGGACATTCTTTGCTTTTTTACTTTTTCTTTCCCCCCCCCGCCCTTTTTTCTTTTCTTTTTTAAAGGTGTAGTTTACACATGGGAAAAAGTTCAGTGTTTTATGTATTTGTGAGAGGAAAGAAGATGTGTCCAAACTGGCTAATCTTTGGTGGATTCAAATGTGGAAAAGACAGCACAAAACACACTTTTTATTGAATACTTTTGAGTGTCTAATATGAAAGTTTTGGTTTTTGATGAATACAACCATTGGTACTCCTTGCAAGTTCTGAATGAAGTCCAATGTTGAAATAAATTGGTTAAAAATAAATTAAAAGGAAAGAAGATAGAGGAGAAAATGGATCTGTTAAATACTGCAGAAAAGCAGTAAAGAAAAAAATTATTGAAAAATACAGTCACAGCAGTGAGCAATGTGGAATAAACAGAAGCTGCAAAACACACACAGAGACAAACTCTGGAACAGGCTATGACAACACCACAGACATGGACAACACACTCAATAACACAGAAAAGAGAGGAGGAAGAGAAATTATTACCTATAAATAAATTAAAAAATAAATAAAAAGTGAGAGAATACAACTCGAGCCGTTAGTGCAAACAGTAACAAGACCCTACCTGATCGTAATTGTTTGATGCGTCCATTGTTGTTGCTTGTGTCTACAGGCAAAAAATCTTTGAACCAAGTTATTTCAGGATCAGGATTGCCACTGGCTGCGCATAACATGGTGGCTGTTCGAGTACGTTCAACCACCTTCAACTGTGGGCCCATATCAATAGTGGGGAAACCACGAGGAATTTGATCCTCTGGAAAAGAAAGACATAGCATTGTTTTATAAGATGCTTCCTATTACTTTTATTAAAATATCATGCGTGAAGAAAATACACTTGGCCAAATTCACAGCTCTGTTTTGTGCTGAATGGGTAACCAAAGTGTGCTAAGCGAGGAGGGAGTTGATGGAAGAACCATGTGCTACCTGATCTTCAACTGATGCAACGTTTCTACAGGGGAGGGTGGATCACTGCATCCAGTGTAACTTAGAGCAGTGCTAAATCAGCTTGCTATAAACAGCTCAGGACAGGCGGAGAGGAGGGAATTGAGAATCACGTATTTCTCAGCAGCACCCTCTATAAACTTAGTGTATTTGTGGATCTCACCCAGGATATACTGGGTATATTCAAATATATGTGCACACTGTTGTATCATCATATTGACCCTGTTGTTGTCAAATGTTTCTGAAACTTGAAAGTAGACATAATTGCCTTACAAATGAAAGCAAGTTTTTTTGGTGGAACATAAATCAAACAAAACGCTCCCCAATTTGCAAGGGAAAACATTAGGATGTTTTCCATCCTAAACATTCAGAAGAGGTACGATGATAGACATAACATAAGAGCTTAAATATATTAGCTGTATCCCAAAAGTGGTTTATTATTTTTCGTAAATATTTCAGAAGACTGGTTCTACGTGAAACACCAAGGGATGAAGCTTAAGGGCTGATGTTCAGGCTCAAGGATAATTCAGAACTAGAGTACCGTTTGAATTCAATGATGATGAAATCCCATGCACTATTTGTAGGAAATTTCAATACCAGATGGAAGAAGTTTTGATATGACTGACCATTTCCACATTTACGGCCCAAATGTCAACTGGAAAATATTCTGTTTGTTTTTTTCTTTTAAAAAAAAATCAGACACAGAAACCAAATTGTCAGGCCAGACTCTGATTAAAGTATTTTATTGGGATCTTGAGCATCTTCACATTGGAAGGGGTTCTCTTTTTAGGTCAACTGTTTAACAGAGTACAGATGAATTGCAAAACTATAATTTCACACAAGTAGCATACAACATTCTTGAGGAATTTAGCAAGACAGAATGATCAAATCCACCATGGAATTTTCTTACTCCTGAGAGATGCTCAAACAACTACATCTTCTAGTGTTGTCTGGTTGTTGCATTTATGCCTTAATGAACTTCACTACATTGTGGGAGTGCAATCTATTAATTAACCAACTCAATTTCCTGTAGCTCCTGGATTTTTACTATGGATTTGGAAAGCAAACAATGATTTGGAATAATCCTATCCGTACTGTAAAATTTGATGAAATCTCCCAAGTGATATGGTTAACACAGTTTAAGGGTGTTTTTATATGAGACGCAGACACACGTTTTTCCTGGTAAACACGGCAGTGTAAATGCTTTTTGTGTCAGCTGTCCAGAAAAACTCCCAGATTAGTAAAACCTCAATAATGAAGTTTTACTAATCCACATTTTAAATCTCCTGTGCAACTTTCAATGCATTCATGTCTGAATGCCAAGTCGTGCAAGGTCACTGCCATATAGGCCGTGCTCTCCCCAGCTGCCCTGACAAACAGCTGGGGGGGGGGGGCTGAAGGGGCACTCGTTCAAGACCCCCTCCCTCATCATTGTCACATGAATGGTCTTCTCGTTTAAAGGCACTCCTACTACCTCAACATGTCTGGGGGATTGAGGGACTTTTCTAAACCAGCGAATTCCCCTACTCATCTAAAAACACCCCAATGGCACATACTCCATGCTTATACTCTTGTGTTATAGTGATAGTGATAGTAGTAGCAGTAATAATTTTTGCCAAGCATTACACCCTTGTGCTCTACCTGTCTATGAAGTGCATCCATTTGTTGTGATTCAATTTGTACCTAGCTTGTAAACTCTTTGGGCGGCTACTGTCTTTTTGTTACATATGTATATAGTGAGGTTTTCTATGTTCTACTGCAATTAAAATAAAGAAATAAACAAATAAATAATAAAAAAAATAAATAGGCTCAGATGATTGAAAATCAGTGTTTTGAACTTCATACATCTTTGCTGCCATCACTCACTTTTGGGGCAGAGACTGAATGCAGTTAAGTTCTACTTAAGGAATCAGAACCCTGGTTAGTAGCAATTGAACCTAGTGCAAAGGTCTTGTGTGGAGTGCAAGGGGGCTATTCTCTTCAGAGAGAATAGTGTCTCTGATGACACCATTGCATGCTGAAATACAGTTTTTAGTTGTGTGTGTTTAGAGATATTAGAGCAGAGAGACTAGGAATTGCCACGAAGTCTGTGGAAATAGGCTCACAACTCTCATTAAAATTCATTGGGAATGTGTGCCTAAATCCTTTCAGTGACTGCAAATCCCCGCTGGCCTGTTATAGCAAGTCAAATTCATAGGTATCATGGGGCCTAGGAGGTAACATTATAAACACAATAGGTCCAGAAATATATAATGAAATCTGTTTTCTCTAGTTATGATAATCTATTTGAATTACATCAGGTTGTTCTTTCTGACCATAAAGTCTTCATAGATCCTTTTTACAGCTATATAGCTACTCTGTTATTTTGCTTCAAAAAGAACAAGTTGTAAAAAAAGGATCCTTAGTTCCTGTATAATACATGCTTTATTATTAAATGTCTTACTTGGTCCCTATTGACATGCAATTCTTTAGGGGATAAAAAATAATTTACTAGGAATTGTCCAGTGTCAACTACATTACTTTTGTTGCCCAGAAATTGTGTGATCTTTTCAAGTAGTGTCAGTAAAGCTTGCAGAGCCTTTTGAAAAATTTACATCAGGATATCCTCGAGTACCTGACAGATCTTTGAGCTCCCTAGTGACTACCATCTCCTGGGGCTACTTAATCATTGGCAACATGAGCACATATAAATATTGCTCTGGTACTGTAGTCAGTCACTATCCTTCGGCAAATTTGACTTTCCCTTTTGAGCAGGTATCTCGTCCAATCAGCAGTAAGTGTCAAAGGCTTACAATGTTGGGCCACTTGCTATAGGCTCTTACCAAAGAAATCTAAATTTAATAACCATTTATAAGATGTGAAGCTTTTACCTTGGGAATAACTGACAAGGTTTGACTTGTGCCACGCAGAAAGCACTCTAATGCATTTGCATGACCTTTCGTTTCCTTTTTAGCTCATAAAGAACACTCCAGAGACCCTTTTTCATATATACAAGTGCACAACAAAGATAATCTATCTTGCATACTAATAGGATGGTGCATGTAAAGAGCTTTCCTTTCTTATTTTTAATAAGGGTAATTAAATTCCATCCGTCCCCCTTATGCACAGAACCTCTTTGAATGCACTCTCTTCATTAAATTTTCATGAGAAACATCACAATGTAACAGATTCAAATAGCCAGAGCTGTTATACTTTGACAGTTGTGGCTTGTTTCCAATCTGGCTGTCAGGCATTTGGCAATAAAACCCAGTATTCAACATAAAACGGACTGGGGAAATAATGAAATTTGTAATTGGAATGCTTATCTCAGTGGGTGTAGTTTATAAGATGTTAATTGCTTTTCCCCCTCTAAATTTATTAGTGATTTGTATTAAACTGTCTTTGCAGTTTGATGACACCTAGTTTGACAGATCATCAAACATGATGAAAATCAAATCAATCAGGGAGTATCTCTTAGTCACATAAACCTTTACAGGAAAAGTAGATATTAACAAATTATCAATACATTAATAGTTTTAAACATCTACATGAGGTGAAAAGAAAAAACATTTTGTCGTGTTCATTAGAGTGCTCATTAGACTTTAAACTGCACTGCATATCACTGTTTCATATTAATATTCAATCATGCAGAATTAGCTAGTAATTCATCAACAATTTAAATCAGACTTGACCTTCACAAAGCCATTTGGCACTGTCATTTTGAGAGGCCATTAAAGGGCAGATTACTGCGTCCTTGTGCTTAGTGAATCATGTAAGTAATACATATTTTGTTTAGGATGGCAGCTACTACAGATCTGGAAATACAGCACATTCTACGAATTTGTTGGGTGTCTTAATAGCATAGAATATGGCATCTAATAGAAGCCAAGTACAAGAAACCCTCTCACTATTATATGACCTTCCAACAGTAAAAAAAGAGCCCTGTAAATGAATTCTGCATGGAATACAAACAAGGGAGAAGGGTAATTACAAAGAATATTTACAGTATAAATCCTTACGGGAAAATGATGAAATTACTTGCATTTCTACATATGCCACTTGTCCCTGCATTATGGAAAGAGGCAGCGGACACAAAGTTGGGTTGCAAAGGCGACAACTCTTTATCACTAAGTAACACCTTCAGTCTGAGGGTTACAATGAACATCCTTGTTCCCTTCCAAGACCAGTGTTTCAGCCAATCCCAAACAGACTCCTTGACATCTCATTTTGACCATCTTAAACCACTGAAACCTCCTATGTTGGGATACAGAGGGAAGAGTGATGGTTCTGACACTGGCTAGAGACCACGAGTATCCTGCATAGTACTACTTCCGCCAGCACCCCATGGTTTAGAAGTTAAGATATGGGAAGCTTTCCCAGATGGTGAGAGCAGCTGGGTTGCCCCTTTGAGTGGTTCCCCCCCCCCCCCGCCGGTGAGAGGGGTGTGTGTGAAGAGGGGGATGGGGATTGTCCCATGAGGATGAGAGGGGATATGATTGGGATGGGGGGTTGGTTAGGCCCCCCAAGGAGCCTGCCGCGGAGTGGGAGCCGGGCTGGTAATAGTTCGCTGGGTGAGGGGGAAGCAGTGGTGATTGGGGTCGTCATGGGATCAGGGAATTATGGTTCAAGAGGGGGGAGATGTCATCATGAGTGGAGGGACCAGTGGTTAGTGCCGGTTTCTAGCTCTGTTCGCCTGGGCTCACGTAACTGGGAGATCATGGTCTTAGTTGATCCTGGCCTGTCGCTGGTGTTGCTTAATGCGAGGTCGGTAGCTAATCCATCATCCATGATTCTATCTTGGATTGGGCAGCCAACCTTGTATGTGTGACAGAGACTTGGCTGGACGAGTTGTCGGGACCGATTTTGGCTCACCTCGTTTTGGCTGGGTACTCTGTCCAGTACCAGTCGTGGCTGGAGTGGAGGGAGGGGGGGGTGTAGCCATTATTTTTAGGGATAGTTTGATTGCTTATAGGTTTTCGGTGCAGACCGAGCCCTGGATAGAGGGCCTCCATCTTGTGTTCGATTTGGCTGGTAACGGACCGGTGAGTCCAGCAGGAGACAGACTGGGGATTCTGCTAGTGTACCATGCACTCCACTGCACAGCTGCGTCCCTGACTGCTCTAGAAGCTCTGGCCTTAGATTTGGTCTTGAGGTCGCCTAGAATTATTGTCTTGAGGGACTTCAATATCTATGCCAAGGCCAGATTGCGTGGGGTGGAGCAGAAATTTATGGCGGTCTGTCCCAGATACTGATGGACCCAACACATTGGGGGGGGGGGGGTTACTCTGGAATTGGTGTTCTGCACTGACCTTCATCATCATCATTATCATTTTTAATTTCTATCCCGCACTCTCTCCAAAGACTCGAGGCGGCGTCCAACATCATCAATACAGTTGCTGGGGTTCTCTCCCACGCAGAAGATCCAGCGTAAACAATATCACATAATCATACATGTCAAAGATAATTCCCCCCAACTAATACCACCTCCGAACATGCCTACACATCAGGCCAATGGTCCCATCACTCCAACTACCAATACCCTGCTGCCACCAGGGCACACAGCTGGCTCCATCCCTCTCTCACAGGGAGGAGTCAACCATCTCCACCTCCTCTCTAATACAATACCCACCCCCTCCATAATACAACCCCAACAAAGAAGCCCACCTTGGCCCCACAACGGCCAAGGCAGACCTCTAAACAATATTAAATAGTCAGACATTAATAGTTTAAACAGTTCCCCATACCCTGGCCACTCCATCCCACCTGGTCAAAATGGTCAGAGCCCTCCACCCCCGACTGACCCCCAAGGGCCCCAAAGGGCCGCACACTTTGGCCGCGGCCCTTTGGCTTGCGTCTGCCGACCGTTCTTTAAATGCCCCTCGGTACTTCTGGTGGCCGGTGCGGGGGGGGGAGGGGGGTGAAAAGAATGTCAAGTTTTCCGCTACTCACTCCCCTTTCCTCCATAGGTGCCCAGCAGGACCCCCCGGCAGTGGGAGCAGCAGCGGCGAGGAAACAAGCCCCAGATGGTAAGTCAATGTTGTGCTCAATATCAGCCGCCGGTCCGTTCTTTAAATGCCCCTCAGTACTTCTGGTGGCCGGTGCGGGGGTGTGTGTGAAAAGAATATCAAGTTTCCCCCAACTCACTCCCCTTTCCTCCATAGGTGTCCAGCGGGACCCCCCGGCAGCGGGAGCCGCAGCGGCGAGGAAACAAGCCCCAGATGGTAAGTCAATGCTGTGCTCAATATCAGCCGCCGGTCCGTTCTTTAAATGCCCCTCGGTACTTCCGGTGGCCGGTGCGGGGGGGCCTTGGGGGGGCGGTCCGATGATAGGTGTGGTATGTTCGCCCTTGCCAAGTCGGACCACTACCTCCTGTGAGCTTACATTCTGGCATGCCTGCCTGACCACAGGGGTGCTGGACCAATTAGGATGGTCTGCCCCCAGAGTCATATGGAACCAGTTCTGGAATGCTCTGGGGGATATGCCTATAGATGTCAATGGTTGCTCTATCGATGACCTCGTGGCCTTTTGGAATTATTTATTTATTTATTTATTTATTTAAAACATTTTTTTAGTCGCCCCATATGCCTACGGCATTATTCATTAGCTGAGGCCATTGATCGGGTGGCTCCTAGGCATCCACTCCCAGTGTTTCACCACCTCAGGTCCCCATGGTTCATGGAGGACCTGGGGTGGTTGAAGCACGAGAGGAGGTGGTTGGAACAACAGTGGTGCTGTACTCGCATTCAAGCTGATTGATTGAGGCACAGAGCATTTTTGAAGACCTATGACATGGCTGTGTGGGCAGCAAAGGAACGGTTCTTTGCTGGTCTCATAGCGTCTGCTCAGTTCCGTCCAGCGGAGCTGTTCTGGGTGGTGAGAGGTCTGGTCAATCCAGCCTTTCTCCGCTTGTAACCGGATTTGTCCAAGGCCCACTCTGACATGTTTTTAGCATACTTTGCAGATAAAATAGCTTGCATTGAACATGACTTCAGCTCTACCATTTTGGATGCAGTGGTGGAGCCAGAGGTGAGCAATGCCCTGTCTGGTCATAATTTGTGGGATGAATTTCAATCGGTGACACTTGCTGAGGCGGCGGATATGCTGGGGTCTGTTCTGGCCACAATTTGTGAATTAGATTCTTGCCTGTCCTGGTTGGTGAAGGCCAGGATAAGTGGAGCTGAATAAGGGTCATATTACCCTGCTGGTTCTACAGGATGCATCAGCGACCTTTGATACTGTGAATCCTGAGATGCTGATGACCTGCCTACGGAACCTGGCTGGCGTTTACAGCACCGTTTTATTTATTTTAATTTTATTTATATTAAACATTTTATGCTGCCCTCCTCCTGTCTCAGGCATCTCGGGGCGGCTCACAACATATTAAAAACATTTTAAAACATTAAAACAAACAATAATAATTCAATTAAAAAATATATAAAACCCGATCCCCTCCTACCCTACCCTACCCCAACCCACCCAACCCATCTCCCTCGGGAAAGGTCTGGCAGCACAACCAGATCTTACACTGTCTGCGGAAAGAGTGGAGGCCGGCAGCCAAGCGGATCTCTGATGGGAGGTTTTATGGTGGTTCCGTTCTTACCTCGCAGATAGATCCCAGCAGGTGGTATTAGGGGACTGCACACTGCCCCCTGGGGGCCTCCCATGTGGGGTCCCACAGGGTTCCATTCTGTCCCGTCTCTTATTCAGTGTGTACATGCAGCCGTTTGGGGAGGTTGTATGCAGCTGGGGGTTTCATTGTCATCAATATGCTGATGACACCCACCTGTATCTTTCTTTTTCAACTGACCCAGGCCCTGCTGTCTTGTTGCTGTTCCAGTGTTTGACTACTGTGGGGGATTGGATGAGGTCAAGCTGATTGAGGCTCAATCCCGATAAGACAGAGGTGATGCTGGTGGGTGGGGTTGGTGATCTGCGGGAGGGGGATACCCATTATTGGAGGTGTCCGCCCTCCATTGTTTTCTCATGTTTGGAGCCTGGGAGTGTTCCTGGATTCGCAGCTGCACCTGGATTTGCTGGTGTCGGATGTAGCTTTCCACCAATTACATCTGATGAGGAGGCTCCGCCCATGTGTCTCGGATTCTGATCTAGCCACTGTCGTCCATGCATTTGTCACCTTGAGGCTGGACTACTGCAAATTACAGATCCGAATCCGTAATAGATCCGTATCCATAATTCAGTCGGAATGATCATCCCTATTCACCACCCCCAAACTGAGTACTCCCTTTATACACTATGGATATTGAAGATAAACTGCTGCAATAAAGTTTATTTTTTTTAAAAAACAACAGTATCAGTAAAGCTTTTATTATCACTACTCCAAATGGTGGCAACATATAATTTGCACTGTTTTGATATCAAGACCATATTATTCAAAATTATTCTCCTGTAACTGAACTGAATACAGAATTGAAAACAGCTAAGGAAGTGGGATAAAAAAGCCAAATCAACCTTTTGCAGCAAACTTGAGATTCTGTGCAATTTATGCATATGAACGAATACAAAAATACAAACAAAGCCATTTCTCATTATAAGTAAAACACTAGTTTAAGTTGGATAAAGTATAAAAAAATTGCTATTTAATAAAGATTGTTCCTATTGGAAAGTCTAAAAAGTAAAGTTTTGCAAAATAAACAACAACAACATTAATAAAGCACATTATTAGCCTGAGGTGGTCTTTTCTAAACTATCATGTACAAACAAATACTTTGCTTAGAGATATTGGAAATGAGTCAGAGAGAGAAAAGCTTTGTTGAAAAGAAGGCCCAGCTATTTGTTGTGGACAGAGACTATAGTGATCTCTAAAGATTTCACCTAGAGGCAGCCAATATTGTCATGCAAAATAGAAAACCGGACATTGAGAAGATGACAGAACACTCAACATCTGCTAAATACTTAACATGCTAACAACTGCCCATAGACCATCCCAATGTGAAACATACATTTAAAAAAACAAACAAAAAAACATTCTGGTGCTGTGGGTAAAGCACTTTATATAAAACATTTGTTTAGTAGCATTATACACAATTATCCTACAAATTGCAAAATAATGTCTATATAACAGAACACAGAACCACTTAGACCAAATTATCATTTGTATGAATGCTGAAGCTGCAATTTCACATTGCATTAAGTCAGTTAACATTCACTGCTATTAGCATTTAGCTTTAAGTAAGTCCTTTGTTTCAACAAATGGGTGCATTTAGTAAAGTTCTGAATTTGGTAGAATGAGTGAGGAATAACAAGCATTAGAAGGACATTCACTCTCACATTCCCATTCTGAACATCTGCTACATAGGGTGTTTTTAGATGGACAAGGAGCCAGTCAGCCCCCAGAGCTGCTCCGGGGGCCCACCTCTGCATCCACGCAGGTGTGACAAAGTCACAGGACCTGTCACTTTAAGACTAGTGGACTTGTATGGCTGAAAAGTGGAGTGCTGGATTAGCAATATGGCACTGGTCCTTTAATTGCTTGAGGACTGCTAGACTAATGAGCCCTGGAACCCACCTGCTGGGCAGGCTCAGCTGATATTTGTTACCCTGAGCTGCCTGTGCCAGGAGGGGTGGGGTAACAAATCGTTTAAATAAATAAATAAATATTTAAGGCAGTATGAGAAGAGCATAAAGAAGGGACTGTTGGCTGGAGAGCTGGAGTTGAACTGCTAAAAACAGTTCTGGAGAAACTGCAGAAGGCACCTGGAGTTATTAGGAGCTAGTAAGGCTGTTAGGAAGCCTGCAGGTGCGAGGTAAGTGACACCACGATGTTGACTGAAGAAAAGCACAGAATTTGGAGATAGCCAAGGACTGTCAAATAACCCAGGACTCAGGGGGGCTCTTTCTTTGTTTGTGTTTTTTTAAAGACCAGCTGAGTTATTTTAGGGACCCACATGTAGTGGGAAATGCCCTGCATTGGAATATTAGGCTGGCTACTGGGGGAGTGCTGGAGGCCAGACTCTAAAATAAACAGCAAGGCTGAGAAGTTAGCAGCCTGGATGTGGCGGTGGAAGAAGCTAATTACCAAAGACTGTGTTGTTTAGCTCCCTTACAAGGAAGGAGAGCCCCTGCTGTCACACCAGGTCTGCAACATACAGACTGGCAGTGTCCCTGGGTCATAGTTCACCCTCACGGCACCGCCCTGCACCATAGAGTTTCAAGCGCTCACCTGATGCTGACTCCTGTGACTCTGTGGTGCTGACTGGGCCAACAGACGGATGGGTGCGAAGCTGCAGTGTGCTTCTGCCGAACAAATGGGCAGAAGCTCCACATTTGGCTTTTGCCCTGGGTTTGGCTGGCCAGCTCCACATAGCGTGCTTCTGGATGTTCTAGAGCACTGCCCCGATTTCAGCATCTTTCAGGCACCCTTTAGAGAGACCGGCCAACCCCAGAGGTGATGGGGGCACCCCCTAAGGTGACATCCCTCTGTTTGCACTTGTGGGAAGTATGAGTGACTTTAGAAGTTAGAAACGTCCAGGCTGAAGAAACTGCTTAAGGCCTTTATGTGAACTGAACTTTGATAGACTTTACTTTGCTAATACAGCAATAACCGCAAGTGCTTACACAAGATTTTGCAAGAACAGCTTTATTTTGGCGTATGAGAGCTTACGCAACAGTTGTGGGCATCTAGCTAAATACAGAGACTTATGAAATGGGGCAAAGGCCAACCAAGACGGGTGGTAGCCACAGATGTATTCTGATGACTCAGGTCTCAGAGGCAAGGTGTGGGAGGACAAGAATGAAAACTGTCTGACAACTGTATACCCGGTGGGACTAGAGACCTATAAAACCCAGACTGAGGACAGTTTCAAGTCAGACGCCTACAACATCAGCTCGTGGTACCACTCCAACAACCAATGGACCGGTTCGGCGGCCCCATCACCTCTGTCACGGGTTGGCCACCCTGATAGGAGGATAGGTAAAGTATAAAAGAAAGAATGAATGTGGAACGTGTGATGTTGTACTAATAAACATATATTTAAAACTTTGTATTAAATAAAGGTAAGAGGTTTGCCAATATATTTCCAGTCTATCTCTGATCCCTTGAGCTGACCACAGTATCTAAAAGAACATACACATATGCGTGAGTGAAATAATAACCATGTACCAGGTCTGAGACTTCAATGGAACCTCGTGACCACACGGGTATGATTGTATAAATCCTTCCCTTTCCCTATATGAGCCGGATCCTACAGTTAGCTGCCTTTTGGCACTCTGTTTGGGAAACGGACCCCTTTCCTATGTGTGACTGTTTCAGAGAGCTTGTAACACACTGAATATCCCAACACGCATATGACACACTCATAATTCTATACTGGGCCCCATCCTGAAAACTCCTTATTCAGGAGTTCCTTTGAAGTCAAAGGATCTTTGTCCATAATCAGGGATTAATCATATGAGTAAAGATTTGGAGAATCAGGGTCATCATAAAGTTTGTATTTTTATAATGCAAACTACCAGCTGAATCCCACATTTTTACTCACTTCACAAAATAGTTGTTGCAAGTACCACATCATCTACATTTTCAAGATAACTGCTTGAACTCATGCAGTGTTGAAAATACAGCATTCTGTTTTGTCCTGGCCTGAACCTTTAAAAAAATAATAAATCCAAGAAATCCCCCAAAGCAGAAAATGGAAAAATAGACTGGTGGTTAGTTTTTTCTCTTCCATTTTGAAATTTTCAGCCAGTTGAAGAAATATTCCCTGTACTTACAATGGTAAATATCAATACAATCAGTAATATCTTTCATCATGGAAGAAACATTTAAGCATTTTACCTTATATTTTTACATTTGCAAACATCAAGCACATTATAGGATGTGAGATTTTGAATATATACAAAAGCATATCATTTACATGCCAGGTAAATAAAGATGTATGAATTTCTCCCAGCTCAAACACATTTGGAAAAATAATGAGAAAGGGCAGACCAAAGACGGGTGATTGGAATGTTCCTGATTACTATTTCCAATTTGAGGTCCTAGTCTCTAGATAGCGTTAGGATTAGGATTACATTAAATCAGGGTTAAAACGGGGCTGGCCAAGAATAAGGATTAGGAAGACACATGTTCACTCTAACCTATACTTTAAACAGACTGATACCTGCAGTTGTCAAATCTTTTTCTCTTCTTTGCTTTTTTTAAATTGTATTTTATTTTATTTAAAAAGAGAGCACTCTTGCTACATCTTGCTTTTTTGTAAACTTAATGTTAATACTACATAGATATAGGCCTTTTATACGTGGGTGCCCCCCCCCTGTAATGTGGGAGGTGGGAGGGGTATGCGTGCAAACACCGCAACGGCTGGGTGGGCATCCGTTGGAACGCTGGAGCAGGTGTGTGTGTGTGTGTGTGTGTGTGTGTGTGTGTGTGTGTGTGTGCTCCCACGCTCCACCCACCTCCCATGCATGGAGCAACAGGTGCCAATGGCTGATGCTCTGTGGGTGGAGGTGGGCGTGTGTCCATGGGAAAGCACACCCACGCGCCGCCCACGCACGGTGCCGGCCACCTATCTCCCTCACGCACAGCAGCCCGTTTGAAAAGGGCCATAGAAGAAGAAAAAAGAGGGGGGGTGAGTGGAAAATAAAGTTTTTTGTTCTTGATAGCTACCGTGATACTTAAAGTATATCACCCTAGTACAGAATGAGGTAAAATGACTTGTCATGCATATGGAATTCTTGCAGGTCCTGTTATTTAGACCCGTTTTACATGGACGCCCCTCATCCTACATGGATGGGGGGGGGCATCCGTGCGAATGCTATGGTGGCTGAGTAGGCGCCCATTGGAATGCAGCAGCAGGGGGGTGAGGGCGCATGCGCACTCCCACCTACCTGCAATGCATGGAGCAACAGGCACCAATGGCGAATGATCCATATGTGGAGGTGGGTGGGTGTCCATGAGAATGCACACCCATGCACTGTCCACCCGCCACGCCACCCACCCATCCCCCCCACACACAGTGATCCATTTGAAAAGGGCCTTCTATGGCCTATATATCTTTATGTAGTATGAACATTAAAGCTTACAGAAAAAGCAAGAGTACCTTCTCTGGCCCTTTTTAAAAGGGCCGCTGTGTGGGGGGAGATGGGTGGGCGGTGCAGCGGGTGGGCGGTGCATGTGTGTGTTTTCTCACAGACATGCACCCACCTCCACCCATCTCAACGCATGGAGCATCTGCCATTGGCGCCCGTTGCTCCATGTGTGGGCAGTGGGTGGAGTGCAGGAGTGTGCATACACCCCCCCACCCACTGCAGCATTCCAATGACGCTCAACAACCCCCTCCCCCACCCACGTGGGTGAGGGGGGATGGTATATGTGCAAAAAAGTTGAAAGAGCAGGACCTGCAAGAATTGCATATGCATGACAAGTCATTTTATCTCATTCTGTACTAAGGTGATAAACTTTTAAGTACCATGATAGCTACTGATAACAAAAATCTTTCTCCTCCATTCATCCCCCCCCCTTTTTTTCTTTTTCTTTTTAACTTGTGGGCAATTTGTTTTTATTTGCTAACATTATTTTCTTTAATTTTCTTTTAACGGGTACAATATACATTTTCATTTACAATCTTGTGACACTAATCTTGACAAGACTTGCACTCTTTGCCATTATAGGTGTTTACAGAATTAGGGCCGTTCCTAATTATTAATTTCAGTATCTAACACCAACACATTTGGCAATTTTTAATTATCTATTGAGTCACTGAGCTATGATAGACGTGACAGTAGCCCGCTTAGGCCCATAGGACACCAGTTTATTTTTGTGCCACCAGATGTTGGCTTGGCTTTGCCACGGGCCATGTCAGCATCTAGCCTGGGCTCTAACCTCAGAAAACCCCCAAAGACACAGCGCAGGCTATGGCCCACCCAACAGTGGGCTAGAACATCTGTTGTGGCCTGCCATGGCCCAGCCCAAATCAGGGCCTGCCATGGCTGGCCATCATTGGCCGCAATGGCTGACTGTCATGGTAGAGGGTTAGGGGCACAGGGAGTGGTGTGAGGACGGGGCCGGCCACCCACAAATCTGTTGCGGCCCTTCCCCTCCCAGGCTATACAGGTGGAGGGATGGCAGGATGGCCATGGGCATGTATGGTCAGTGCCCTGATCGTATTCGTCATGGATTTCTGCCCCGAGCTGTTTTTATCCACTAACAACAGTATTATTATAGCCATCCTTCAGACTCCACATAAATTATGGATGATTTCACATTCAAATTGCAACAGTATGGGAAAATTTGGACATTTGTTATGGATTTACACATTTAAAAATATATATTTGTATTTGTTTTATCTAGTTAGGAAAATGCTGCTTTCAGGAACACAGTGTGGCAATTTGATAGCCACAAAAGGTTTGACATGTCTATTTTAAAATAATGACCATTAGATGTTCAGAGCATTAAAAATCTAACAATCTAAAAAATTACTGTTGCTGACAGAGCCCAAAATAAATAGGACAAGATCAGGTCTTACTGTATATTACATTAAAAATATATCAGATTCATGCTGACCAGGTATCATAATGCTTGTACTCTGCACAGCCATAACAGAAAGTTCAAGTTCAGTTTTTTGTCATTGTTACAAACATTTTGGGCTAGCATGGGCTAGAAGCGATTCTAAGGCAGCAAATTCAGCCTCAAGGGTATGGGAAGAGTGCTTTGCATTTCACAAAAGTGCTCTTGCTGGCCCATTAAAAACGACAATAACATTCTCCTAAGGGAGCTGTCGGTTCTTCTTTAGTGGGTAAAATGCTGACTGTGGAGTCTTTAATGTCCTCGTATAAAGTATCAAAAAATAGCAAGATCCAATAGAAATCCAGATGATCTCCTGGGAGTGTAGTATGGGCAGAAAGGAGGGGTGAATCCAAAGGGTGTTTTGGTATGTATACTGTTAATGATCTGAAGAGACCCGCCATATTATCCATGAAACTATGAGTTAGGGCATCAAATTACACCAAGGTGTACATATACTGCCACTGTAATTTAGGGCTGTGCACCAGGGCCCCATATCATTTTTTGTTATCATTTTCATTACTAAAATGTCGTTTTCATTTTCTTTAATAACAAAATGTCATTTTTCGTTATTGTTGTCATTATCGGTACCAATTTCAAACAAAGATTTTATTTTTTTATATTGTAATCGATTTCATGTGCCAATGAAGAATTATTGTCAGAAGCTGAACTCCTTCCCCTTCTCATTGTGATACAGAAAGAACTGCACACAATAATATATACTGTACACTAGGGGTGGGACCCCGGGCCCATTACCGGTTACCGGATTTACCGGTTACCGGTTTCACGAAAACCGGATTCCCGGATTAAATCCGGTATACCGGTACCGGATTTAATCCATTGGTTTCAATGGGGCGCTGTGTCCCCATTGAAAGCAATGGAATAAATTCCTCCCCCTCCCCCTCCCAGGCTGCGCGGGTGGAAGGGGGGACACCCCCCACCCACCCTGCCCAGCCTGGCTTTTTGTTGTAAAAAAGAACAGAGTGAGACCCCGAGGCGAGCCCCCCCC
>QEPC01006382.1:1328939-1343091 GCA_003113815.1 Sphenodon punctatus
CCACCCGCCACGCCACCCACCCATCCCCCCCACACACAGTGATCCATTTGAAAAGGGCCTTCTATGGCCTATATATCTTTATGTAGTATGAACATTAAAGCTTACAGAAAAAGCAAGAGTACCTTCTCTGGCCCTTTTTAAAAGGGCCGCGGTGTGGGGCATGGGTGTGCATGCCAGCGCAGGGGTGGTGGTGGGCTGTCTCTTATACACATCTAGATGTGTATAAGAGACAGATATATACTGTACACAATATGTAGTTTTATTTATATACTATATACAGAATCTAAGCTAAACCTAACCTATGTATAATACAAAATGTATATCCCGCCCCTCCTGCCACAGGCAGCTCAGGGAGGCTTACAACAACATAAAAACAATTATAAAACCATAAAATGATAAAAACATACCATTCCTCCCTCCCCTCCCCATATAGATATATCTATATAATATATGGACAAGGGGAGACAGACATAGGGAAGAGAAAAGGACAACTCAGAGGCGTATCTACTCTCTCTCTCTCTCTCCATATATGTGTGCCTAAGGAATAAGGCTTGGGTGGTAGGGAAGGGAATAAGGGGGAGAGAGTGGGGGGGAGGGGGGATTTCTGGTTCGAACACCAGCAGTAGTTAACACAGAGTGAAGCAGCCGAGCCCTAAAATATTAAGGGTTGCAGTGCACTCCCTCAGAGTCCTCCTGATTGGTTCTGAGAGGCAGAGGCATTGAGGAATCACAGGGTGCCATTCAACTGCAGGGATCAGCTTGCGCTGCTCACTGGCCAGAGATACATCCATCAGTATCTTCCCCTCCCAGTTCAACACTGTTTCTGGCTCCGAGATAACTTCTCCCTCCTCCCCTCTCCATATTTCCCTCCAAAAAACACCCGGCAGGCTATAACGAAATCAATAACGACTTTTGTCATCATTATTGATTTTGTTATTATTTTTTGTCATTTTCATTATTGCAATAATGAAAACAATATGCACACCGCCTGTTGGTGCATGCATCCTACACTGTAAAGTTTTTGTGATGTGTCCAGCATTAGATTGGAAGCTATCAAAACATCCAACGCACATACATTCCATTTGGGCATAAGAGAACCATGATGTACTAGAAGACAGACAGACAGACCAACCAACAGGGAGGGACTGTTTATTCTACTGCATATAAAGCACACCTCCCCCCCCCCCCCATTTCTCACGCACTGCACAGTGACATGCCTTTATTTAACAAAAATATTCAGTTTTCAGTTGGGACCGGCAAGGAGATTACACATAATCTTATCAGACACAGATCTTGCCACCGTGATCCACAGGCTTTGCACACCTCAGAGATATGCCTGAGTGGACCTGTCAGAAAACACAGCTATTTCTAGTGAGTTTAAGCATCATTTGCATATTATTTCACAAAGTACACTGAATGGACAATATACAAAATAGATTTTTAGTTAACTCTTTTATAGTTAGTGCTCAAGGCTATCCCATCATAATTACTTCAAATTACCTTGAAATTCAATGCTAGCTCTCAAAAAAACCCCACCATAATGAGGTCAAAACCAGTGATGGGTGACATCAAAATGAGCTATTTCAATGTCTACAGTCACAGTGAATACCTAGTAGTTTAAAAAGCAAACAAACTTTCAACTGGATGTGAGACTATTTCTTAATTGCATACTAATTTAACTTCCTGTAGAGTATGAATATCATTCCTAATATCGGCAACATTTTTTTCTCATAGATTTCCCATCAAGTCTGACATTTGATCCAGGGTGACTTGCAACACTAATGGGCTTGCGGATAAAAAGAATCATGCAAGTTAAATATATGTAAGACCTAGTTTCAAGTTATTTAGTCCAAGGGTTCGCAACTTTTTCCATGCTAGGATTGTCCCTATACCCTGATGCTCCTGCCCATTCAGCAATATGTGGTCACAACCCAATGAAACCAGTATCTGACTCATCTATGTGACCTCAGGGGGAGAACCCATTTTATGGAATCATGAAAAAAGCATTCAGTTTAACTACCATATTGCCAGAGAAGGAGCAGAGCATCTTTCCCTTTCCAGGAGACAACTCTCTCCTCAAAGTGCCAGGACAATCGGTCTGATCTCAAAATCTCCAATGTTCCAAAACATCCTGAAACTGGAGCTGAAGTCCAGAAACTCCAGGCCTCTGCATCTCAGCATGCGTGCCCTCCTCTGCCAAACCCAGCAATTCCAGTCACAGCCCATATTCCCCCCCGATTTCTCAGTTGAACCTATATCATATTATTTACATAACATACAATTCCAAGACAAACACATTTTGTCACATTCCCTAGTCCTTTTAGACTAGCATGGGCCTTTTCACATGAGATGCCCCCCTGCTCGCCCACATGGGCGACTGGGTGGGCGAGAGGGGATGGTGTACCGTGCTCTTCCCATGTCCACCGATCCTCCATGCATGGAGGCGCTGGAAAAAATGGAGATGCCATTGTGCATGGAGACTGGTGGAGATGAGTGTGCACAAGACTGGTGGAGATGAGTGTGATACAATGGTTCACACACGTCACACACCTGCCACGGCCTCCACCCATCCCCCCCTGCACCACATCTCATCACAGGTCTGAGTGAAAAGGGCCTAAATTATTGCAATTTCATTGGTTTTTACAGTTTATATATATGCACTTTTAACGTTGATTATATTATGTTGTGCATCGCCCCGAGCTGCACTGGCAGTAGCGGACAGCATAAAAATAGAATTAAATAAATAAATAAATAAATAAATCTCTTGAAAATCACAATGTCATCAGAACTTTTTCCAAACCTTGTCCCTATTTTGCCCACAATAATAAATACTTCATATAATTCTCCTATAAAGGTATTATCTGATAAGATTAGTGATGCCTGTGAAAGCCTGTCAAGATATTTTGGCATGCCAATTTTCTAAGTGAAATAAGAAAGGAATAATCATTAGAGTTACAGCCATGCAAGCAACATAGAAATTTAATTCTTTACATTAAAAAGTATTTTTCTGAAGCTATGACATCAGTTCAAAAGATATTGTTTAGCCTTTCCTTGCTTTAACTGCATGATCAGATGCAATCTGAATTATTATTCAGCAGCCCTTTAAACCAAAATATTTAATTATCAGCTGAGCGGAACTGGTAAGAAAATTACACCAAATCCTACCAGACACAGGCATTGGCTGGCCACAGTGACATGCACATTTGTGATCTCAGGGCTTGCCTATTGCAACCAATTGTGACTAGAAAAGTCCATCGTATGCCTAAATGGCAGCAAAAGGGCCACATGTCGCACTCCCCTCAAAGGAAGGAGCAAGGGCCAGGGTTTTTTGAGCTGGCAGGACAGCTGCAAGCTAATTGGAGCTGACTGCTATAGCTATGGGCCGCTGTGGCAGGAATAAAGGTGCACCCAGCTCAGATTGCTGAGGCAACTAGGTCTAAGGGCAGAAATGAGATCTCTCAAGGCGTGACTGACAGGGTTGGCTTTAAAGGCCAGTGCAAGGTCCCAACCCTAGTTGCAGGGTTGGAGCCGTTGCAAGCAGTACCCACCCACCCACCTGCTCTTTCAAACACTGTGGGCATCAGCTGGTCTCCTGTTTCGGTGGCCGGGAAGGCATTTTTCCTAGGAACCCCAGACTGGTCACAGGGATTCCAGTTTTTTTTTGCCTTCGCCACAGTGCTAAGGGAATTAATTCAGAGTTGGCCGTCGACCAGGGTGGTGGTTATGCTGTATAATAAAACCTTGTCACACTCTTTGCAGGGGTCCAGTACTGTTATGTAGTTCTTTGGTACAGAGTTACATAGGGTGAAAAAGAAGGGGTGGCAAGCGCTGGGGTCGCATCCCTGGCAGGAGTGAAGATCGAGGCACCGAAGGGGCAGAGGCAGCCTCCGGGCCTTTCAGGTACCTGACTCCTTACTCCAGTTCTTAACTGCCAAGGTACACCTCTCTTGCCTATGTCATGCGGCAGCAGCTGGATGGAAGGCTCCGTTTGCTGAGAAATTGGGGGCTGGTATTTGAGGGCACATCAAGGCCAGTTACCCTGTCAGTTATGGTTAACTGTGGTTTTATCAGAAAATTGGGGGCTGGCACTTGAGGGTACATCAAGCAGCGTTCCCCTGACAGTTATACTTAACTGTGTTAATGCTTGTTGTACTGGACCCTAATTACCCAACTTAGCTGATTGATTAGAATAAAGAGTGCGGCCTTTACAAACCCATATAACTGTTGTTCTTGTCTCATTCTGTGATGCGTCAACAAAGGAAGAAATCCCAACTGGTACAAAATAAAAAAGAGGCTTTCAGAGCCAAATATACAAAGACATCAGTTGTGCATTAGTAGTGTCCACACTGACTACCTAATGTATAAACACTGGAATTCAAAGTCTTTGTCTTTAATAGGGCTGATGCGGCAGCAGCTTTTACCGCGCCACGATTCCATTCCGCCATTTCGGAATTGCCCGCACCACACCACGACTTTTCTGCGGATATTCCGCTAATTCCGCTGGAATTCTGCAAATCGCGGAATTGCGGAAAAATTGCGGAAAAATTGCGGAAACTGCGGAAAACTGCTATTCCGCTATTTTGTGGCACTGGCGGAATTGCGGAAATAGCGAAAATGTCATGTTTCCACGATTCCACTAAGTTGAGGAATTAAATAAGCGGAACCGCGGAATGAAACTGAGGAATGAAAGCCTCTGCCATGCCGTTCCACTAATTGCGGAAACACTGTTTCCGCCGGAAATAGCTACCACTGCGATATTCCGCTACAGCCCTAGTCTTTAAATTAAAACCTCTTAACTGGGGTGGGCTTTGGTACATACAAAGACCCGCTGCAAGCGCCCTGTGCGCTGCGGGGGGAACATTTGTGCCTGCCCCTTGAGGGGAAGAAGGCACTGGGATGGGGGAGGGGGTTTGAGCGGTGGCTGGCCGGCGGGAATCCCCTTTGCAAGCTGAATCGGGGATGCTTGCAGCTTGCAAAGGCTGTTGGAGTGCGGCGCGAGAATGCACCTTTCTGATTGGCCGGGAGCGGCCACGTGGCGCAGGGATGCAGCGCAGTCCGTCATTCGGCTGCAGGGAGCACCAGACGAGGACATGAGATCTGCTGTCGGGCCTCAGAGGGCCTGGTCTTTGGAGAGACGCGTCAGAGAGGGGAGAGGCGGCACTTTCTTTTGAGGCTGGGACCAGCCTGGGCGGCGAGTGGCCTGGAGAGGAGGCAGCGCCGCGATTTGTTGGAAGTAGCTGGGCCGGGGAGTGGGGTGGTTTGCCACGGTGGCTTGGGGTGGGGGGTCTTGGAGTTCTGAGGTAGCAGGCTGATAGAGCCCTTAAGGTTTTGGGGCGAGTGTGTATAGGGAATCTTTCCTCTCCCCCCCACCCCCCCCGCGCAGTATTGCATTGGGTTTGTGGGTGACTGGGTGGCAGCAATTCCCCCTCCCCAGGCAGCATTACAGTTACTATGGGCAATTCCCCCTCCCCAGGCAGCATTACAGTTACTATGGGCAGAACAAGGAGATCCCAGGTGGCTGGTAGGCCACAAAAAAAGAGGGGTACAGCCCCTGGGGGTGGCACATTAAGGGGGCAGCAAAAGGGGGCTGTCTCTCAGGATCCTCCCCCTCCTGCTGCAGGGGGGGTTGCGAGGGATGGGTCAACACTTGTGCTTGAGAATCCTCAGGTGGTGGCTGGGGCCATGGGGGAGGCTGGGCGGGCCAATCAATTGCAGTCTGTCAGGCCTAGCCTGGCTGTGGGGGCTGCCCCTCCAGGAGGGGAGCAGGAGATGGCGCTCCCTGTGGATTCATCAGGTATGGGACAGGACCCCTTGGTACAGCAGCCCCCTCCCGCTTGGCTGCAAGCAGACCATGGACAAGCATTCATGCAATCCATGGAAGCCAGGATGCCAGGGTGGGATAGCGTGATGACCCGATTGGCAGCTTCTGGATTATTTGAGCCTTCGGGGAACGGGCGGTCAGGTGGCTGGAGGAGCAAGTGGGTCTATCTTCACAGTTTCGTGATCCAGCCAGGCCCCCTGAGGGGGGGGGCTGCTTTGGAGGCGCTCCCTCTAAAGGTTGACAGGATGGAAAATCATTCGCCAGGATCGCTCAGCTGCTGGAGGGACACACTGGACCTCTGGTCAACGGTGGTACCAATCACAGGGGCCGGCGCCCAGCAGGTTATTTCTGCCTCAGTGACAGTTACCCCGGCAGCAGATGATGGTGAGTATGTCCCACGTCACGCAGGCACATGAGAGCTAGGGCAGGTTCTTGTTGGTGGTAGTCAGCCTGGTCAGCGGAGTGTGTGTGTGTGTGTCAGGTAATGTGGGGTGCACCAGGGCGGTAGGCATGGGGCCTGTTGGTTCCCCAGGGGGGACACCTGCTGTGCAGCGTGGTGTAGTATCACCCAGGCTGCTGAGTCCTGGGGTGGGTCAACTGCTAGTGCATCAGGACCCAAACAGGTTGGTGTGAGTTGACAATGTGTGGTGCCCACAGGCGTCAGTACTTCACGAGGCGAGCAGTGGGGTGCCGACAGGGCAGGCTGAAGGAGCGAGTGTTCAAGTCCCATCGGGGGTGGGTGTTGTATTGGGTAGTCAAGGCTGAGTGGCTTCTGGGGGGTCAGCGACCAAGGAGGTCCATCCTTTGCAGGGTGGTACGCGTAGGTTTCTGTGCCACTAGGAGTGCACCTGCTGCAGTCCATGAGGGAAAAGATTTGGAAGGGTGATTATACTGATCTGTTCGCCCGATTCCGGACCCCAATGCTCGGCCAGAATCTAAGGAGTTTGAGAGAGCAAAAAGGCGCAAGATAGACAGGAATTGGGCCAATAGAGAGTCGGATTATCTATGCCGGTGTAGTGATGCAGGCATTTCCAGAAAGGGCGGTCGCTCTATGGAAATATTTTGACATAGTCACGCAGGAATATTTGACGAAGGAGGGGTTTGGATGGCTGCGTTATGAAGAGGCGTTTTGTCAGAATGCAGTCATTATGCCGGGGGTTTGCTGGAATGTAAAGGACCATGATCTCTGGTTGGAATGCATTCAAGGAAAGGATGTGGTGCACGCAGATAGCGGGCATATTATTGTCACGGGTGATGCGCAACTATCTGACAATTTTCATGGAGATCAAGGTAAAAAGGGATCGCAGTCGCTGGCCTACTGGGATTTTAATGAAAGAAAATGTTTTCGTTTCTTTTGCAGGTTCAGGCACACCCCTCCACCAATTGTCAGCACAGGCGAGGTTCAGGTCAGAGGGGAAAGTGGGGATTCCAGCCGGGGGCAGGGAGAGGTGGAGGATCAGCCCAGTCTAATTATTATTATTATTATTAACAAACATTTATATAGCGCCAGCAGTGTACCTGGCACTTTACAAAGTAATAAAATAGACATGGTCCCTGCCCCTAGGGCTTACAATCTGAGAGACAGGAGCTGGGGGAGAGACTTAGGAAGGGGAACAGAGGGAGAGACAAGGGGTCTAACATTCATGAAGATGCGAGGTCTCAAGTGCACGTGCTTGGCTTGGTTACAATGAGAATGACAGCAGGCAGGTCCATGTTGCAAGGAAAAGGGTAAACAGATCGTAGGTATAGGAATAGTGGCTCAGCAGGATAAAGAGTCAGACAGAGCAGAGCGAAAGAGGTGAGTTTTAATGCTGCAAAGGGCACCAACACCAATTAAATGGTGGGTGTTGGAATGCTTGTTACGGGATTACCCTGCCCCTGCCCAGGCACGTTACGTTGTTAATGGTTTTTGTTTTGAAATCCTTTTGAAGGTAGAAGGGAGCCCATGGTTGCACGGAATTTGAGATCAATAAGGGGCATGGAATGTGTCATGGAAAGGAAGATACTGAAGGAGTTATCTGAGGGCCAAGTAGCTGGCCCCTTTAAATCTTTGATGATGAGGAATTTGAGGGTGTCCCCGTTAGGCATAGTGCCGAAGAAGGCCCCCGGGGAGCATCAATTGATCCATCATCTGTCTTACCACAGGGGGTCTTCGGTAAACAATGCTATCCCATCGCTTACCGAGCTGTGTACGGTCCATTACGCTTCCTTTGACAGGGCGGTTGAATTGGTTAGGGAGTGTGGTCGATGTACTCTTATGGCAAAGAGTGACATGAAATCAGCTTTCCGCCTCTTGCCGGTGCACCCCAGGGATTTTGATCTATTAGGATTCACATTTAATGGCCAGTTTTACTATGATAAAGCGATGCCCATGGGATGTTCCATTTTATGTGCCTATTTTGAGAAATTCAGCTCGGCGTTGGAGTGGATCGTAAAACGGTTGACAGGCTCGAATCAAGTGTCACATTATCTCAATTATTATTTGTTTATTGGTAGGGCGAGGTCCCGGGAGTGCAGTGACTTGTTGGGGGCCTTCAGGGGAATTACCAATGTGGTTGGGGTTCCCTTGGTAGAGGAAAAAATGGAAGGGCCTGCTTCCGTTTTGACCTCTTTGCATATCGAACTGGACTCCATGTCTCAGTGTTCACGTTTAGTTGGAGGAGAAGTTGAGGGTACTCAAGGACGAGATTGCTTCTTGTATGATGGCCGTAAAGGTAACTTTGAGGGTCTTACAATCATTGCTAGGAAAACTGAATATTGCATACAGGGTGGTGGCACCTGGGCGTGCATTTTTGTCTCATCTTTACGCTAGGACCGCTCGGGTTACTTTGCCGCACCACCACATCAGAGTTACTAGGGAGATGAGGGATGATTTGGGAGTGTAACTGGAGATCCTCCAGAGTCACAATGGTGTCAGCATGTGGAGGGAGTTATATTGGATGGAGGCTGAGTTACAGGTGCATTCTGATGCAGTGGGTGCGGCTGGGCTGGGTATTTATTTTCAGGGGAGATGGTGTTCGGAGCAGTGGTCAGCCCATTGGCGTGAGCTGGATATTTTGAGGGATCTAATGTTCTTGGAGTTGTTTCCCATAGTTGTGGCAGTCCATTTGTGGACTGACAGATTTAGGGATAAGAAGGTGCTATTCTGGTTTGACAACCTTGCTGTTGTACATGTAGTGAATTTGTTGTCATCAAAATCTGAGAGAGTGATGCACTTGGTTAGAGTTTTCGTTTTATGGTGCCTCAAGTATAACATAGTTTTTTTGTGCTAAGCATGTGCCAGGAGTGAACGACGAGATTGCTGATGCCCTCTCTCGTTTCCAGATTCGACATTTACGGTATTTCACTCCAATGGCCAGGAAGAAGCAAGACTTCATTCCCCAGGAGCTTTGAAGTCTTGGATTTTAGAACTCATAGACATGGTCAAGGGCTCAGTTTCCCCGGCTACATGGCGGATTTATGAGAGCGCGTTGAAGGAATTTTCTGCTTTTGTGGGAGGGAAAGGTTGGTTGGTGGCTTTTCTGATCCCTTTGCCACTAGTGGTTCAATTTGGGATGGAGCTCCGAAGGAGGGGTTTAGCTCCGGAAACAATTGCGGAAAAGTGGTCAGCTTTAGCCTTTCTGTCAAAGATGGCTGGTCCGTCTGAGCTGTCAGCATTCCCTATTCTGAGGGCCATGCTGGAGTCCTGGAGGCATAAAGGGCAAGAGAGGGCTGATAGCAGGGTGCTGATGTCACCCAAGTTGTTGGCTGACATGGTGGGAAAACTGGGTGACGTATGTAGTGATTGGGGCGAAGTTGTGTTGTTTTGAGCGGCGTTTGTGATAGCCTTTTTTGCAGCATTGAGAGTTAGCGAGTTGGTTGTTAATTCTCGTTTGGACCGGTCAGGCAGGGCTCTGCAAGTTGGGGATGTGTCATTGGGGGGGGATAGGGTCGTGTTGTGTATTAGGATGTCAAAGACAGACCAGACCGGGAGAGGTGCTAAGGTGGTTCTTGGTAAATCTGTGGAGCCATTGATTTGTCCAGTCTCATGTATGACAGAGTTTTTGAAGTTTAGACCTAGTGTTTTGGGGCCGTTGTTCATACATCGTTCTGGCCTGCCTCTTACTCGTTTTCAGTTCGTGGCTGTCATGAGACGATGCCTGGATGCCTTGGGGATGTCGGGTAGGTACCATTCACATTCATTTAGAATTGGGGCGGCATCTAGCGTGGCTGCAGCAGGTTGCTCGGTGAGCATTATTAAGTCAGTGGGCAGGTAGCGTTCTGCAGCATTTAGGTCTTATATTTGCCCTTTTTTAGCTCTGTAGGACTGTTTGTGGATCTAATTCCACCTTATTGATGGTTGACAGCCGGTTGTTTTTTTATATTTGCAGGGCTGCTTCAGCGCATGGATACGAAGGTAATTTGGATTGTTGGGCACAGTTTTGTTAGCTGGGCTGAAAGGAGGGCAAAAAGTTCAAGTTGGGGGTCACAGTTGGGTTTACCTCATGAGCAGTGGTGGTATTGAAGGGTAAGCGGGGCATTCTTTGGCCCCAATTGATGCCATTGCTGCTTGGTTGGAATGGTAGGCTCCCTTCTAACATAATATTAATCTGGATTGCATTTGTCAACAATGGTGAAGCAAGATTGGCTTAGATTAAGGGAGCTGTTTCCTGGGGCTCGTTTGATTTTTACGGAAATGTTACAAAGGATAAAGTGGCCCAGGGCCATTAGTCCAAGAGCGGTAGACAGATCAAGGAAGAGGGTTAACAAAGAAATTAGGAAATTTGTTGAGAAGACAAGGGGAGCCTGGTTTGTTCACTGGGACATCTCCTGGACTAGGTCCGATTTAGATTGGTCTGATGGTGTTCACCTGTCAGAGAGAGGTCTTGATTTATATTTAGGGAATTTACGTGAGCTTTTCCAGAAATATTTGGTTTAGGCTGGAGGGGATGGCTCGGGGTGAGTGTGGGGGTGTTCAAGCAAGCTTTGCTGCTGAACTTTGTGGCGGTGTTCAGTACCATAAAAGCAACTGAGTCGGTGTTGGAATTGGCTTGGCAGTATGGAAAACATCCGGTGAAGGTGGAGGATGGTATGCCTCCAGGTGGTTGGACCTGGGAAGCAGTCAGGGGATGGGCGCCCCGCTGCTATCCCACAGAAGAAGGATTGGCGTTGGGTCCCATATTGAAAGGATCTAAGTGGTCCTGATGTGGTCACTTGCTCGTCGTCAGTCCTTTTTCCAGGTATGGATCAATTTTGGTCCATGGGCAGAAGGGATTGGACTGGTATCTCCAATCCAGAATTGGTTATCTACTATGGTACTCAACGCAGGGAGTGATGGACATTGGTGGAGGAGGTGATATAAGATGCAGGACGTAATGCCCAATCACTGCCCTTAGACTCACACAGGGGTAGCAATTTTAATTTGGTCTAATTCTAATGGGATCACTAATTGGCATTTTTCAATTGGAATGCGTTAATAGTTTACCTGACCATTGGGTAAGGTGAAGAATTACAGTAATTGACAAATTAGAATGAATTTAATATTTCAATTGGCAATAAGGATCTTTCCACCGTTCTCGTTAATTGGTTTGATTGGTTATAATTGGTTTCCATTTTTCAACAGGTAACCGTTTTGCTGGTTATTTTAATAAACAGTTGCGGCCAGTTTACCCAAACTTAATTGTGTCTCTGCCTTATTTCCAGTGCGGGGACAAATGACCTTTTCCACTGCAAATGATCTAGTAACAATAAATATAGTTGCCCATTAACAGCCAGGTTATCAATATGGAGACTTGTGAGTACAGCAGAAAGAACTTTTACAGGACCTATGACCCATTCCCACATGAGGCAAGAATGAGCTCATCAATTTCAGCACTAAATGTGAAACTACTTTATTTGACTTAGCTTTTCATAATTAATTTCCTCACAAACTCCTTTAATCTAATCAAGCCATTTTTTCTTATGGTCTGGGAAGAATGAATATGATATATATATATATATATATTTTTAAATCAGCATTTATATTTTGCAGTAATCTCAAATCTTTGTAAAGCGCCAGGTACATTTCTGGTGCTATATAAATAATAAAATATTATAATAATAAATATTAATTATAAATAAAATAAAATAATAATAATAATAATAATAATAATAATTTTAAAAAAAGTAATGGGGGAAATATAAATATAGCAGATAGATATAAAAGACTAGATTCTCAAAGGGAATCTCTGAAAGGGAACATTAATTTACTACCCAGTTGGGTCATTGTGGAATGACACCCTGGGTATCAAACCTACATCCATGTCTGCTTTTTCTAAATTGGAGTATTGAGAAAGGCTGTGCTTTAATTTTTAAAATATCAACTGGAAATACTTGTTTACAACCCATATTTTCTTTGGTTTTCTGAACATATATGAGATTAATGAGAAGGGGATTTTATTTGTTTGTGTTTTTTAGGGGGTGGTAGGGTTCAGTAATTCATAATTGTTTCCAGTACAAACGAAAGCTTCTTCCTATTTTCTTTCTGACTGTGCTTTCTGTTCTTGCTTTATAGACTGTTCTTCTGGAAGTACTTTGCCTAGAGTGTTTACTGTGATGAATTAACACCCCTCCTGAGAAAATGTTTCAAACCTCTTGACTTCTCATGTCAAATCCCTACGATTACCTCAAGATCGCTGCAGGTACCTGACCATAAACATTGTTATTTGTAGTGCCCCATACTATCACTTGAGCTGAATCCTACAACTTTGTCCCCCGAGAAACCCACTAGCAAGTTAACCACAAACAACACAAGTAGCATTATCATGTTTCAGATCTGCCTTGAAAGATACAATTTCTTGGTCTTCAGTCTTTGAAAAACTGAGTTTTTGTACAGCTGCAGGAAGCCTCTTCCTTTATATATCACCTGTTAAAATCATCAAGGCATTTAGGTCAAGAAATATTGGACAAGCGAAAGGATACAGAAGAATGAAGTTAGATGCTCAACATCTAGGCACCAGAATTGGTAAGAAATTAAGTTTGCGTGTAATGATCTCCTGGACTAGGTCCGATTTAGATTGGTCTGAAGGTGTTCACCTGTCAGAGAGAGGTCTTGATTTATATTTAGGGAATTTACGTGAGCTTTTCCAGAAATATTTGGTTTACGCTGGAGGGGATGGCTCGGGGTGAGTGTGGGGGTGTTCTTTGCCTAGAGTGTTTACTGTGAAAAAATTGCTCGTAGTCAAATTATGATAAAGAAATAATGTGATAGCTAATAAAGAAATAATGTGATAGTTTAGTTAGTGATGATAAATAATAAGAGCATGTATGGTAAGGAAATATTTATATATATTATGTTAATGTTGATGGTAAATTATGGAATATAGCTAGAAAATCTGTAAATAATTTCCATGCTTTGGGGCATTTAATTGTTGTTGTAATGTATGTGAAATGTTTTTTGAATTGTAATTGTTATTAATTTTCATGTTTTTTGGAGTTTAATTAAGGGAAAATGTATTTTGTGAAATGGTTTTGAAAAGGAAAGTTTTTTGTTTTGGAAACAGTTCTGCCTTTAACGGTTTTTTAAACTGTAAAGTTTTTTGTTTTAGAAAAACTCCAGTTTTGGGGGATGTGATTAATATAGTAATGAGAATGTTAAAAGATATGACATATGTCATATGTTCCCATGTGGATACACAGTAAAGAAAGATACAAAGAAAACCAGAATCATGAAAGTCATATCCATCTTTGCCCTCTGTTTTTAACAGTGATATCCATATTTAAAAGTCATCAGATCCATATTTAAAAGTCATCAGATCCATATTTAAAATATCATATCCATATCCCGAGGCACAGGATCCAGACAGGGAACAGGGAGGGAGATGCAGAACTATGGAGGCAAGGCAGGAACTCCAGGCTTGGGGCACAAACTGGCTGGGCAGTCCCCCCTCCCCTCAGATTGACAGCAGGTTCATCACTTCGTAGGGCAGTTATAGCCTTCTACTCCAGCCCCACACAGGGATTTCTTGGGGCTGCATGAAAATCATATGGAGACATACGCAAATCACCTCATTAGTCTGTATTGTTTGTGCAGAATGAGCCAGGTCTGTGGTTTGCCTCCCCAGCGCAAAGGGACAGCTGTGGGTGTGACAGAAGGGTGGTTGTACTGTGAGCAAGGTATGGCTGCACTGAGGATGATAAGGCACAATATCCCCCTCCACGGCCAAACATTGAACCAAAATTACTCCACTGATGGCAGCTCTGCCAAAGGGAAATGGCAGGCAGCGTGAGGGGGACACAGGGCAGGAACAGAGACCTCCTACCCCTCCTCACAATCCCTTGTACTAGCAGCTCCCCCCCCCCCCCCCAGCTACT